>PKRV01000251.1:1425445-1599482 GCA_003709505.1 Hyphantria cunea | reverse complement strand
GAGGAGCGGCCCGACGAGCGGCCCGACGAGCCGCCGCGGCCCGCGCCCGGCGCCGCGCCGCCCGCGCCCTCCACCCCGCAGCACACCGACAGGTAGCGCGCCGCGTCGAATTCGACGGCGTTTCATACTCCACTACTGATCATAGCTCTCGTTTGTTCCCTTAGGCCGTAACAGTTACAGCACCAGCATAATCTTATTTAAGTTTATTTTTCTCGAAAATCTTAGTTTAACAACCCCCCGTTCTTCTGAATAGGGGGTGGTTAAACTCTCTCCTCCTCCTCTTAATATGTCAATCGTCTGCGAGAAGGTACGTAAAAAGTCAATGTGCATATTGTGTTATGTCTCGGTCAGCGAGGAGCAGTCCCTGAAGCGCGAGACCCTGCGCGAGATCGAGGTGCGGGTGCTGAAGTACGCGGACGAGTTGGAGGCGGGGCTGCGGGCCCGGCGCGCCGGCCTCGCGCTGCAGCAGCAGATACACCACTACCGACGGAAACTTATCAAGAAGGTAACGTTAAAGATATTCCACATGAATGTGAAATAAGTATAAGTAAATTGTTTAAAAAAACTAAAACACTCGTTTACAAAGGTCGGTTATAAAGAAACATACATACAGCTTCATCTGTATCTATGTTTCTTTTTCTGACTAAAGAAACAAATCTTTTCTACCAAAGTAATAGGGAATATGCACAGAATTTTTGTCTTAAATATTTTTTCTAGATTCTTTATTGTCTTTGCAACATACATAAAGGTGTTTTTTTTATTTAGTGGTGATTTAAACTCAGAAAATATTAAGTAAAAAGTAAAAATGAAGGGAACGAAATCCAATCTTACAAAAAGCTTACTATTGGTCGAAACGAAATGTGACGTAGATGGTCACGTCATCGAAATTATCATAGTCGAAATTCAAACTGTGGTAGTAGTATTTATGAGAAAAGTTACTTTCTCCCATGATTTTTATAGCAGTTAAATCTGTTAAGAAGTATAAAGTAACTGAAACACTAAATATTTAACAAACACAAAATGACAGTGACGTCATTGGCTGGATCAAAAGCGCGCGCAAAATGGCGGCGTCTGAATAGCTTAGAATTTATGTAATTTATGAAATTGAATAGAATTTAGTCAGTGTTAAATTTCACTTTGTAAATTAGTTTGACTATTTTCAAGCCTATTTATATTTTTGTCAGACGTAAATAGGTTAAAGGTAAAGAAAAATATATATAATAGGTTAAAGATATAAAAAAAAACATGCATAATCCCTATTGTTTTCATAAAAATAGTAAACTGACTTATGATCCTTGTATTTGGTATACAATTTTTAAAGTTAATATTTTTATAATATTAATTTTAAAAATTGCATGCCAAATCACTTTAAAAATTATGACTTAAAAATTTGTAGATATTTCTCATTCAACTGTATCAAGTCAAACATTTTGAATTGAACACAATTTTTAATTTCAACATTTTATTGTAGCAATGAGAAAGTGTTCATAATGACACGTTTCATTTGCTTTTAGTTATGTTTAAACTTGTAGATGAATCGTTTATTTAATCAATTTATTTCTGGCATACGTGAGTTACGTCCTTCCAGTGTTCAGTGTTTCGTTTACTTGTCGATATATTTACTTTAAGTAATGGATAATCGTTTTACTACTAATTTTCATATGGTTAGGCGCTACGAGAAGCCAAGGAAGCGAGTGAGGAAATTCGTGACTCTCCTGACATCAGGAAAAGGACTCCACCTGAAGAAGACACGTACTCTACGTATGTACTGACTATTCATTATTTTTGAATAAATTCTATTAATACTAATTTTTAAAAATTAATCACTATCTATTGCTTTGCTTGTAGAACCTCATCTAAGAAGTCTAAAAAGTCAAGAGAACGTTCGTTGTCACCGGCTGTAAAGAGGTCCCGATACAGGTAAGCCGTTTTAAACACTTGTAAGAGCAACATGGTTTATTGAGGTTTAAATTCAATATTTACTTAAGGAACTTGAGGCATACATGGGCAGCTTTTACCAGGGGCAAAAACTTTGTACTCCTTTTTACGAAAATTATGCGAACGTAGGAGTATGAAATTTGGGTACAGGTAAAGGATATATTCAAAAGTGCAAAAAAATAAGAGTAACTACATACAATAGGCATATTGAGTAATTTTGAAAAACTATTTTATGATGTGGCAGTGGGCTGGCCACATTTGCCGAAGAACCGATAACCGTTGGGGTAAACGAGTTCTTGAGTGGAGACCGCGTCTCGGCAAACGTAGTGTAGGACGTCCACAAGCCAGGTGGAGCGACGATTTGCGCAAGACGGGTGGCAGGAGCTGGATGCGAGAAGCCATAGATCGAACTAAGCAGTGGACTGCGATAGGCTGATGATGATGATGATTTTATGATGTTCTCCTATTTTTAAAAACAGTATTGTATATTTTATTTACTATTTTAATTCTAATTATCAAATTATTATTAGTAACAGTATTATATTCTACAAAAAAAATTTTAGGCAAATTTTGCGATTTAAATTTTAAGTTTAAAATTCGCGCCAATACGCACGCATCAAAAACAGACGCCATGACACCAGTCATGGCGTCTGTTTTTGATGTCTCATCGCAGACGCGACGTCACCATTTGTCAACCAGTGTCAATTATACCTCTTAAAAATAGTTAAGTGAACGTCAAATATATCCGAACAAAGTGACTTTTATACATATACTGGTCTGGTGTTCAACTTAAGCATGGCGAATTGCTTTATTTTGTAGTTTTATTTTTGTTAGCAAGCAATAGCAAGAGTAACAGCTATGTTACTCTTGCTCGAAATATGAAAATAAATACGATTTTTATACTCTATGAACCTCATTTCATCAGATAAATACATAATTTAAGTGGTTCTAGGTTACTGACATCGTGCCTATTGAATCGCAGGGGCCAAGAAACTAATTTGTAATCATTTAGTGCATATAATGTACCTAACACCAGTTTCTAGTGAAGCTTTTAGTTGCCAAGTTAAAATTTAATGCACGTATTTATAATAGTTTGTTTTATTTTATATGCAGCGATCGTAAGTCAAGATCGCGGTCTCGATCACGTGACCGTGATAGAGAACGCGAGCGCTCCCGCGAGAGAGAGCGAGAAAGAGAAAGAGAACGGGACAGAGATAGAGACCGGAGGCGACGATCACCGGCCACGCCACCTTCACATCATCACCGTAAACATAGCAAGCACGCTAAATATAAGTACTAAATAAGTTTACTGACGAAATATATATGAATATAAGATTTGTTTTATTTAAAAATTCATCGATATATAGCTGGAAAATATCTTAATATAACAAGATGACTCGGGCAGTACATTAACAGTACCTTATCCCGGAGTCCTCAGCTGCAAAAGCTCGTAAAATATATGTAGCTGCGGGATCTTGGCGTAGACTACACAATTTTATGCTATATATATATATATTATGCTTATGCCAGTTATCTAGATCTCACCGAAGACTAACTGAATAAGCTTGCAAGACTCCAAAACCTGTGTAAGAGCCATATTTAGATTACGCAAATATGATCACGTCTCCGACTATCGTAAACACTAAGTGCGGAATGCACATATTCTTTCTCTTCTATATAACATTCTGTTCAATCCTTTGATTACACGTTACCTCAAATAGTGTATTTACCTATAGTAACAAAAAAATAAAATGTTTGTACATAGTAACTTCTAGTACCAAGGTTCCAAGTACAAACAGCATTTTTAATTCCAAAAATATTTGCTTATTTTAGATATTTCAATAAAATGAAAATATGGTTTTAATCTATATGTAATGCGACAGCGAAACATTAATCTGGATGTGTGACGTCATTCTATTGAAACAAAACTCGTCAGTGATGCCATTGGAGAGAATCTCCCCAAATTTGGGTATCTTTTATAAGCATGCAGGGAAAATTGGTTGGTCAATGACGGGGTCATTTCGGGGCTAATTAACGCAAAACATAACACTTCACGATGCTATTTCGATATCGTTATAAAGATTGCCTTATTTTATTGCATCCAATCGTTTTGCACACTTAAGCCCTGTTTCACCGGTTACAGATAAAACTGCCGATATAACTTTCCTGACATATTTTTTGACATTCTTTATATAGAAGATACGTTAAATTATCTGTCAGATAAGCTATCCGGCAAACAGAGCCTTAGAATATACAGTCTTCAATTTAGAAAACGAGAAACGTGCCCTCCCGTATCGCTTAATGGAGTTCAAATAGCTCAAGCAAATGATGCCAGATACCTTGGAGTCTATTTAGATAGTCGTCTTACCTGGAGAAATCATATATTTGCAAAACGAAAAGCCCTTGGTATACAGCTCAGGAAAATGTACCGGCTGTTTAACAGAAAATCACAACTGTCTCTGGAAAATAAGTTACTACTATACAAGTGTATACTCAAACCTGTTTGGACTTACGGGATTCAACTGTGGGGGACCGCATCCAATTCAAATATAGAAATCCTACAGCGTTTCCAATCAAAAATGCTTAGGATTATCACTAATTCTCCCTGGTTCATTACGATTTACCAACAATTACACCACGACCTTTGAATGAGAACAGTTCAAGAAGAGACCAAACAACTAATGCGTTCTTATAAGACCAGACTGGACAAACATCCGAATATACTGGCCACGAGTTTGATGAATGTCGATACGACTTTCAAACGACTAAAAAGGAAATCACCAAAGCATCTCATAACTCTTGAATAAGGCAAAAGTTAATAAAAACCACCTATAATGAAGGGGGTCTGTCACTGGACTGACTGCCCTCCAAGACAAGAAACATTTGTAACCGTTTTCTGAATGTTAAAAAGAAAACAGATCGCAATAATACATATGCAAAAAAAAAGTGTTTTGTCATAAAGAAAACTTTTATCAAGGCGCACAGTTCTATTCCAATTTGCCATTGGATTCAATGATGGTAGTAAGTAGTTCATCTCCTAACGCACGTGCTACGCACATCTTAATTTTCATTATCAGTTACATAATTTACAAATCAAAATGAATGTATATAACAAATACGACTAACCAAGATCACTCATATTAATATTAGACGTGACATGAAGTAGGTATATAGTATAATTTTTCAGCTGGTTCGATCTCAGAACGCCTGTGCTAAATCGATAAAAAAAACGCACTGTAGTACTGTATAATTTTATTTAATAAACATTTCAATCGTATCAGTTAAATTATAATAAGAAACATAAAATACTAATATCATCCGCTAAACAATACTAAAGTACAAAAAAAAATGAGAACACATTAATTTAGAATGTTAATCTCATGTTGACTCCCTGATGCAATACTATGATCTAATATACTGATGCAATACTATGATCTAATATATTTGTGTAATGTCAATGGTTTTCATTTTAACTAAAACAGATTCAATATTATCTATGACATTGAGTATATATTTTTAATAACCTCTTTTAATAAACAAGAATAAGTTTGATAAATTATAACCCGACTACGTACAGCTTTTGACAATATTTATCGCAAATCTATTAACACCTCATTCATTAAAATCGTTTTAATAGTTCAGGCGCTACAGTGGAACCTACACACAGACTGCCATCCCATTACCCTTACTTCTAAGCTGTAGTTGTCAAAAGGTTCATATATCATACAAGTGAGGAACGACTACACGGGCTATTTTGCTATATTTCTACTGCAAACCACGAACACAAATTATAAAATATAATAAAATGTGCTAAAACATTCAAGAATTGATTAAACTTTGTAAAATTATGTATAAAATTATTATAATTCATGATTAGTAAAATTTGTAATATACATAAAAATTGGTTATTTATACAATGAAAATAATTCACATTACACATAAACGCTACACTACATGACTAGCTACCAGGATTCATAGCAGACTTACTACATACACATTAATAATTTATTTTTAATTTTGTCCATGATGTTTTTGTCAAAAGAAAAAACCAAATGATATGTGATTTATTTTAAATCGGGTTGAACTTAAACCGATTAATTCTTTACGATAATTTATGGGCCAATACATTGCGTTTTAAACATGTATGCGCATCAAACGCATTATATAACTTTAAAAGTATAGATTGCAATATCTACATATTTCGATAAGGCATTACACGTTATACTATGCAGTTACAACATAATTATACATATATCTTTGAATTAATAAAGCTCCCAGCATTTACCTTAGGGTCCGTTTACAAAAACGTGACATTAGAACATCAATAGGATCGGAAACATTCGAGATCTTTTTAACATTCTGATATCAAGCTTTTTGTGTGAACGCAGCTTTAGCCTCGCAAGCGTTCATAGTCTACATTCAAAATTATATATTATATTCATTTGTGGTTATACTATACTATCACTCAAAACACAATAACAGCTACCTCAAAAATGTTAATACTGAAAACGTATTGGGAGAGACAACAAAAAATAACCTTTAACTATTGTAAATAAAACAGGTATTTGCTTAAATCATAGCCATGTGCTTAAGCTAAGTTTGTTCGGACATTAGTACAATATAGTCGTATAAATTTACTTCTACGTAATTTGACCGTTACCTATTCAACTAATCATTACATGGTTATGACGTCATTATGTCTACCCGTAGCACAGGAATGTACAAAAATATAATTAATTATTCGATTAATCACAGACATATCATAATTGATGTATCAGTTCCAATTTACAGTAGTGGAGATGTGCGCTGCGGTTCTGATATACAGTTTATAAAGACTGCGAAAGCACAGATCACACAATAATATTTCATTTAGGCCCTGTTTCACCGGTGACAGATAATTTGTCTTATCTTCCGTATAAATTGTATTAAACTATCTGTCAGATAAACTATCCAAAACGTATATGTAACAGGGCCGTAATCTGTAAGCACGTTGCATTTTTTTTCTAAGTTTTATTATTCTTATGTAAATTTTGTTATTCTGCCTGTTATCTTGTCTTTAGTTTTAATGTAAAATATTAACAAAATTGTGGTAATAAAACTCATTCCATTATTAATTTTGCTCATGAACAATATAAGCCCAGTTCACGAGTTTCAAACGTTAGCTGGATGTAGCGCATCAATTTGGCATTGGGATATTGGCTAGTAAATGATCTGCAAATCATTTGCGAATATATTCTACACACTACACAATACAGGTACACGATTTGAATTAATTGCTAAATTCAATTAGCTAAGCTTAGGATTTGGACATTTTTAGTATACAGAACGATTTACGTAGTGAAGTGAAACTTGAAATTTAGATTTAGAGAATGGTGACAATATATTGCATGAACAGAGTTGAACAGAAATGATCCAGTCAACAACATTATCAAATATTATCACAAGCCTGTGTTGAGTTGTACCTACGGATAGTTTTAAAAGTTTAAATGTATTGTTTATTCTACCGGTTACATTTTTTCTGTACAACAATATTAATATGAAAAAAAAAACGAAGGAATTGTTAACCACACATTATATTTGTATAGATGAAGGCCATAATTTCTCATATTTACTACGTTTGTTTTATACGGAGACTAATTTATAGATGGTCTTAAATCTTTGGTAAAATAAAGTTAGTTAGGGTTTTAGAAATAAATCAAATATATTGTAAATCTTTACCATGCATTCTAGTTCAGCTGGGTCAATGCTGGTGTACTAATATTTCCTATTAAATATTGCGTTGAGATTCATGACACATTTGTAGCTTTGAAAGTACAATATAAAGAAAAACAATAATTATTGAAACAAACCGACTGCGTCAATAGGGGCCATTTTTACTAAATTATTATTTTTTAATGTTTTTCTTTCATTTGGAGGTACCCAGGTTCACTCAGGACTAAGACGAATCTATTGACACCACTCCCATAAAAATATGACAAGCCGGTAGGCTCTAGGGGGGTGTCAAATAAATATATACATACACTCGAAAAACATAACCCTCTTCCTTTCACAGTCGGGTAAAAAAGGGAGGAAAAGGGTAATTTAAAATAACATAAATATAAATTTCTCGCTAATAGAAAAATAAGTATAGAAGGCTAAGAGGCAACAGAAAAATAATTTGAATTGAGGACGACAATACTAGCAAACACTAAGCTATCAAAAAATTGTGAAATTGAAAAAAAAGGGAAATTTCACATTTAAAGTGAAGATACTATTCCGGGTACTCCGGGTCCGGGTCTCTTCTTGTTGTGTTTTTTTACCTTAATGTAAAAAAGGTAGTGAAATTCAGCACAAAACAACATTTATTAATTCTATGGCAGTAAAAAGTTCACCGGGTAAACCACCAGAACTTTAAAATCGTATTATTTAAAATAATTTCAAGTTCACTTTACTACTTACACATAAGAAATAAATTAGTAACAACTTATTATTAATACCAAGGCCGTTTTATCTAGCGACTTACTGTCTCACACCAATTTACTTTATATTTGTCTACACATTACACTAACGCTAGTGTGTTCAAAGGTATTTAAAAACGTATTAATATCTCAAAAATGAGGTAACACTTTAGAGGTAATTTTCTTACTTTATTATTAAAGTTCAGATTTAGAAGTTGTATACAAATATTAAAAACATAGACTCTCGACACACTAGCGCCACCAACTACACAAAGTCAATCTACTTTGTCTTTTACAATAAAATCTACATTCAAATTCATAATAATTGCTTAAGGTATATGTGATACTAGGTTATTCCATATTTCTAGCTACTCATAAGGTGTAGTCATATATTTAGTTAGGCCTACCTAAGACGATTAAGAAATTGTTATTTTTCTTAAACTCGCATTAGGTAAAAATGCACTACTTATTGGAATGTCTATTGTCTTCGATGCAAGGATCAATGGTCCAGGTAAATTCAATTATTAAAAATTCGAATTATTTAAAACTTATTATTCATATTGCTTGTGAAAATTGGACGTATTTTGTATAAGAACTAGGTTGAAATTGATCACAACATTATTAATTTTGCGACTATTTCGAGATCAAAAGTTTTTAATTAAGATATCCTTATAGTTATAATTGTTCTTTATTATTAAGTTCGTGGCATTTCAATTGTGAATGCACGATAAAGAGATAATTTATACTAAGCTTCAACCACTACAAACTACTAGATAGTGTGATGAACAAACTCTAACTACAATAAAATTGTTTATACAAAATTGTCTTTTTCATTTATGTGCACACATTGTCTACAGCTATGTGCGTCTTAATTTTCATAAATAATTACATAATTTAGGAGTAAAGATGAATATATATATATATGACAATTATAATTTTTTTAACAAATACGAGTAATGTAATTTAAAGTATCATAACTATGCATTTTATATATGAAAGCGAGGCGTACACTACATGAGCAGACTGATGCTTACTGTTTCAATCACACCATTAACTTATTCTTAAGCGAGAATGAGACAAAGTATGTGATTAAGCTTCATATAATAAGCATGCGTGTAAACGAGTCCTTAAATTCTATTGCTATAAAAGAATAATGCTGATAATTCGAAGTGATGTTTAAAGTAGGATAATTTGTACGAGTCTAACATCGTCAATGTCACACTAAGATGTCGCCGCAGTCACCGCCAGGCGCGGCGCGTGGGTGTCGCTGGGGTGGCAGGGGTTNGGTCGCTGGGGGGGCGGGGGTGCGGGGTCGGCGTGAGGGCGGCGTGCTCGGGGCAGAGCACGGCCCCGTGGGTCATCTTGTTTTGCGCAGTCGGAAACACCGTATACGCCCATCGCTGTGAGTTAACAACGGCTTTATTACACGTTATTATTTTTTGCACATTACATTTAAAAACAAAATTCTGGATATATTATATATTTTATATTCCTCGTTACCAATCATTAGTTTCATTGAAAAAAAAAACTACAGACTCATTACGTCAACAAAATAAATAATAATAATATGATAATTAGATGAAATTTATGTTTGTATATTTTTACGGGTGGTGTTAGTTACAATTAACAATAGTAATTATTTTGTTATGATTTTTTTATAGTAAAACAATTTCACCCGTCACTTTCCGCATTTGTAATTTTTGGTTGTAATTCTAGTTCAATGTTTCCAACTTTATAATTATAATATTACATTAAAACCAAATTCAAAACCCAAATATGTCTCAGTAGGAAGCCTCTTGCTTAGTACTATAGTCCTTTCACTTTAAAAAAATAATGACATATCGATCAAAAGCTCAGCCCCAGACCAATCGGGTTCCATCTCTTCTATTATTGGCTAATATTTAGTTTTAACCACGTGACTTAGCGTGGTGAGACTTCATTATCATACATTTGTTAGTATTCTATTATTGTTTGTTTGTAGAAACTCAACTTGGCTTTGGGGGCTGATTGATCAGATTGCTAGATCGATACGGTTCTGCAGCGTCACTATTTTCTTAACGCGAATCGACAAATAAAATCTACGAACAACAACTAAAGCCTATTGGTTAGTAATGATTTATCGTACTACTTGACCATAAACAATAAACAAAAGTTGTTCAATAATTATTAGTTAGAATATAAAAGCTCTAAATTAGTCACAGTTGGAAGAAAGAAATTCACTCACAGAAAATCTTTTATAACACGTGCTCTCTGCTTTAGTATAAATGTGTTGTTAACCTCACATGTAATGCAATTTTTGCAAATACAGTGCAATATTGAATATTTAGGTAGCTGATACTTAGATGGCGTATGTTAGAAAACCTCTAAGGTAATTGGGAACATCTAGACGAAAGCGATCCTTTTTTTTAAATTTTTTTAAGGGCTTTGTCGCTGTGCGAGCTCGTCGCATTGTAATCATAATCATTAAAATTAAATTTTGCCACTGCAAACTGTCATCGTTTGAAAATAAAATCAGACATCTTAAATAATCTGTACCTTGTTTTCTGAGGGGTTAAAATATAAAGTCATAAGCGACATCGAGGTAACACTCTTTAACATTCATATGTTAAATATCTTTAGGGTATAATGTTCTTTTAACATATATATATATATAAACATAATATATATATAAACAAGCAAGAATAAAGTACACGAGTTACAGAAATAAGAACAACAGCAAGCATATGTTTGCCTGTGTGAGTGAGAGGGGTGAAGCGGCGGCGGCGCGTGCGCAAGCGAGACGGAAGTGCGCAATGCACACGTGGGGACACTCAAGTGCGTATACATTATATCTCTGCAGTACCTACTACTTATAGTAATGCTATTAAATACAATTAATTATATACGTAGTAAAATTTTCTATCACACTGACCTTTAATCCGAACTCTTTTTTCTGTTTTATTGCCCGTGTTTTCCCTTTTAATCCAGATCAAACTTGGTTACTTAAGAACGTTTTTTAAAAAGGAGACAGAAATCAGTGCGTAGAGACATACTGTTTATAATTTGATTTATCACATTATCATATAACAGAGCCTTGTTTCTGCCTGTTGTGCTCTTGACGATATCAATAGGTTACGGAATGTGTCGCTGATCAAACCAGTATAATTCGAGATGACTCATGTATTGTTTTCCTATAATGTAATATCGTTATATCCTTTTGTAACATCTCATTGACNTATATATATATACTTCACGAAGCTTAAACAACTATGTTATCAAACTAGAACACACTACTACTAAGTCTATTATACTCTGCAGAAAATATCCACAACCACTTCAAGGAAATATAAGACGAAAGACGTATTGTAAAAGAAATATTATTGTTCCTAAGTCGCCTCAAGTAACTTTTTTATCATAGCGAATACTATAATCATATCAGATGAGCAAGACAGGTGATGATGGCATAATGAGATATATATTTACATAGCCTACAATAGATAAGGCGTTAGTCAATAATAATGTGTTGGGGCGACATGTAAAGCTACTGTCTCGCTCGCTCGCATGCGCGCGTGCCCGTGCGAGAGGGAGACAGTGCGCACCTGAGATCGCGTACGCAGGTCGGTGGCTCAGTGTTCCACGGAGATCCGCCACGAGCGCACTTCGCCGCCGCTGCAACATACTCACGCTTGTAATCTACCGTCGATATAATATTCTGTTTCCTCATTTTCTTTGTCTTTATAGTTTTTGTATAGTTTTCGAAGAGTATAATAGTAATCATGAATCCAGACAGTAATTGGAAATAGTAAAATTAGAAGTGTAGAATAATCTACTGGATTACACTTATAACAAAGTTAGTATATACGATGTGTTTATAACAATCACACAACAAAAATATTATTGTTAATATTTTTAATGTTAAAAATGAACCCATTTAGTTGTTGTAAAAATTAAAAATCTTTTGGTAAAGATCGTGACATACTTTGCTATTCATAGTACGTTTCCAAAATATTTAGTTCTAGTGTTGATTTAAACATTAGTAAGATGAAAAATTTATGTATGTCATACCGAGATGTCTGACATCAATTGTAAAATTAATTTCAGTGATTTAAAAGACATTTAATGTAGTTTATTTTCACAATCTTTAGTAAAATCTGGTCACAAAAATATTTATACAAACAATCACATATTAAATTATTAATAGTTCTTTATTAAATTCGGGTTAAATGTACACAACTGCCACTATTATAATATCGAAGTTGCGTAAATTGTATAATAACGAAGGATCACCGTATCGAGGCTGGTGGACTGTTATCATATTGCACCCTAAAAGGCCAAACCTGTACTACGCAAATAGAGAGTTGAGTTGTGCATGGTAAGGTCGGTGCACACGGCGCATAGCGCATGGCGCATAGCGCATGGCGCATAGCGCATGGCGCATAGCGCATGGCGCGGGGGGCGAGGGCGGGTACGTACTTGCCGGCGGTGTAGAGCGCGCGCACGTGCGGCTGCGGGTGCGCGCGCAGGGCGTGCGGCAGGTCGGGCAGGCCGGCGGGCGGCGCGGCGGGCCGCAGCGCGCTGCTCCACACGCGCAGCGCCGCGTCGCGCCCGCAGCTGGCCACCAGCTCGCCCACCACGCACACGCCCGTCACCCAGCCCTTGTGGGCGTTCATCACTCCCTGTTACCGAATATACCATTTCCTTACCGTTATATTTACACCTCTCATATTTCATTATATCATTAAGTACTCTAACGTGTCATTTTTACACAGTATCAAATAGTCGCTTTTTGTTTTGTAGTATTAGATCTTTAAAAGATCCTAATGGTTTTCACCGATAGAAAGAGGGATTCAAAAGGAAGGTTTATATTTACAATATATGTATGTTATAGCAGAGAAAAAACAAGAATTTTATAAATTTCAGTGAGAAGCCAGAACTGTTCGCTGGTAACGAAATAATCACGAATTTTAACAAAAAAACTAATTAAGTACCACACCAACTTGAAATTGGCCGCAATGGGAAGCTCCAGCTTTCAAATAAAATAAGAATCAAGAGTTCAAAAAAGGGTTTCGCAGTTGAAAGTGCTGAGATAACAAACATAAAAATACAATCGAATTGATAGCCTCCCTTTTGTTGATAAGACTTATGTTAATTTTTAAGAAACTCCATATTTTCATCTGTTTTATTTATAAACTAATTAAAACATGTGCATAAGGCACTGTATTGTATCGACGCAATTAATGGTAATGACTTTGAGCTAATAACTTACATGTGTGAGCGTGTGATCGGTAAGACTCCATTTCTTCAAACTAGTATCTCTAGAAGCACTATACAGTACTGTGTCATCATCACCGAGTGCGAGTGCTTGGACACCGTCATAATGCGGCGGTTCTAACAACCAACGGTTACTTGCTTCATAACCACCTACAACATAAAATGCTCATGTCAGAACTCCACCTAATGACAGTATCATAAAAGTGACATCAACTTGAATAAGTTAATTTCGCACCCGTATCTTGAGGTTGCATATCGAGGGTTCGAACGTAGTGGTCTTTCGAGCCAGTGGCGACGAGATCCCCTTGCGGAGCTCGGCCCAACGCCAGACACATAACAGCAGCAGCGTGGCCAGTCCATAACTTGGACACACATTCCATCCTAGAATAATAATAGAGGCATTCAGGAATATTCACCCTGTGGGGGTTAAGGCTGCAAAGGAAGAAAATTATGTAGGACAACAACACTGCAAAGGGAAGGCAAACAAGAAAATAACCCTATGTCAACCCGTCTATGGTGAGGTCTGTGTGTTCAACATAAGACTGGTAAAAGCTTTTTTATCGTCGTTAGCTTCAAATTAGAATATAAAAATGGTTACGCCGTTAACTAAATATTTATGTCGCATATAAATAAACAAATAAATAATCCGGAAGTGCATTATTGATAAGTTATTGAAGTGTCATACATGCGTAGATCCCACAACCGGAGTTTATCCCCAGCAGCGGTGTACAGTCGATGTGAGTCCACAAGTGCTAACGCAGTGACGGCCACTTCACCGCCGATGCCTCTAGTCGTAGGACAGGGTCCCGTTGCACCAGATGACCTGCAAGAATGAAGTAGACCATTAACTATATTAGAACCGCGAACACACTAAAACTAAAGGTTTTCAATTCTAATTGTTATGGAATTAGCTGTTGCAAATGGGTTCGATAGCGTGGTTATTATTAGGACCAACTTCTACATAACCGTGAAGTTTATATGAATAAACATACCATAATGTTGTAACGGGTGTCCTAGACCTGGTATCAAAGAGTCTGACAGCGGCTCCGGCAGCAGCTAGCACGAGTCTGACGTCTCGACCATCATTGTCACCGGCCGCCAGAGCGGCGACACCACCCCCGCACCACCCTCGCCACACCTCTTTACCAGCTGTGAAGTCCCAGCCACGGACTGTGCGGTCTGAGAACCGTTCACATCACTTACATAAACTTTTTTAAAGAAATAAGACGAAGAAATGATAACCTATGTGCTGGAAAAGACGAGTATGTAACTCAAAAACAAAAATATTTTCGAACATATTAACGTCAATTATACGCCCTTTTTAATTTCTTAAACGAACACAAATACTTATGAAAATAATCCTTTACATTTGTTAAGTGTGTAGCTGCTATAAGCTTTCGACAAAAAAAAATGCCAAAAAGAATATTAATATAACGTTAGACTAACCGACTCCACCGCTGTACAGCATGTCATTGGTGGCTGCGAGTGCGAGCGCCGCGCCCGCGTGTCCCTCGGCCACGTGCGTGCACTGCAGCCACACGCCCGTGTTGTTACCCCCACTGCCACTCACACGCTGTTGTGTAAAGAACGACTTAGTTCACTTTAGAAAGAGAAATATAACGTATCTCTATGTAGAAAAGAATCGAATATAGATATAATTATTTATGTAATATTAACTAGTGCATGCTAGCTAATATTGTACAAGCATTTGCTGCGTTGTTTTAGTGAACTTTTACAAGTGCTTTAAAATGAATTAGAATTTTATTTATTTTATGAAAATACCAGGTATAGTTTGACGGTAACCGCTTTATCGTGGCTAAGAAGGATACACATCCATAGGCAGCTTTACAGCGGTTTCGACCAAAGTATTACAATGGTTTATTTATTGTTAAGCTGACTAGATTTATTTTCTAAAATAATAGATATTAGTACCTTGAGCGCAATTTCTTTGACGGTCCCTTGAGGCGTGTTGTCATGTCCGGCCCCCGCGAGTCGTAGGAACACGTCGTCGTCCCGTGCTCGTCGTGTGGCACCAGGGGACGCTGGCGGGGTATTCGATGCCGCGGACGTCTCTCTGCGTTAGTAGTTGTGTTAGCACGCCAATCAGGCCGTCAATATGCATACGTCACGATAATGGTAGACCAACACACATAGTTTGACGTAATACTTTATAACATTGCATGCATTTTTAATAGCAGTGTAAGCTAAGTTTAACGTAGATGGCACCACACTACATTTGCAAACAACGCAGAGATTTTATAATTATGGCTTTCTGAATAAGCATTTTGTACATTACGACACGAATAGGTTTTCAAGGGTTCTATTTCTGAACTAAAAATTGTAGCACATATCTCGGCTTAATTTTTTCGAATAATTAAATTTTTGAAATAATTCAAAATCTCTAGAACTGAATTGTTTCGGTATCTTGTATGCTTGTATTGAAGGATTCTCCTACTTCTGTTTAAAAATACAATGGCGCCTTTAACGAAAGATATAGGCATAAAGCTTTCCTATGTGTGCTGTTCTAAGTTAGACAGGTGATAGGTGCCTCGTATTTGTTGGGTTGCATGTGCGTTAGAAAGCTGTGGTAAACGTTTTGCTATTTACTATTTGATTTTTGATCTCTAAATTATTTTTTATTTCATTGATTACTTGTCTTTGATCTTTAAGTTTTACAATACATACATCAAATTTCATAAAACTCACAAATATATAAATTATTTAACGACAACGATTACAATTAGTAAAGATGCGTGAATTCTAATGCACTAATTGTCCTTTAGTCAATACGTATTAATGTACCTCTATGTTTCTTTAACAGGCTTGTGTGAGCGTGCACGTCGGTCTAGAAGTACGGACGTGCACGCTCAAGGGTGTAGTACAATGAAAAATTTTGAGTGCTGCAATTTTATACACTATGCCAACGAGTGATAAGGTTAAAATTCGTATGTACGTACAAAAAACTTGCATTTTACTAATAACAATTTAAAAATTTTAGTAATTTAGAAAGTAATGGAACGATATGTCGTAGTAAAAATATTAATATTATAAATTGTTTATTAATAATAAGACGAACACAATGAATTAATAAGGACATGTCACAGTTATGAATTTAATGAGAGGCGCAAAATGATAAATTATTAGTACATTGAAAATAAAGAATAGTGTACTTACAGTTTACAAAAATTCTAGGCATCGAGGAACTACTTTCTTGGCTTTTTTTTGCTTTTTTGTATAATCAAAATTTATAACTTTTTAAGGGTATTATTACCTCAAAAATTAAGCGTGTTTAAAATAATTTTATATTATTTATATATTAAATTATTTCTATTTATAAACAATATTATTATTCTACCGTTGGCATGTATTTTGTTTTTTTCTACCTATACCATATGATATGTGTATCATTTGGTGCCACTAAAAAAACTAACATACCGGTACACTTTACAGCGAACCTTTTAATCACTTTAAATATGAACTCTATACCCGGGGACTTTGAAACTATACACTACTATAGGGACAACTATTATTCAGTAACCAAAAAAATATTTCAAGTTTAATATTCAATTATGACTCTTACTAGCTAACCTAAAATATAATTATTATTATCTTTCTATACCTAATTTATTATCTAGTGTAGTATATGTTTCTAGAAGTCAAAATGCTTTGCTTAGATAATTTATAAAGTTTACATAAGACATAAATAAAAATATTTTCTAGTTTAGAACATTTAGGTTTTCTATTTTATCAGTATGTGTATCAATGAATTTAAGTTCTGAGAAAATTCGACAATCTTAAAAATAAAATACCGTCGAAGGTACTTAGAAAAAAGAACCGGGAAAAGGAAAAAGACAATTTCTTTACTTAATATACATATAGATTATGGGGACAGTGCATTATAGTTTCTATTTACAAACTATGGAAATTAATTATATAGCGTTCATGCACTATATACAATTCACAACTCCTTGGTAGCATTAAACAAAAGATAAGCTTCCTGAATTCCGTATACGTTATGATCCTCTGAACTGCGTATACGTATACCGTAATATACGTATGCGGAGTTAACGAACATTATTAAAGAGCTGTGGAGAAATAGCGTGGGGTGCGACATGCTGGTATATAACAAAACACAAGCATTATTACATCTATTTATTGTACCTACAAATATACATATACTTAGTACAGTTTTCAAGTTAAAGCTTAAGTTACAATTGTGACATTTACTTAAATATAATTAAATATAATATTTCGATTTTTATAATACAACAAAATGCAGAGAGCACTGGTGTATATGGACGAAGATTCTTGACAAATGCATCTACCCTTCATATATTAAAATACAAAATTCAAAATGATTTTAGGCAAGTAATTCGTATATTTTATAAACCCTTAAAGCATTACTTGTCAATTGATAATATTTCGTTTCATGTTTCAACACAAGACCTCGGTTACACTTACTTTAAACAAAACGGTGGCTAGATTTTTTCTGTCCTTTAAAAAAAATTACGTGGCAACGGGTTTTACTTGAACTTTACCTGTGTGTAGGTGTACATTGTAATAATTGAAATCAAAGAAAAACTATGCAATTGCGATTCTCTCCCCGGGCTAGCTATTGGTAATAAGAGAACACCGGGGTAGTTTTTAGTCGGTTAGATTCCGATACATCCCTTCCCTCCTTCCAATGTGCGAAGGACATCCACGAGGACCTTCCACTCCGTTAAAAAAAAAGGATGCCTAATCTTCGAACATATACACCAGACAAAAGGCATAATATATTTTTAGATTAGTAATATTAATTATCTATTCACTTATTACAAAATGCGTGCATTATTTTTATTATTACATTAGGCAATAATATATCACAATGAAATATAAATTATATATTTATTTCGATATGCGGTATCAAGCATCTTTGGATTTAATTTGGTTCGATACCCGTACTTTAGTGTCTAAAATACTTAGAAACATGTTTGATAAGATATGTTTAAAAATAAAATAATTATTTAATATATTTTTTTAATTAAAATATGAGTACGCATTTTGCACGCAAACAACGTGAGTATTCGTAAAACGTATACATTTAAATATTAACTACAAAATAAAGACGATTAAAGTAGAAAGCAATAAATAAAAGCATGCAGCGACGTCGTGGTGTTAGAAACAGTAACTGTTTGTGGTGCGTCCATCTTGTGGTGACGTCAGTCCTCGACTATGGAGAGTTCAGTCAGCAGGCTGGAAAAATATATGCGTCAGCCCGCTAACCCACCTCGCCCGGATGCCAACACCGTGTAACTGTATGTGCTCAGGAGTTAATTACTGCACGAAATTGTTTTAATTATTAGTTACGAACGTTCTACTGTGGATTCCAGAACACGGATTACCATACTTAAATATTATAGTTGAGTAGGAATCGAACCCAGGACCATTGTAAAGCTGTTAAATGCTGAAGTTTCGTGGCGGGCTAACACCGATTAAAAACTTCAGAAAAAGCATATCTCATAATTTAGTGGCAGAGAGGTATAGTTGAGGAAGGGCCTGGCGACTTTTGTCAAGAGGTTTCTTAAACAAATTGTGTTCCTGGATCCTTTATTTTATACACCGCACCACAAACTTCGGTGGGGTGACGAATACATGAAGCAACCCTCTCGGAGGAATGTTTAATCATGGTCTTGGCGGTGATTACTTTTTACATATCATTTTGAATTAAAGAATCGGAACGTATCAAAGACATGGAAGCTAATAAGCACATACAATTACACAATGTGGAAGTAATACTTACAACTATAAATACACAGAAGAAAACCCAGAACTACAGTCTACTTGTAACTACCTCACACCTCTACATTGTAGCACATATACCCAAGCAGTGTACCATGCAGAAAGGGACAGCGATATTGAACAATCACCCAGAGTGATAGAGACAGACACTAACTACATAAGTATCACTACATTATCTAAAGAAAAGGACTCATTTTGTAAACAAACTGTTAGTGTTGTGGATTATTTCTCTTTCTTGTACTAGGACACTTTAGATAAAGAAAACAAACACTAGTGTATAGTTTTTTGTGGTATAGGTAGATACCAATGTACGATAGCATCAGTATATTGTGTTTGGAATTTATAATGTGCTAATACTATATAAAAAAGTAAAAAAAGAAAACATTTGCTACTTTCACGACCAAGAAATTTGTATATTTTTTGACCTATAGTAAGGTTTCCTAAAATGATTTTTCCTCGATGTTTGTTTTCTTAAGTCTTA
This sequence comes from Hyphantria cunea, assembly GCA_003709505.1. NCBI lineage: Eukaryota > Metazoa > Arthropoda > Insecta > Lepidoptera > Erebidae > Hyphantria > Hyphantria cunea. Next base: position 1,579,595 of record PKRV01000251.1, on the reverse strand, counting down.
CAACTTTTGGTAAAATAGGACGCACACGTATACGTAATACGTGCAAGTTTTTCTGTGTATTATTTGCAACATTTTCCTCCAGGAAGGTAAGTTTCAATCCCTGTTCAGTTCTATGACTTAAGAACCTAAGATTGTGAATGTAATGAAGACACAAACTCAATACCTAAATTGCAACAACCACCAGGCTTGATCATCTGGTCTGGTCTGAGAGAGCACCCTGAAATATCTCCACAACACTATCGAAATTAAATAGTATAGTTATGTGAAACATGTGTATACGTACAAGGACGCGGGTTTCGAAAGATTGTGGTGTCGTCTCGGCGGTCGTGGGCTCTCTGGAGGTGGTGGTGGGCGTCGGACTGCCACTGGGGACGCCAGCACTCCACTAGTTACCGATATTGGCTGGAGCCCTCTGTGGAACAGATGTGTGTGATTAGGCATATTAGAAGGAAATATTCTCATATATACAAAATAGGAATTGGGTCACCCAGACCATTACAAATATTCACGAACTCAATTATGTTACTGAACTGAGCGCGGAATGTACGCCGATCCCCCCATAACCCGAGAGAAAATTACCTCAATATTATGCATCATACTCGCGGCAAAGAGGTCTAGTGTGTGTGAATAAAAAGGTCATGCTAATAATATCCGTGGGAGAGCCACACTTCGGCATGAATGGGCCGACTCGACCGGAGTGATACCACGGCCTCACAGAAAACCGGTGTGAAACAGCGCTTACGCTGTGTTTCATCGAGTGAGTGAGGATACCGGAGGCCCATACCCCAACCCAATGCCCCCTATCCCCCTCACCATCCCCCTTCCCCCCAGGCCGCCATAGTGTGGGTCACCATGCTGCATTGTTCTTTTTCGCATTGAGGATGGTGGCCACCACTCTTGGATTCTGCTCATGCTTTCCATCAGGCAGGGCAGAGTCATTTTGGCGGCTTAAATATATATATATATATATATAAAAAAAAAAACTATTTTGATATATGTAATTAAGGCGTCACAGAATTGAATAGCAGAAATATAGAATATAGAGTGGGTTACCTGAGACTGCCAGGAGCACTGGGCACGCGGCTGAGCGGCACGGGGCGAGGAGACGTGGGTTCTATCATGGACTGGGTCATGGGGTCGTTGTTCTCTTCGCGACTGTACACGCCCAGGTCTCGGAGACGAACCGAACCCCGACGAACGCTGACAGAAACACAATATAAATTGAAACACAGTCTTAGGTCGCTAAACTACAGGAAATAAAAAAAAGTATAGTCGAAGAGTGTGTAAATTTTAGTGATTTGAAAATTATCAAACAAAATAAATAAACAGTTTAACAAAAATAACCGACTTCAAGAAATGGATCTAATTAAATTAGGACCACGCGTGAAGCAATAGCTTTCAAATAAAAACAATTATCAAAATCGATTCACCCAAACAAAAGTTTTGAGGTAACGAACAAAAAAAATACCGTCAAATCGAGAACCTCCTCAATTCAATACATAATCAGTACATAAATCGAAAAACCAAAGGACTGTTTTAGGTTATAGATATCAGTTTTCTATTACACGTGCAAATATTATTTTGCATACTTATTTCTTGTACTATAGATCATACCTTGAAGGGAAGAAAACAGTACGGCATTAAAGTTTCATCGATTTTTGCTTTGACGTGTCATTTAAGCTCAGTAACGTGTTTTGAACTAAAAATAAATGGTACTTTTTAACTCACGTGTTTCGTTGGAAGGGTGAATTATTGACGTTATCGTCTGGCGGCGAAGCTGGGGCCGTGTTCGATTCCCGAATACCATTCGGTGGCCGGGATTCTACAGTATTGTTGATTGTGCTGTAAACGAATCGTGCATACGTACAGTTGCATCATTTTATTTTTCCAGTATGTGCCTTTTATATATGGTGTATGTATAATATTAAGTTGAACAATGGGGGTTGGGTGAATTTTTACTTGGTTAGCAATTTTCATATCTGGCAATTTAATATTTAGTTTACTGAGTTGCAAGAAATTTTGTAAATTAAAATTTCATAAATGTCCGACACATTTGACTGCCTTTGTGGCGTAGTGGTAGCGAATACGACTGCTGTGCAAGAGGTCTCGGGTTCGATTCCTGAGTCGGACCAAATGTTTGTATGATCTGCAAATGTTTGTTTCGGAGTTTGGGTGTTTTCTATGTATAATATGTATGTATTAACAAAAAAAAAGTATATAAGTATTAATATCAGTTGTCTAGTACCCATAGTACAAGCTCTGCTTAGTTTTGGGACTAGATGGCGTTGTGTGTTAAAATGTCTGAACATATTTATTTAAGATATCTAGACGAAACGTTATGTTTATTCAATGTATTTCTTTTAAAAAATATATCTTTTTCCTGTGACTGCCTGCGTGTATGTCGGTTATCGTGGTAAAAAGTAGCCAATGCAATGTCCTTCCTCAAGAATTAAGGTATCTCCATGTCAAATTTAATTGAAATCGGTGCAGCGGTTTAGCCGGACAAGCGTCAAAAATAGACAGAGTTACATTCAGGTGTAAGTTTGCATGTGATGTGTGCGTGCGTGCGTGCGTGCGTGCGCGCGTGCGTGCGTGCGTGCGTGTGTGTGTGTGTGTGTTTAGCGGGGTGGGAGGCGTACTTGTGGTGCAGGGCGGGGTCGACGGGCGACACGGAGCGCGTGGAGGTGCCGGAGGACACGTGCGCCCACAGCGCGGAGCTGGCCGCGCCCCACGCGTTGAGGTTGTGGTCGCCCGCCGCGCGCAGCGCGCTCGCCGTCCGAGCGCTGCTCTCCTCCAACTGCCACCACACGGAATACTCACTTAGCTTACTCGAACCGATATCATATACAGTACCTTCGTAGAAGATTCGCTTATTTTATTTATTTATTTATTTAACTTTATTGCACACCACTACAATAACATTTTTACAGAGAAACACATACGGCTTTTAAAAAAATTCTCAGATTAAAACAGTTTATCTTCCACACCCATGGTTAAATTCATAAAAAAATAATATAACGGCTATTTATTTTTAAACGAAAAATCATTTTTGTTTCTACCTTGAATGATCGATGTGATGGATTTGATTTCATATTATGAAAATAAAATATTTGATTGAGACAGTCGATTGACTCAGCAGTCAATCGACTGTGTAAAACGTTGAAATATTGAAAAAAAAAATTAAAAAAAACGTGGTGAACCAAATTATTAATTAAACATACTTTAACATATATTGTATAACATCTGAAATCTAACACGAAGCACCCCAAAGCCCACAAAAAAAAAATATTACAAAAAAAAATAAGACTGGGCAAATTTAATTACTATCTGAAATACCTACATAAAATACTATACTGTTATGCTGTAACTAACCTCTTTGAGTTGTGCACGCGTGTCCTCCAACATTTTGAGATGTCTCGCAGCATCTTGTGCGTGTTGTAGCGTCAGGGCGGCGAATCGTTCTAACGCGTACCGGCTTGCACTAGCTGCTTCGATGTTGTCTAGTAGACGAGGTAGTTCGTTTTCGTCATTTTCCTCCTGAATAGACCAATGTTTATTTTAAAATAGGAGACAAAAGGATTGACGTTCAATTGATGGCAAACGGCCATTTCTGCCAATAGACAACTGAAACACGAGAATCACAAATGCGTTGCTGTCTTTTTAGTGTCCCTCCCCCAGAATTAGGGGCGAGGGCGGAGCTCGATTCCAGTTATGAGTATAAATGGATATTTTTTATGAAAGAGTTTTTAACTAGACAAACAGTGAAATGAATTACGATAAAGTATAAAGGTAGAACAAAATAGGTATATACTAAATAATTTTGGAAATAAATTTATAATACTCCCTACATTTTGTTCTTAACATAATCTTTTAACATGATTGGTCAGGATTTTTTCTTCATTTATAATGATATATAAACTTACAAGGTTTTTTGAACGCTACAAATGAGTTAAGGCAATTTTGTCAAACAGTTTTCTCTCTGTATGTTATACCAGACCATATTTATCACAATGTTAAAAAACAAAAACAACAACCCATAATGTCCCACTGCTGGGCTCGGGTCTCCTCTCAGGAGAGGGTTAAGGCCATACGTCCCCACGCTGGCCAAGTGCGGGTTGGGGACTGGCAAGAATACGTTGTGGCTACGTAAATCTTGCCGTTGGATGTTTTTAAGCCGCCCGAAGGCCTCCAACTAAGCTTCACGACTGTTATCGTATGATAACAACCGGGACCGACTGCTTAACGTGACCTCCGAATCACGGAGACGCTCATGGTAACATGCCACCAGCGGTCACCCATCCATGTACTGACCGCGCCATCGTTGCTTACCCTCGATGATTGTTTCTAATCACCGAGTGCAACTGGGCTATGAGCGCCACATGTTACACAATGTTAAATAACAACCAAATAGCGTTTACAATTAAGTAATAATTAATTACATGAAAATATCGAAGGGTTCTTTTTAGGGATCACCTGGTTCTCAGGCTAGCGAAAATCGAGCCGGCATTCATTTATTAGAGTAGTAGATAGAAAGTCAATCACGTCACAGGTCTTTCGGTGGGTGATCCCCGAAGGGATTTCTACACGGAAAAAGAGTGGTTCTGACCTCGATCTGCATGATCTGCGCTTGCGTGTCGGCGATGGCGTCGCGCAGGTAGGCGAGCAGGTGGTGCGCGTCGGGCTCGGCGTCCGGCAGGCGCGCGCGCTCGCGCTGGCGCAGCAGGTGCTCCAGCGCCGCCTCCAGCTCCGCCTGCGTGCTGCGAGCGGCCACGGCGCGCGACACCCAGCACAGCAGCCGCGACCACGCCTCGCGGTACGCGCTCACTCTGCGGGCGCGCGCACGCTCTGCGGACGTGCACGTCGCGTAACCATATACTACGTTCGGGTTAAGAAAATACTGACGCACATATCGAGCACCGCTAAACATCAGGTTGTATAAAAGCGATAAGAACGCCTATTATATTACCGAGTGTTGATCTTCTATACTTCATTTGTATGTATAATAAATAATAAATCAGGTTACGAGAAATTATTATTTCGTACCACCGCTTGGAACTTAGTTAGTCAGGGTGGGCTACTTGATCAATTCATTTTCATTAGGTTGATCAGATCTAAGATCCTAGGTTAGTTTGACCTTCGCCTCTATTATCCAGATTAAAATTATATTATATTAAATAAAATAACTTTCTAATCATAACACATGTTAGTTGCCAAAAAATGGTGATGAAAATTATTACTTAAAATTAATAAATAAGGTATATTTTATAAGTTCACCTACGTGTTATCCAAACAAACTATACGCCAATGGAAAGTACATTATATGTGTAACATGCAACATAAAGGTTGCCTACCTTTTTCTGGTCCCTATTACCTGGCAACCGTATATTAATATTGATAACAGGTATGTAAATATTGATAATTGCACCTATCTCTTATCCACTTGAAATATACATAAATATAAAGGTAATTTTTTTACAAATACAGTAGTACACGGTCGCCAATATAACGATTGCCAAGGTTTTTAAATGAAAAAATCAGAGTAAGTGTTATTTATATAGGAGAAAGAGGCGCGTACTGTTTCATGTGATAGAGAAGATCGCAATACAAAAGCTGTGCACCTCGAAGTCGAAAATTGTAAACAATTACGCATTATCTCTGCTCATAGTTTACAAGGAAACGAAGAAAGTAACAATCCTAAATCGCACTATGGAAGTTCTCGCGCCGATTAACATGTATACAACTTCCCAACACCAACCATTGGGCAGTGGCCCGCCAGGCATGATCACATCAACTGGTCGGAGGATCCTCCCTTTGTGTTGGAGGGACATGTGAACACCTCCTCCTCCTCCACAACAGATTCTGTATTTACCTTGCACTCTGCCAGCTGCTTTACTGCTGAGCTTGTCGCGATATCCTCGCCTCAATAATGACACCTCCTCTTGTTTACGACGTAAAACCTGCAGATTGATTATATGTCAGTAATACACTTGTAAAATTTAATTGAATAATAATTAAGACATAAATTATTTAGCTACACACTCAGTTGATTACATTATTGTTTTGTAATTAAATAATAGTAGAAATAAATGGTAGAATCTTATATCTTACCACTATCCGGTTTTGATATAAATATATATACGATACTGGCAATACAACCCTGACGAGAACAACTTTAAAAGTTTAGTTGGATATCAATGCCTTTCTGTTTATAATTGTATGAGCATTGTTGTACTTTTGTTATTCAATAATATTTCGTATACTTACCGCTTCTTTCATCTTCGTTTCTGCTTCTAATGACCTTATCAAGTTGGCATTTTTGCGAGATTCTTTACGAAGTTGTGCCACCTTAAACAAATTAACAAATATTTGTTATTCGTTACATTAATTATTGTAGGAAGCGAGATAGATTGATAGACAAATTTCATACCTCTTTAGCTCTTGCCGCTTCGGATTGGGCATGACGTTTAGCTTCATCACGCATTCGTTGTACTAGTTTTACCTGTGAACAAAATGCACATTTAAGCCGACTGTATAATAAAATTTTAAATGCACCATCGTGTATATCGTTCACTTGTTGAATGATTGTATTAAGTTATTAAACTTACAGAAAAAAAATATAAACGTCAATTTTACACATAACGCCATCTAATTCCAAATTAAACAGGGATTGTCCTGTGAGATTTAGAATACCTGATAACACACTATATGAAACTCTGAAATATTTGCAGATCACACAAACACTTGGTTTCTCAACACAATAGTGACATACAAAGTTTTAGGCTATTTGGAAAGTGATATTAAAATTCTGCACATTACTAGTTGATGTAGATACAATATGAGTCCTTTGAGAATGAGAACCTTGTCCCTCTTCATGTTGTGCAACTCGTTGCGCAACGTGTTGATCTGTTGCGCGGTGTGTTGCTGCGAGCGTTGCAGGCGAGTGTGTTCGCGTTGCGCGGCCTGCAACCGCTTCAGCTCGCGCGACATGGCCGACACGCGACGTTCGTACTCTTCTTTCACGCGCTTTAGCTTCTCCGTCGGAGGTGAGGCTTGGGTTGCTGTACATCAAGTATTCAAATTAAAGGTCTCTTTATTTACATGAACTATGTATTCTTTTTAGATTGTATGGTAAATATTACCGTAATTACACGAAAGCGACGATAGTTAGTACTTTAAAGTTGAGATTCGCTTGTCACCAATTTTATTTTAATTGCTGTTTTTAAATTTTATTCTTAACTAGCTCAGAACCGCTGTGTGTTACCCACGGGCAAACCACGAGGCCGGACTAGTCTAAAAAGGTAGCCTAAAACACTCCTTATTACATCAGATATCTGCCAATGAAAGTCTCGTCAAAATCGGTCCGAAACAAACAGAAAGACAGCCAAAAATTGTAAAAAATATTAATTTAGTATATGTACCGTGTACATACGTACATACACATGCATTTAATAAAAAAACGTTTATTTTAATATTACAAACAGACACTTCAATTTTATTTTTATATATATGTATAGATTATTTACAGTTTATATTTACACAAATCAGCACTAGAACGTGTATTACAGCGTTGGAACGATGCACGAACTAACAATTCCTTTGAATAACTGCTTATAATTGGAAGCGCATATAGAAAGAAGATATACTCACTAAGCGATGCCAGCACTTTATCCCTTTCCTCATTGGTGGCTTTTATCTGATGATGTAGAGTGTCCAGCCTCTGTTCGTAGTGTGTGCGGAGAGCGGTCAGCCGACGTTGCGATAGCTCCAACTGTTCGATCAACCGAGCTTTGGTGTCGATGTCTTCGCTCAATGTCGCTAGTTGCGCTGAGAGAACGCGTTGACCTGGAAAATAATCATATTTTTAACAAAAATAAGCCAACAATATATATATATATATTTATACTGTGTCGCTGGGGATTACAAACATACATGTAACGGACATAAAGAACACCAAGACTCAGAACTACATTTTGAGGAACACACAAGTGTTGTCCCATGACACTGATGACTTAAACCACTAGATTAACTAACAGTGTGGTCATTGTACATGAGTGCTCGTTTGTTTTGAATATATTATATACATATTAAAGTTATACGGTCATAAATGAACAATCATTTAATTTGACGGGTCTGTTGGTCTAGCGGTTACAGACAGAAAGAGAAATATAAATATCTTTATCATCAGTTTGGTTAGGTGTGTGATTTAAAATATGAATCAATGACAAGTTTCTAAAGATCTGCAAACTCTGTTACTGAACTTGCTTTAACAGCAAACCAATCATAAAAGAGGATTCAAATCAAAGATAAAAGAGATTCCTTTAAGTAAAATATACACCGTAATTTCTTTAGTCTCTCGTACCTTTAGTCTCTGAGTCCTCATCTTCCGAGTCACTGCCCACACCTTCTCCATCGGACGGTTCTGAGTCTTCGGCACTCTCTCCTTCAGCCCTTTCTCTCTCGCCTATTGGTCGGTCGTCTACAGCACTTGTCATGCTTTCACTCATGTTCAGTTTCCGTTGGAACTCTAGTTCACCCATACTGCGGGCTAGCAATTCTTTTTCCTGGAAATAATATTTAAGACAGATTAAATACATTGGCATGCGTAAGCAAAGTGACCCTATAAAGCCTCATGAGCCACGACCCCGTAAGGTCGTCCGACCTGATCAACCGACTAGATGTGAAATAGGGAAGATCCGCTCTCGGCTTTAAGGTAGAACTCCCCGTTTAGGCGATGTCGAGGAACAACATATTAATTATGTTGCTTAAGTTTTAAAGAACTAGGTCGATTTATTAACATGTGTACATGTAGTACATTTTATAGTAGTAAAATAAAGTCTCCGGTACTAGTAGTTGTATAGGTATATATTATGTAGACGTTCAGCCACGTGTGGCGACTTTAGTCCGGTATTCTTTCGTAGTCACGGTCCCGCAGTGAGTATTATATGACCTATTTCAATAAATAAGATACACACGCGTCTAGATTGTACCACTTTTCGCTTTGTGGTACATACTCACATTTGAATAGACGGAGATGTAAGATATGATTATTCTTTTCATCTTTTTTTTTTTATTTTCCACTCATAGTAATAGTTATTATTTTTGCTAGTATCAATAAGTGCTTAACTTAAAACATTTTACATGTAAAAATGAGTATTATAGTCATAATTCTAGCAAAGCCTAGCACCTAAAAAATGAGCTACTTCATCATACCTGTAGTACTTATTTATACCTGTGTGTATTACCTTATATAACTCTCGTTTCGCATCGTCGATGATGGCTGACGGGTCGGACACTGAGTCGTGCCGTGTTCTAGCTACTACAGTTGCTTCACGCCGTCTGCTCGCTTCGTACATCGCGTTGGACTCCATCAACTGAGCTCTCAGATCTTCTATCTCGCTTACATAGCCCTACAGAGAAAAGGACGAAATTACTCAATCGTTAGTAAATAGTAGTTGTTGAATACAATGACGTCACGAGAATAAGCTGGACATACCTGTACTAATGATGTTAGTGAACAATCATTCGCATCAGGACTGCCATCTTTCGGCGCGAAGTTCCCTAACGCTTTTTCCGCCAATAGTTCACTGTTCCTCGCCGATAACTGTTCTATGGTACCTTGCATGGCTTTTACTCTTCGACGTAGGGCTTCACATTCGGCTGTGAGGATAGCGTTCTCTTGAACAACATCGCTCCATCCTTCTTCGCCATTCTCTGAGACAATTCGTTTACCCTGCCAAAAATATATATATTTAAAACAGGAATGAGAATTAAAAAAAGTTTGTTTTTATATATTTAAAAACAAGTTAAAGTTTACAAAATAAACGTTATATATTTTTAAATAATAGTTTTAACATTATTGACACAGTTAGAGCTGAGACAGCAGAGTTTTAACATTATTTCATCTTATGGGTTCGTATCTACTAAATTGGTATAAATATACAATAGCATATAGTCATTTCCTCACCTGTTTATATTCAGTCAATTCCAACTGTAATCTCGCAACCTCCTGTCTCAATTGATGTATCGTCCTAGAAGTGAGATCCTGGTTTACGATGCACCTATTCTTGATATTCCTCGCCCTATTGGCATACTTGAGGGTGTTGAGAGTCTCCATAAAATCCCTATCGCTGGGAGAAACACAGGCGATCATGACGGTATTACTGTTCCCTCCTAAGGAGTCTTGGAGTAGTCGGGTCAGTTTTGAATCTCGGTAAGGAACGTGGAGTACTTTCCGGGATTTATCCCCGAGGGCTGATATCACGTTGCCTAATGCTAGTAAACCACAGTTTATTGAGATGCCTTCCTTAGCGCGTTCACCTGTTGCACCTGTGGGATAAAGTAATTTATGATTATCAAAGAAGATTATTACAAAATCTATCAGGCTATTAAATAGTAGGACATTAAGGATGCATACCAAGAACCTCAATGTCGATTGTTTACATCGTGTTACAAAACACTAATCTATAATTATAGGTATAGTTGAGACATATTTGTTTCGGAGTTTGGGGTTTTTCTATGTATGATATGTATGTATTTACAAAAAAAAGTATATAAGTATTATATCAGTTGTCTGGTACCCATAGTACAAGCTCTGCTTAGTTTGGGACTAGATGGCGTTGTGTGTTAGATGTTGGAAATATTTATTATTTACTTTTTTATTATTTATTATAATACTATAGGTTTCATGAACAATTAAACGTCTGGCGGTAAGTGGCATTCAATTGGAGAGGCCTATGTCCAGCAGTGGACTGCGATGGGCTGATGATCAAGTGGTTCATTAGTAAAGCGGCTCGTTCTCTATTATCCTAAAACTTATTTTTCTGTTACTAAATAGTTCTAAAATTGAAATTTAAAAAATTATATATATCACATCTTATACAAAGACATAAGAAGATCCCAGAAATAAACATGAAGAAAAGGTCTAATTATATTTAAAATAAATAGTAATTAAAGGATTCTATCTAGTTAGATTGATTTTTATACATTTTAAAGCACAAGTTCAGAAACTGTACGATAACTATATTTCAAGCCATCATAGATATTAATGTTTACTTTAATAACGGCGAAGTGTTAAAAATACAATGATAATATTTTCCAGCGGATATTCTCTTATTCTTTACATCGTACTTATCGTTTTAATTTGAGATCTAAGGGTGCTTCCTCACCTGTGCGTTTTAACCTCTCCGACCCAGCTAGATCGACGAAGTGGAACTTCGCCGTTAAAGTTTCATATTGTTCCGGTGCATCTGTCTCCGATTCCTTATCCACTACCTCTTGATCTGGCGCGAGCCTTCTTTGTCTAAGTAGAAGTGTAAATACAGCGTGTGATCGTGAAGAGGACGAGTTCATATTAGTGGCGGCTGTTGTTCTTGCTAAGGCACCAGCTCGTAATGCTCCAAGTGCTTCTCTCGCACCTCGGACAGCTCGCATTGATGCTCCAACAACACGTACTCCGCCACATCCATCTTCCGTTATTCTTAAGGCGCCCTAAAAAGACATTATAAAAAAATATAACCTTCTTTTCACTTCTACGTCATGTTAGAAACGCGATCGCAAAGATTTTGATAGAAAAACTATGCATACAATACGTTTTTAGCACAGTTTAGTTAGTGTAATTTTACACCAACTAAACTGTATGTACTGATGTAATTTAAACATCAATCGAATATCTGTTGAAGTTTTTTTTTAATATTCTTATATACCATATATTAACGACAGATGCCGTACCGACCCCCGAGCAATCCGTTAAACGTAGGTAAACGTTATTTTTTCTATACAACCAGCTGCCACTACAAATTAGTGAGTTCTTACTCCGTCAAAATCAATAACAAGGTATATTTAGTCATTCAACTGCTATACCATACACTGAATAAATAATAAGCCTTTGGGCGATTTAATAATAAGTAGATCAGTCTATTTAAAGTGTATTAGCGTTGGTAGCGGATATTGCCAATTCTTGTAACGCCTACGAGTAAATTATTCGCTTTCTGCAGGATATTGTAGGCTTTAGCTATCAAGAGAAGATTTACTATATACTATTTTTTCGATCGAAAAGATTTACATTTTAAAAATATCATGAAAATGTAACAAAATAAAAAAAAGGTGTTTATTAAGAACAAAATTTCACAGGCTTAAATTGTTTACTTTATTACTAACTGCTTTTGTCCGTGGCTCCACCCGCGTGTATGTCAGTTATCGTGGTAAAGACAAACACTACCCTATGACCTCTCTCATCACAGAATTATTTTCGAATTTATAATATAAGTATAAATCACTTTCTTTCATACATACACAAGCCACTATGTTATCTTTTATTGATAGTTATGAAAGAATTTTGTCATTTACTACTTCACACTTTGCAATAAACTGACACCGTTACAGAAAAAGACAAACAATGTCGGCAATGTTTGTCCAACAGCTCGAAATCACGGTTTGAAAAATATTGAGCCATGATTCCTTTTCACTAAGGCTCTCAAAACAACATCCTAGAATACTGCTGCATTAGCTCAGACGCGGAAACAAACATCAGGTCATTTATTACAAATAATAACAATATAATTCAGGACATATCGGGTAAGCCCCGAAAGAATTGATCGAAATATTCTGAGGAATGATATCATCATTAAAAGTACCCTTAGGCCGCGATCTGTTATGTCGTGATCTTGTCAAATGGCATTTATCATCTAAAGATGATAAATGCCATTGCCAAACCTCACCCAATCAACAAAATATGGGTGGGCATATGATGTGTATATTTTACTAAGCTTGTCTACTGTCTGGTTAGATTCATTGTTGTTGTAAGATTTATTTGGTAAATGTCATTGTTATTTCTCTAGATATCACAATGTCAATGTGCACCACATTAAGTCCAATTATAGTTCCTGTTGCGCTTAGCTTGTATATCCATTTTAACTGTTCATTCCAATTGCCTTTCTTGGACGTAATGATTAACGGATAACCGAAGGTATTAACATAGTTACCATACTTGGAAATCATATTGATAGCGTGCCAATACGCCAGCATGTAACAAATCTACTTAATAATAATCTAACGTAACCTGTATGCATTCATACGAGTCAATGATATTGACGTGTCGGCTGAAAAATAAAAGTACAAGTATCTCTCCCATAACTATTCCATACACTATTCCATACTGACTGACCTAGACGTCACTGTCCGGCAAAGAATAACGTTTATATTACGACATGTATGCGACAAGTAAGCCAGACTTGAATGATGTCTAATTCCATTTTATATATTTTAGTCTAACTAGCAGTCATCTTTGGTGGCTGTCCTTAACCTATCATTTATGGCATCTTTATCAGGTACGTACCTAAATCGTTCAGATAACCCTTATTTAAAAATTTTATTTGTATCTGTAAGCGATTAGAAAAGGTTGACTTTGCTAGTCAACCTTTTCTAATCAGTAAAAATTGTGTACAAACCTTGGCAAAAGGATCTTTGGCAGGATCGAGCAGATCTACAATGTCTTCGTTATAAAGCTCTATGAATTGAGTTTGGACAGAGAATTCTGGCGGTAGTTGACCCTGTGCACGTGCTGCTTCAGCTCTTGCTTCTGCACCAGCGAATAAATCTCGGATTGCGCGAGGGATGATGCCGCGTCTGTCTTCATCCCCATCACCTTCACCTTCCCAACCGCTACCCATCGTGTACGTCTTGCCGGAGCCGGTCTGGGAAAATAAAAGTTTATATTCATTTATTTGCCAAAGTCTTCGTAAGCAATAAGTCTACATTCAATATAACTAGGATATTCCAACTTGAAATACGAGTTATCTGAGTGTGTATTTCGGTTATATGTAGTATTTATGCATAGATGTCTTCATTCGTATTATTAGATCCGAGGGAGATCAGAGAGGAGAAAACAGTCCGTTATTGCGTCTATATCCAGTCTTTCTTCTATTTCAATACATAGAGACTGTCAGACATACGAGTATATCCTAACATAATACCTTGAATTGGGAATATAGTTCAGGATTAAGAAAAATTTCTAATACAGCAGTGTTAAATGTATCGTTGTTAGTCGTCACATGAAACAAAGTTTTTTTTAAGTCTGAGTTCTCTACAAGTGAGATAATGGCTTCTTATGAATGTCAACAAAATTGCTGCATACATTAGTTAAGTCTTGGAAAGATTTATAGCTCCTGTTATGTTACACAAAACTTTTACATGTGAAACAACTATAACTGTCTCTTTAAATTAAAATTTACAATAAACAACGACATTTGAAGTACCGGAAGCATTCAAAGGCGTAACTGTTGCATTAATCACTTAATTAAAGAGTAAGAATGGTCGTGACTATGCGAAGTTCCCACGGACACGGCTAGTAAACATTAAACTCACTTTCTAAACGCGTGACTTACATGTGCCATTGAGGTTACACCTCTTTAACCCACGCCTCACGACAGTATAAGTGGTGAAGGGTTCCCAGAAGACGACGTCAAATTTATCGACAAAATACTTAAAAATGGACAACATATTTATTCTTGACTTATGTGACATTGACCTAGAACGAGTAACTAAATTATTAATGTATAGATCAATAATTCTTGTAACCTACATGTTTAGCTTCTGAAATTTAAATACTTTAATAATTCAAGGTACAATATTTGCTCAGATTTAAGCCTGAAGAGTCTAGATAGGCTTTCCTGTACTTCTTACTGTAAGACTGCTTTATTATTATTTCGTATATTTCTTTTGACAAATTCGGTCACAATCATTGCATTAGCATTTGTCAGTTTTGCTAATTTTAAAGGCACACATACACCATGTGGGTCGTGTGTTGGTTTACCAATTTAGCTAAATAAGTCAAAAGACAGCCTTGAGAACGAAACGGTCAAAAATTCGTCTTCAAACTACCATTTCGAGAGTCTTAAAGACTCATTAGTAATTCACAACGAGTAGTGCTATAACCGGCGCTATACCAACGTATTGTATGGGCGTGCGCACTGAAATCGAAAGTATTACGAAGGCTGAATTAGTTCTCTCGTTTATGGAAAGCTTCATAAGGAGAGCATTGAGTTTTGCAGCAGATGGTAACTGAATAAACTTCATATTGACGTCGGAGTAGATGTGAAAGTTTGTATTTCACAGTTCGATATATACTTGGTTGTTAATTAAGTTCATCAATGGAAAGCAATCAAAGTTGAACTGATAGACCCGTGGCTGTATGAGATGTGTTCCGTCAATAATTACCGTTTTGTTACTTGATGTTGCGAACGAATTGCCCTATACTAATTTACGAAACGACTTTATGTGGCAAGGTATTATAATACGCATTAATGTGTTAAGTCTGATTCTCTTACTATAATGAAACTAAGCGAGAGAGAAAGATAGAATTATACATACAGTAATAATGCCAAAAACACATTTAGTTTTGATTGATAGCGTTTTGTAGTCAGACTTTTCTCTCAGGTTTTAGTTGAAAAATAGTTCTAACGTAATAATAAATTACCTGTCACAACTGGTATCCAAATATAGAGAGATAGACTCTAGCTTCTAAGAAGTTAGGACAAGAATTCAAATTGAAACGCTGTAATGTTAGGTGTACTCTATTTTACACGGCATTAATCTCATTTTCAACAGATTTCTTAAGTTGAATTTATAATTACCCTTCACAATCAAGCACAAAACACTACATATGAAACAATTATTACTACTTTCTCTTTCGACGTCAGCAGACAATACACTAACCTACATAAAATTTTAATTAAGTACACTCTTTCTGGACTAAAATAAATGTTTGAAAAGGGTGACCTTGAAGTATCGATCATTCGATGTCCTTACGCCATTGGACTTCGTTTAAAAAGAGTAGGTATTAAAACACTGGTAAATATAGTCCATTCGCTTAGATACGTTCACCATGATCACGCTGCCGAATCACGTGCGGCAAGCCGCCACAAAATCAAAGGCCATATCTGCGGCGTACATCCACAAGCAAGTATATGACATATTATTCGTAATTTACAACAATAATAAATAATTAAATAACATATACGTGCGGGTGCACCTACAATATCTAAACGAATGGACTATACTTATATGACAAATTTTAATAGCTATTGTTACTGCGTTCGCACATTGGGCGTCTGTATGTCTGCGCGAGCAATCGCACGTGACCGCAATACACGCCGTGAGACCTCATTAAACAATATTACTTTGGAATTATATAATTTAATTAAAAGTGAGATAAAGAAAAAGTAAATTTATACGTAAGGTTATGCGTGAGTTGCTATTGTTTTAAATGATTCTGTTTTATCTGATTTTTAGGAAATGTTACATAGATTTTCGACATAGCCCTGACCGGTAACAGCGAGTATGGGTGACTTTGTGATATTAATTAGCAGAGACTGAGTCACTAATTTTTAAAGTTATTAAAAAGAAGAAGAAATGGAATACAAATAAGTGGGAGTGGGATACGCGTCTCAAGAAGTGATAACTGAGTATACCTTACTCCAAGGCATCGGAGTTGTTACATTTTGATGTCAAGAGCTGCTAGATATTAGCTGAAATGTACATTTGTCACGCATTCTTTAATTCTTTTATGTGTCGTGGCTCTCCGCTTCCCTCCATCACACATCGTTTTAAGCAGGTGGTGGTAAAAAATCTATTATTTATTTCACAAAACTCTTCATTCATATTTATCTCATGTCATGAATACAATATCAATAAACGTGCTTAAAAAACCTTGTGCCTTCTGCACAATAGTAACTCCTTCGGTACTAAAGTAACTTCGGCGCGGGGCGAAGCTAGTCTAAAGAAAGTATCCTAAGTCACTCCTTATATCATCAGCTATCTGTCTAAATCCGTCCATTCTTTCCAGAGGTAAACCGGAACAGATATGCAGGTAAAGAAAATTTGAAAAAAACCGTTATTTTTGTATATACGTACATCATCATCATCATCAGCCTATCGCAGTCCACTGCTGGACATAGGCCTCTCCAATTTCACGCCACTTAGTTCGATCTATGGCTTCTCGCATCCAGCTCCTGCCAGCCGTCTTGCGCAAATCATCGCTCCACCTGGCTTGTGGACGTCCTACACTACGTACATATGCACTTAATCAAAGTGGTTATTTTTATTAAAATACTGTTATTACAGACACTACATTTGATTTATATTTGTAATATATCTGTTAAGTTTACATACACTAAATGAAGACCCGTTATAACAATTCAATCAGATAAACTATAAGAGAAAGCACAGCAGTGATGCATCACATTAATCATAGATAATCGTGAGATAAAACGGACATTAATGAAGGGGGTTGTACTATTTCTAGGCAGGTATTTGAAAAATGGCTCAGACAATAGAGAGGCTAGTCTCAGACAGTTAGCAATTTCATTTAGATTGTTTTATCTATCCGACCATACTCATGCTCTCTCCGACCGGTATGCGAATGGCATTCTAGTCATTTTTGTATTATACTGAGTCGGCAAACGTTGTTTAGACTTACTCGTATATAAAAAAAGTCTGTGTTTTAGATATATAAAAATAAAAAAAATATTTAGGAGTGGGTCACCTTTATCATTTAGAGGTATAAAAAATAGATGTTGGCCGATTCTCACCTATATGCACAAAATTTTTTATAAAAATCGTTCCAGCCGTTTCGGAGGAGTTTGGTAACAAACACTGCACAATGAGAATTTTATATATTAAATTAGAGTCTGCACAGAGCTGTGTTAATGTAACGGAGTCGTTAAATTTATGGGTTTGCCTTAATAAAGGTATTGTATACATGAACTCTTCTATTAATTTTACTTAGCACAGAAGTAACAAATATGGTGTGCGTGTGTTAATTACTCTAGGTTTGAACTTGAACTTTAATGTTTATTTATAGATGAAAGGCTTTTTTATATTGATATACAAAATGTTTCAATTAGTAAAACCAAAATTTATAATGAAATCATACTATATACATATATGTTGTTTCGATATTTTACGAAAAACTGAACGGAGTGAGTATACGAGTATACATATACTGTTTGTTCATCGAATATAGGTCTTCATTATATGACGTCAAACGCCCCGTTACGGATAGACATTGTTTGCAACTCAATCCTGAATAGGTTAGGAACTGTTCCCATAGTCACAATATTTAGTGTATTAGGTCTTATAATAAAAGGTTTTTTTAGTTAACTTATATTCTTCCGAGCAAAAATTGGTATACTGCATTCAAATCTAAAAAGTACTAACAGAGTACTTTGAACTAATAATAATAATAAAATACAACCGGCCATATTCGATTTTCAAGACATTGAATATCTTAGCCTTTATTGTGTTTTATATGTGACTGTAATACGATACATGATACAGTCATAACGATTAAACAACCAACGAATAAATAGATAATAAATGAGTGAGGATGCCGGTGGCTGACACCCCTCCCACAATGCGCGTATCTTTGTTTTAATTCATAAAAATGTGCGTGTTTAATGACCCTTATAATATAAAGCTATGTTTACACGCCTGCGAGGACTTGGCAATCGCTCACAAACTACAATCCTTCACAAAGACTCCTGTTATGTTTACACGCCTGCGAGGACTTGGCAGTCACACACAAACTACAAAAGCTCGCGCATGCTTCTTTTGATCTGTGTTTAAAAACCGACACCCACTCGGGTCGGCAAGAAGCTATCACAACCTCACGCAACCTAAACCAAACAGTCTGTTTACACGGTTGTGTTTGTGGAGGTTTGTTAAGGCGTGGCACGCGTATAAACGCACCATTATGTGTCCTGCACATGCATGACATGTGTTATTACTATAGACTAACTCACAAATGCAACCAGTTAATGCTGTAACAAAATGAGTGTCATTTGTTTATTTTAAAATATGTATCGTTTTGATGTTTCTTTTAGATAATAATGTGATACGTAGAGCTATTTTTAATTAAACAAGATAGATACCTCTCATATTCTTAAGAAAGTAAGATAAATATGTACGAGTATATGGACTGACTATAATTATAAAGATCGAGTCCCAAATGTAAATAAGGAATTTAGAAAAGTTTTCTCATAAAGTAATTCTAGATCAACAGTTTCATTTACTATCGGATCATTGAATACTAAGTAATTAGTTGTGCAGTTAAACAAATTTAACCCTTCGACAAAGCTATCTCTAATTTACCGTCCAATCAAAAGTTTTCATCACACAAAATCGCAATTTCGACATAATTTTAAAAGATTAAAAATACGAAATGAATTAATGAGAAGCATACAATCGCAAAATAACCTTGACCGGTCTAAGAAGATATAGATTTCGAAGGAAAAATCAGATTCAACTAGGTGTCAAATTGATTGGTTCTAGGGTATTAAAACAAGTAATTGAAAACATCGTGGTAACGAGGACACAGCTTTACGCGCATCGGTATTGTTGTGTAAGACTATTGTGTTCTGTATGTCTAATGGCTCAAGAATACAGAAGTGGAATAAACTGAGGGTAGGGTTTTCACATAAGCATAATACAATACGCGTTTGTGTTTAGAGAAAATGATTTTGTGAGAAGTTTCTAAAATAGGATAGTTAACATCACGCATAGACAAATAGGAGCCGAGCATGATTAAAAAGAGACCCAGATAAAGTTGGGTGAGTCTTGTTATAAAAATGCAAAGATTGGATGAATATTAATTTCCCTAAAACACTTATAATAGCTAAACGGCTGAATGAATTGAAAAAAATGGAAAGGAGATGGTTTACATTCCACAAAAAAACCCTTTTACTGTCAGAAAAGGGTTGATGATCTTTTAATAAAAAATAACTTCCAAACATAAAAAAAAACTAAATTTAAACACTAAATTTGACACATCAGTTATAAAAATATGATGTCACAGACATATAAGA
Source organism: Hyphantria cunea (assembly GCA_003709505.1). Taxonomy (NCBI): domain Eukaryota; kingdom Metazoa; phylum Arthropoda; class Insecta; order Lepidoptera; family Erebidae; genus Hyphantria; species Hyphantria cunea. The sequence goes on along the minus strand of PKRV01000251.1, from coordinate 1,559,736 downwards.
CATAGAAATCGCTATCGCTCGTCACTTATGTCGGATGTAAATGCTTGCATCGTCGGAGCCTTACGTCTTGTGTAAACAGATTCTTCACAGATGTTTGCAATGCAATTATCAATTGCTGACGGATACACGGACAACAAACAATACTTGTTAGAAGGCCAGTAGACTCGAATTGTTGCTCAAAGTACATAAAGATAGGTCAAGTAATCACTGGTTTTAATTAACGTCAGCTGCGATTGTACCTAGTATACACGTTGTCTTCGTATTTAAGATGCGCTATATTAAACGATCTCGTCAACAGTCTTTAATAGTCCAATTGCTGGACACAAGTTTCTTATTAGCAAGGAGATTTTGGACCAGTACACCACGCTGGCCAGGCGGGATATATTTCAAGTATTCCTTCTCTTTGCAGTTATTTGTCTTCCTTAGTTTGCTCCCTTAGTCCTCTTAATCCTCGTACGAAACCCAAGAGTACGGACTGCCACCATCCATGTATGAACATACACAACCTGGTCGAAACGTCAGGCAAATCAGAGACATGCGATCGCATCGATTCCGTGAAAATCATTATTATATAAGATACTTTCGTATATATATATATCACATGCTTAGGTAAAAATAAAATGGTTTATATTATTAAATCATTACCTATTTTATTTTAGGGACCAATTCATAGGCGTAAGCGATCTAAATTTCTTATTGGTAAGCTATCCGGAACTTAACTGTAACCAGTCAAACAAAACTCTTTAAATTAACCTCTTAGCGACCGTGTATCGACTTGGCTGTGACAATGTTATAAACTTCATTATATTTTATATTGTCTTGTGAACACGAATATTAAATAAATAGATACTTTTTGCCGCAAATTAATACCTATAATTATTAATACACAACAATGGGTAGATTTTAAAAAACATAAAACACATCAAACTTGATTTTTATAGTTAAAGGTAATTTTACTGGTGTAAGGTGTCCACTTTGAAGAGGTACACAATAGGTGCGAAATCGTTTATGAGTTAATCAATGTTCAAGGTACAAATCACGTTTTAAAACCAGTTTCCCGGAATTTATTTTTACGTTCTTACATAATTTAAACCGGGTACAAGTCATAAGGTCGAGTAGTATGATTCGCTGCTTATATTTTTTTTTTAGCTTTTTTGATATAAGCTAATCATCGAATTTTGTTTTTAGTAATCTTCTGTAAATTTTTTTAACGATTACGCGAAGAAATACGATGATATATGTGAAGTGTTTCAATTAGTTTATTAAAACATTCAGCTGTATTTTTTTATTTTTCAATGTATCATCATTATTATCAACAACCCGTAACATCTCACTGTTGAGCTCGGGTCTCTCTTTATTTTTAAATGTTTATATAATAATAAATCTATCCAGTACTAAAGAGCTATATTAAAATTATTTTAGATAAAATTTGAGCAAAAAGTATGAAAAATTTAAATCTGTTATTTTTACATAAACATCGCTAATTCAATTTCAACTTAAACCTTAAATTTTATAATTAACGGTACAAATAAAATTGAGACACAATTGTTTAAAATATATTACGATTAAACATCAATATGGTTTATAAAATCGTATAGCATCTGTGGGCACTGACCAGCGGTGTATTATTAGCGTTGTAAGACATATTTACTATTGTTTCGTAACCACAATGGAAAACTATTACAATGTATTTGTGTATTATATTTACACAAATGTTTTAACAAAGTAAAATCTTCAATGAAAAGTGAAACTCAATAATACTTTGTATCACTTATTGTCAGGCTGTTATTTATACAGGGCAATAAAAACATACTTCGAAAAACCCTTTTAACATAAAGTAAAATACGAAAAACTTGAAAAAATACACGTTACCGGACGGTTACTAGTGCCTTAAAATGCAACAGCTTAACATGTACACCGTATCACTAACATATATTTACAGGTACTATCCCCTTTTTTATACAAAATTTGTATTTTTAATAATATACAGAATATATTGAGTAGACTATACATTCAGCTCAATAAAAAGCGAGTGATGTAGTAATGAGATCGCTACCGCTTATGTCTTAAATAAGGGCAGTAATAAACTGAATGGTGTGCGCACGATCGTTTTGTTTACTCTGATGTCACCTGCTCTGAGATAACATCATACGGTAACTCATACATATTGACCAAGTGTGTCTTGTCCTTTATTTTATTATTTTTTATGTGATGCAACTAACGGGATGTAAAATAAGATGTTTTAGTTATAAAGGATTAGAACGTGATAACTTAATGAAAAGATGAATACAGAGCACTGAGTTCACCCGTTATACTGAGAAAAATAATTTGAGAAAAGATACAGTACTAAGGCATTTTTTTAAGCAGCGGATTTTTATAAATATATTTATATCAAACTGAAGATTTAAGTCAAAGTTAAAAAAAAATGTTCTTACGGCGCCTCTTCACTAATGGAGGTTGGCCATCAACTCTGCATACACCTTTCTTTGCCTGACCAAACAGTTCTTCTACACTGGCTATCAATATCCACTCTTTTATGTTTCTGAGCCACCATTTTATTCGTCTTCCAACGTCGAGATTGCCACCATAATGAGATGGATCAGGCGGTACGATGGGTGACGAAAAACGGGACCAAGCCCGACCTTACACTTTTTGATGGTTGAAAGTACCTTTCGTTCTTTTGCACGCGTCGAAGAACCTTCTCATTCGTGACCCAGTGCGTCCAGTTGATTCGAAGCATTTATCGTTAAAATATATTTCCAGGGCTTCAAGCCTTTGTCCTGCTTGTGTCCTTTTTTATGATCCATGATTCACATCGATAAAACACTAGTGGCCAAATGTAGCGTTGCAGCAGTTTTACACGCAAACACACGTCGACTTATGGTAAACGACCTCTTTAAGTTACTAAAGTAAGACACTCATATACTAAAATTTACTTTCCGAAACAAAAAAAGCCATTTAATACTCTTTGCTTTAATGCTTTCGATTCGAATCCAAAATACATTTAGAGCAAATAAAACTCCGAATGAGGATCTAACAAAAATAACTTAAAAGTAATATACGACTTCCTCCTGCAGTGAGGTGGATCAGGTGTGTAAATATTTAACAAATTAGTATTCAAACCTTTACCTCATCTTTACAATGCATCTGCTATTATTACCTACAGCATTTATGTAAGACACGTCCTTAACGATAGTTCGTGCATGTTAACGTGCATTCGGTTCGCACATGCATTATTCTATGATTATTCATATTCTTATAATAACACCTTGTAGTATAAACATAATGATATTGCTTCCCCAACAAAACATGTGTTTTCACAAACTATGTTGTGGTCGGCTTTGAGTCTACTAACTAACGTTTGCTATCAGACCTCCATAACCAAGTATATTTCATAAATAAATATAATAATAAAAAATCATATCCTAAGAGATCGGCAATTGTAAGATTAATATGTTGTAAGACATTTAGCCGATTCCCAAAATAGTGTTTTTCTCAGTTCGGGGTCGGCATGTCACTTTACTGAATGCCTAGGTCCATGCTTTTCGTAATAGCGTTTGCATTTATAACCTATTGTATCTACTTCTTGGTAATAAAGTTATTATTATGATCTAGTACTTGGGTCTCAGTTTCGAAATCGTAATGGTTGCTAAAATGAAAACCGAGACCGAAGACTACTTAATGTTCTGTTTGAAGCAGGTAGAGGTCTTAATTTAATGCTTATAATTGTCACCCATCCGTAGATTGTCCTCACTAAATTACTTAACTTTGAGCTAACCTTCTTGATTTCCATTAAGCCCCTATACAAACATATTATTACATATAGTAAATAAAAAAATGCAGATGTAATAAAAATTGCAAAAATTATAATAGAACTATGGTTTGACCTATATCATTTTACGTTGGCCCTGAACCATTCGCAGAATTAGATTTCTACTGTTCCCGAATGAACAGTAAGGTTACACCCACGAGGAACGATTGAGGTCAGTTAGCGCACTGACTAAAGCGAAAGACCCCACGCTGTATTACTCATATTTAAAGATTTATATACTGCTGTTTCTCAATCGCTGGCAAAAATATCCGTAACGGTATTCATCATATTGACATGTACATTACGTTGTCTCTATAGAATATTTTTGTTTATTAAACCAGCACATAAAACGCAAAGTACAAATGTTCGTTTATTTTCACTAATTATTATAAGGATCATGAAAGTCAAAGTGTTGTAAGAGTTTCGTTTTAACTATTGTTTATAGAGATTTAAATCCTGTCCTGACGGCATCTTTCTCAAAGGTCAAGTAAAATGTCAAGCAGTCTTCGCCAGGTGGCCTGATAAAATCGCCATTTAGTAATAAATTGGTCAACAGGTGTGGGCCTCTTACTTCGTGACAGTTCATAAAATATTGACAACTTTTTATAGGCATTTTAGAGAAGTCAATGACTTCTTTACTTTCTGTTACACGAAGTTTCTTCTAGGCAGATTTAGCCTTACCCTATAAGTGACCGTGAAACTAGACATCGATGTGTCTAAGACGCGTATATGGAAACCCATACAATATTCAGACATCAGAACTCCATTAGTTCTGAATCGCGGTAGGATTTAAGCGTGTGAATGCAATTTGATGGAGTAAATAAAATTCTCTACAAGCGGGTTAAAAATACAAATAATAATTATTTGACTTTAATTTTCTTTTAAGGTTGAATCGCTATGGTACTGGCAAGGTCAAAATATCAGATGTATCAACGAAGAGATTAAACTATGAGTTTTACCGTTTTATTTCAAAGTCTAAGATCCATGGAAAGTAATAGGAAATGCCGGCACTATTAAGTTTTAAAGAATTTAATAGAAAAGATTCATTTGCAAAATAAATTCGTTTATGATTTAAAAATAAACAGTTTTTGCTTTGTTTAATCGTATTAACCAATCGAACCATCCTAGCAATTTGACAATGGTGATAATTCTATAGTTCGAATACTCTCTGAACTAAAATCCACTAAAAAGTCAGTTTCGTCCTGTCAAACGATGTTCAAAACGCAGAAGATTGATTGTAATTAAATATGTTTCAAGATGCCATCGAAAAACGTATGAATACAAGAAAGTCGTCTCGTTTTACTAAATTAAGAGAAACTTTAGTCCAGTTAAGTGAGGCAACAACAGAACTAACACAGATGTGTATGTTAAACATTAAATTAAAAGTATCTGATTATCTTCTGATAAAGTTTATTGCTTAAAATTATATCGGAGAATACATAGTGATCGTTTATTAACATTAATACCTCCCTTATTTAATAAGAAGGATAATATTGAAAACTTATACATTGAAGTATTTTCATGATTTAATAGTCACCTACTCCACTGTTGCTTAGAACATTGTCACTATTGAAGACTTATGCAGCCAATTTACTTCGTAAAATGTTTGTTGTGATCATACAAGTGTTTAAGTGATCCCTGGCTTTTCTAAGCCTTCATACGTTCTTCTCCAATAGTTCTCATTTCACATACACAGCTTTTGATACTGAGCATAAGCCACTCAGAAAGGCGGTTTTGGCTTAAAATAACACGCTTATTAGACGGGTCGGTATGAAACATATTCTTAGTTTTTCTTCGCTTTGTAATGCGTCAATGTTTTAAACTATCTTGTTCAATGGATCTGCATTCGTGCTTTATTAAGACTTCATCTACCATTCTGCACGTACAGCTTTACAAATAGAACTAAACCAACGTTGTATTAACGCAAACACATTACTGCATCTATTGAGACAGCTGTAGTCCTTCGTGAGTCTTCCGTTAGCAGGTCATCGATGACCATGGAACGTGCTACCATAAAAAGTCACCTTGCTTCATCGTAATAAGGTTTATTATTATATAAGTTATGCTATGTTGTCAGTGTATATTTGCAGTGACTATCTTGGAGTAAGATAAAAAGCAGCGATGACTTGGTGACGAATTTGATCTTATCAGTTAGCGCCTGTGAGTCAGGCATTACATGAGATTACGTATATTAGTGTTAGCTACATTTGTTATTACATAGGACTTGAAAAGTAACATCATAAATATGAAGTTATTCAGGTGTCTTTGCAACGGGGAAATTTTCATTAGCATAGGTTTGTGACATTCTCAGTGGTCGAAAGTATACCGCCATTCATATTTTTTTTTAGTTTTCTTTACTCCTCTTCAATATAAAATTTAACTGTGTCATATTTCATATATATATATTAATTTCCGTAAAAAGTGTACAAAATGTTTGCTTCTCGTATTAATCTATACATACATAGGTAATATGTAGATAGTAAATTAAATTGGAGTATCTGTTTATAATATTAAAATAAACGCTTTTAACTAAATGCATATATATTTATTTATGTTTACATGGTATATTTAACAAAATTCAATTGAGTGATTGCTCGAAATGTTTTCCGTCACAACTACTTATTCACCCAAATACCATTAAATGCGTTAGGCTCTATATTAAATAAATCATCTTAAGTACAAAATATATGCCATCAACACAGCCATTACTTAAACAACCTAACATTTTTCTACCTATTACGTCCATTACTCAACAAAGAGCAATACTTTAAAAGGCATGAAATGGGAGCATAGCATTTACATATTAAGAGAATGAATCAACGCAAACAAAAAGGCTGGTGGCACTCTGCTTGGCTCGAAATGTTATGTAAGTGACTCAATACATGGCGTTATTAGAATGTTGTGCATCAAGTGTGAAATCGCCTTTGCGAAAAACTTACAGTATTGATCCTATCTATATAGTAAAGATCTTAAGGCAGTACCTCTGAGAAGATTTCACAAGGGTAGACGTAACAAATTTCATTAAACTTATATGTTTCAATAGCTATGTGGGTTATAACTATTGTGTATTGCTCTGCTCTATAAGTAAGAACTATGCCATACTGCAGTATATTTTTTTCAAAAAGTTTGTCTAAATGACTTCATTTAAAATTCATCTACATGGTACTTTGTTTACGTAAATACACGTGTATAAACTAAATAAAAATGAAGTTGAAATTTAAACACTTTCCTTCACAAACTACTTTCATGTTAGTAATTTCTTGTACATCCTAAAAGTTATTTCGCATTTGGTCACTATAATCTATGACAGATGGTCACGTTTGTCAAGAAAATATGTATTCAAAATATTACTACTTACTTATTCAGAAAAGAAAATTATCCCGAAACTAGCATTAGCTCACGCTTCCGTATGCGTGTTGGTCGGTTATCCCGGTAGATAGTAACCATGTGTTATTCTAATGTAGAAGATATATTAATATAAAGTTTCTTCAAAATGTGTTCCGTAGTTTAAAGCGTAAGAAATACATCCATCGTCACTTATTTTCATTTAATTGGCTATCGGCTTCAATTGTTTTAATGAATGAGTTTTAGCGGTGAAAATAAAGGGAGTTTTTGGTTGATATTTGTGTGCTAGGGTGCGTGTACCTACCGCCTAGCGAGTAGGAAACGACACGGTGCGTATGCAACGGTTATAGATCACAGACGCACACGCCGCTCGCCCATTTATGGCGCAGGCGCAGACTGTTATCCGCTGCCCATAATTGCTTACGCTTGTCTTTGACATTTAGTTCGTTGGTTACGTCGCGTCGGTTGATGCCCTTACCTAATTTGTTTTTGTTGTAAACTTACTGCTTTACCGTATTGTGACGTAACATTAAAAAATGCCTGGTTCGTGTAATTAATTTCTTCGGTGCAAAAATAAATAAAAAAACGTTTGACATTGAGTGTAAATAATTCAACTTGTCAGTAAGGTGATGGAAAATTACTTCCTAGTTCCGTGCAAGCAAAGTGTCAGATGCCACATAAATACCTATTTGTCCGATGTGCAAGTATCAACATTGCAATTAAAGTCTTTAGGTGCTGTACTAATTAGGTACTTTTAAGGGTTCCGTATCGACAGAGTAAAACGGGGCCCTATTCCTAAGACTTCGCTGTCCGTCTGTCACCGGGATGTATCTCATGAACCTTGACAGTTGGACAGTTGACATTTTCAGAGATGACGTATTTCTGTTGCCGCTATATAAACAAATACAAAAAAAAAGATTAAAATAGATATTTAAGGAGGCTCCCACACAACAAACGTGATTTCTTTGCTCGATATTGATAACGACAACTGGTAGACGCTTGAAATGTATAGATAATGAAGACGGAACGAATCAATTATTATTGTAGTATTGTTTTTTTTTTGATGGAAAATAAAGTCGATTCAACATATGCCGTTCACCGCTGAACAATGTCTTCCCCAAGGAGCGCCAACTATTCTAATAGGTAATGAAGTCCTAAATTTTCAGAAACTGATAAGATATACAAACATCTATTCGAAAAAATAAAAATCAAGTTTCTGGTTATACTTTCTAATTAACAGTTTTGAACTAAATGTATAAAAAAATACATACGACTCTCGCGTCAAAAAAGCAAATTTTCTTTTGTCTGTCTGTCTGTTTTTTCCGGATAATCTGTCTTATATACCTTTATAAAGATATTCTGTTGATGGGATGGAAAGTTAATACTTTCACTTTTTCAAGCCCTGCTTTTGACCTACTATCGAATAATGGATCCAGCCATGATGACGGGCACATATAACCATAATAACCAAAATATTCAGTACAAAATTTCTAAATTGACTAACATTACCAAATAGCCACTAGCAGCAAATAGTAAAGTAAATACCAATTTAGCGCTTTGTGAATGACACAATACTAATAGCATTCAAACAAACACAAGATATTGCTAAAATTATACACGATTACCATTTATGTACTAAGGATACGACAACATGTCTGCAGAAATATTAACCTTTACATATGATTATTGCAACACTCCCGCCTACTTAACGTGGTTCTAAATTAAAATAGTAGGCGTACCACATTCATGGAAAAAATATTTAACAAGCGGATTCCATTCATTAACACCTGGCCTCGTGTCATTTATATCATATTACCAAAATGAGAAAACTGTAAAAGCCGAAAGAGTTCTCATATTTCTTGTCCTATTTAACTTTATTAGATAATAGGCTCGTGGACTGCTTTCGGTATAATCTATTGGTAATTTAGTAGCAGTATGGATGACCCACTGTCTTCTATAGGCATAATGAACAGGTCAATAACATTCGGAACGAAGTAAGCTCTGTTACTTTCTTTATGGCGCTTACTTCCTTATAACATTTTTTTTTCATAAATATGTATGTTCCTTTCGTTATTAAGTCATTAAATACACAGGGTATATGGGGGTTGAGTACCAATCTGTCAAAAGCGACTTGTAGTTTCAGAATTTATGATATTTGGTATTTTGTAACCTTATTTGTGTACCAGTTTATGCCCACGACTGCGCCCGCGTATATGTCGGTTATCGCGGAAAATAATAGCCTAAGTGTTATTCTGATGTATCAGCTATATTACTGTAAAGTTTGATCCAAATCCGTTGAGTAGTTTTTACGTGAAAGAGTAACAAACACCCACCCATACAAACTTTCGCGTTTATAATATTAGTAGGATTATACAAGGATATATTGTCATATTTGGAAAATAGACGACGATTTGAGATTGGCTAATGAACTCTCGAAAAGTCTGGTTTGCCATTTAATAAAAAAAAAATTGTAATGAAAATTAATAGTCACTTCTTTATTATAATTATCCTTTACGATGTTTTCAATAATATTAAGTTATGCAAACTACTACTATGATCATTGAATATATAGAATTAATAACAATTAATAAATCATATTACCATTTTAATGTAAAAAGGTTTATATATCAGCATTTTCTATATTTTAAGGACACTCGTTTTTATCGCTTGGATTTTCCAAAATATTTGACAATGTAAATTCATATTTATATACGTATACACCTACTAACATTCTTTACATAATTTATTAAATCAATAAGGGATTTGTGTTGAATAGGGTTCAGAGATATCAAAACTTTTGCGAATACGAACGTGGTTTTCTATTCTATGTAACATTATTATAAATCTCGGATATCTTCGGTTATGAGGCAGAACAAATGTATAAATTGGATTTCAGTTAACGTAGTCACAGTGGAGTGTCTACTCATGGCTTCTAAAGATCCTAAGATTCCTTTTATTTATTCGATAATAGGTACCTATGTATGTGTTACAATTTGCTTAATTCTCTATTATTTTATACCAGGGGTTTTATTTAATCAAACCTCTAGAATAAAAAATAAAATAGATGTAAAGAGGCTAATAATGCAATATTATATTGTAATAATCATAACATTAATCACTCAGCAATAGAGGCCAAAGGTGTATAGGAAAAAGTTAATGCTACAATGATAATATAGCGGTGTAGTTCAAAATTTAAAATGCTTATTAAGTAAAAAACCCTTTATCACAACAAAGGGCATCGCCGTATGAGCGGATATCCGCCGATAACACCCGTAGACAAAGACAACGGATATTATTCTACGCGCCATGTATGACTACGAAGAATTATTTGAATTGTCTATGAATTAATGTCGATCAGGCCCGAACAATAGGACAGCAAGTAACATAAATAATTGCGTCATTATAATAATATAACAAAGGAAGTTTTCTTCTAAAAGTTGTAGGCGAAAGCTTTGTTGGATTTTAATTAATATAATTCGGAGTTTTAAGTACGTTTAGGTGGTTCCCAAACTGCTGCGCCCCATGCAAAGTTACCGAACACAATAGTCACAGGCGCCTATAAGGCGGTGACGCCGATTTGAAACATGTGGTACCTGCGCAGGGCTCTTCCTCTAGAGTCAAGTATCTAATGTCGAGATCCATCTTGGTGGGATGACTTTTTGTAAAACACGATTTGTTTTACGGACTGAGTATGCCATATGTCATGACGTGGGGTCATATCAGTCTGCACCTGTTTGCTGGTTTATATTACTCGTTGTCAGTATATACTGCTGCCTGTAACATTTATACGGACTGAGATACTTCAGAGAGCCTAGTGTGAGTGTATTACATATCACTCGATCATCACGGTGACCGCGTTTGATCTTATATGAGATTAGAACACACAGCACATGGTGCAGTAGGAAGCGACATGGCGACCACTTCGAAAACGAAGTCATGCATGCAATCATTCCAATTGGTAAAGAGTACAGTGCGAGCCAAATACAATGCTGAACGTGCTAGCTATCGAAAAATAGTTGTAAAATTAACTCATACTAGACCCTCAATTCTTCATTTACGCAGCACAAATACCGTTTGACGCTCTGTAGGTACAATGCTTAAACAGTACGATCATGTTCCTGGTTCTCAAGTCTCAACCAGCAATAAATTTCAAGATGAAAACTAGTTTATAGTGGCAATTACGAACAGTAAAGTCTAGATAAGATAACCTACTTCAAAACTACTCAGCAAGTTCATGAACAAGGCCGTGTCTTAGAGATCATTCTGTTAAAATGAAAATCAATGTAGGCACTATCTAATCTCAAAAAAGAAAAGTATCAAAAAATATTTTTGAATTCGCAAAATTTTATTATATTATTTAATATTGATTTTTCGGTAATACTTTATTTCAAGAAAGCTGTAAAATTAATAATACTATATTATAGCTTATAAAACATAGACAAGAAACGAAACCAAAATGTGTAACACTGTTTTGTAAGTGCTTTGAAATATCTTACCTGAGTAACTCTTGAGACACAAAGTTTTTTGTATAATTCTCTCACCAGTCAGGTCCACTATAGACTGTAAGTATGTAGCAGTATCGACGAGTCAGAATATAAGTAAAAAACAGGGATTCTAAACGGTACGCAAATGATAAAGTAATCTAATGAATACTATAACAGGAGGTGATTTATGCATTTAAAAGTAAAATGTTATTTCTCAAGTTCACGGGTAAGGTCGTCGATCTCTAAACTAATAGACTCAATTGAGGTTTGAGTCTAGCTTTGTTGACTCATCCTTGGCAACGCTTTTGGCAGGAATATAACAGTCGTCTAGGAGGAAATGAGTGATTTGTCTGTAGGAGGTGTTTACGTAATGACAAGCTGTCGTTAAAATATATGTATGTATATACTCATAGTTTATTCCCAATGCATATTAAACGCAGGAAGGCGTTGTTCTCAATACAATTTGATTGTACAAATATCTTTAAAAGTAGGTTATTGTTAAGTAGTTAGCTCAGGACACTGGATATATGCGGCGTTGATTCGAGAGAGAATTGCGAAATCACTTAAACTGAGTGGGTTTTAGAGAAAACATAATATGCTTTTGGTTTCTGTGTAGCCGCAAAATACCATACAATATACGCATATAATATTGTGAGACCTTACGCAAATTTCAATGACTAGTTTTGGATAACTCGATTGTAATTAATTAAACATTTGTTATGTATAATTAACTATAATCAATAATATGATAATAAAAATGTTGAACTAGATGTCACTGTTATATGTATGATACTCAGTAATCTTCGGGTTCCTCAATAAGAAGTTCAATAAAACAAACATCTGTCTTTTAAAAATAGTATAAATTGACTGTAGGTATAATAACTAGTAGCACATCAATCATTTTATCGTTTTGTTACGATGTTTCTACTTAAAATAGACCACACCGTCGCGTCGTCGTCCTTACTCGTGGGTTATCTTAGGATAAAATAAAGTGAATTTTAGCCGGAGATGGGGCCCGTGCTTTCCCTAACTGGCGCTAGGGGGCATAAGGAAGCCTTAATAAGAACTGTTTCCAGATTCCTCTTTTTTTGGTGCAATATGGTTTTAGATTTTAGTCGATTCAATTCTGTGTGTCGGCGTCAGTTTCAAACCAAATCGTAAACTTGTACTTACTACTATACTAATAATATAAATTCGAAAGTAACTCTGTCTATCTGTTAGTATCTCACGGCTAAACCGCTGCACCGATTTCAATGAAATTTGGTATGAAGATACTCTTTCTTCTTGAGGATGGACATGGGCTACTCTTTACTGCGACAACCGAAATACACGCGGGCTGAGACGCGGTTAATAACTAGTAGGAATAAAATACCCAAGACAGTAAACAGATAATTAATTAACTACCCAACTTTCATTATAATATTTTGAAACATAATAAACGATAGTATACTAATGGCCAGTGCAGATTACCTGTCACCTTATAAGGAAGTACCCAGTTCAGTAAGATCAAGCAAGTTGAAATGCTTAATATAAGCCAATCATGTTTAACTCAATGCATAATTAGCAACGTGTCAGGAATACTGCAAATTGGGTTGTTTGCAGTTCACGATTCGATACCGATACGATTGCACTTGTCTAAATCGACTTTGTGACCAAAGTCAACTCTTCTTTTTTTAAGCATTTGTTGAGCTATCAAGGAGGTAGTTAATAATTCTGATAATAATATCGGAATACAATGCAGTTATGGTTATTTGTAGCAAGGCCTTTTTTTTAGGCAGCGTTGCCAGTGGCAATTTTCATGTAAATTGAAACAGTGAAGGGTTATCAATTACCAGTATTTACCCCCGGCTGCTTATTTTACCCAATCATTGTATGAAGTATACTAGCAGTTATAAGACTACTACGTAATAACAGAGAATGAAATACTGCAGCTCTTAGTAATAATATAGCAGGTACTAAGGTTAATACCGTAAACAAGTAGGCAGGGTATGAATCTCAGAGAATCATCTCTATGATGTCTAAAAGAATACCATTTCACTATGTAGTTTTTGATTGATTGATTGAAATTTGTGTAAGGCAAATAGAAATGACTATAAATATTATCGTTTCGTATAGTATAAATACTAGTACCGCAAGAAGGTCGACGTGGGCGGGCGGCAAGGACCGACGCCCGCGCACCCCAAGTGTTACGTTCAGCTTTTATTGTTATTATGACACCGCTTGCAAATGGTAATCTATTCTGTCATTGAGTTTTTGTAGTGTCTTATAATTAGAGACAACACGTGGGCAGAAAGCGACTTACTACAAACCGATAAGGAGATACCACTTTGCATGCGAATATCGCGCTCTAACAAATATGCGAGGTATTGTTTTTGGTTTTGTAAAGGCTTACTATACATAATCTTGCCGTGGGAGAGCCACGCTTCGGCACGAATGGGCTGGCTCGATCGGAGTGATACCACGGCCTTACAGAAAACCGGTGTGAAACAGCGCTTGCGCTGTGTTTTCCTGAGTGAGAAAGAATACCGGAGACCCATACGCCAAAATAGGGGGAGGCCTCTATCCCCCAAAGGCCGGTAACCCACTTGTGAAGCTTCTGGCGTTGCGGGTGTTCGTGAGCGGCGGTAATCGTTTACCATAAGGCGATACGTCTGCTTGTTTGCTCCATTCCATAGAAAACTATACCTAATCTTCGTGATGATGGATTGCCGCATTCTTACGTTACGATCTAAGTGTCACAATATAATCAATTGATCGAGATTTATTGCGTTGGTTTATGACATTACGAGGTTTTCAATTTTACGCGATTATTAGATGTATACTTATTCGTTTCGTGCTTCGTCCTTAACAGCCTACAAGGTGTTGGTGTTGATAAGGGGTTTTCTCGTCAGGTTAGTATCAAACAAACATACGGCCCAACTGATGACTGGCGGTATATCATCGCTCGAAACATTTTTTTGAAACAATTATTTCTTTTAAATACTTGCATGTTAACTATGTTATATATTTAAGACAAACCGAAAATACACATATTTAGATGTACGTCTATGCAACATAAATCAACACAAACACAGCCAATGGGATTGTCATTATTTCACAGCCCGTTTGAAGTAGTAAAAGAAGCAATACTTTCCCCCTCTAGTCTGTCGACACTTCCTGTTTAATTTTAAACCATAAATAAAGTGCATGCTATTATTTCGAACAAGCCATAGGCGGATGATATTGTTGACTCGTTTATTCCCACACTAGTCTACGAATGAAATGTGTGTACTTAAATGCAAAAATAGTACAGTACCATTATCAACAGCCAATAGTAGGCCCAGTAACTATTGCTGGGCACATGTCTCTGATTATGAGTAAGGTTTTGCCTCATTATACCACGCGGGTCAGACATATTGGTATAGGGCTTTTAACAAGTCTTCCTTCTCTTTGTAGTGTCGTAGACTTTTGTAGTTTTCACTCTTAGTAGACTTTCAGACACCCACGGGATGAACAGTGTCACCACACTATACGAGACACAGTTATTACACGAGAAATAATATAATTTATGTGCATGCGCAGAAGTTTATGCGGCAAATGCTCAGTATAAAATAGCCAGTGTTCGTATAAAACCAGGTCAGACCGAAGTCAAATTGGCCGTGATACGTCTAATAAGCCGTTTGACTTCAGATTCAGATGTGTGCAAAATTGTGCTGCGAAATCAGTCCGTTAAATTAAAGTCTAACTGCTTGGTATACATTTTTTGCAGTTCACCGACTTTTGTTGAAAGCCGTAATGATATACCGGATACTTCTCGACATTAGTCACTGGTATGCCGAGGCATGATAATAATGCTACTAATTTTATTTTTATTTTCGGCAACATGACTTGTAAATAAAAGACTATAATAAAAAAAAACAATACCAGAAGCAAGAAACTCATTTATTAACCAACTCTTGTTATTCAGAGCGACGATAAGATTTAAGTATCAATTCGAACTATGTATGGTTGACGATAAGTCCTAGATTTTTCTCATAGATTGTGGATAGAAAATCATTTGTATTGTGTAAGTTTTAAGTGTGCAATTTGGATAAGTTCATTATTCAATGTGAGTCACGCGATACGCGAAGCGTGGGGCATGCGTATATTATTACTATTATTCTAAAAAACCACAGGTCAGGGGTACTTTGCAAGGGGTTGTACAAAACTTTTACTTATTTACGAAAGTGAACTTTTCTTTTTGATTTTACAGTCTATTTTCTTACACTCAGTTGCTTTCGCGGTTAGATGAAATAAAATTATTTTCACGTATGCTACATTCATAAATTCATCGAGTTCTTGACCTACCTTTTTAAATTTTAACGAAAATGTAAATGAATCTAAATGGATTGGGTTAATTATAATTATTTATCACATAGTTTTTATTTGTTATGCATACGATTCAGGAGACCGTTTACCAGAAGGAAAAATATTCTACATCAATATCAATGATATTGCCTACCTTGGTGACACCCACGTTAAATACCATTAGCTTATGAGCATTATGACATTCGTGCATGTATTTACATACTAGTCCGGTTGTCTTGTTCAGAAACTACGTAGTTATAATAAAAAGAAACTTATTTTATTCTAATAAGAAATATTTAAATAATATCAGACGGGTGCGTCTTCTAACGGGTAACTACACTTTGAATGGGAAAGAGTCGAAATCATGGATAGTTTTGTGTCAAAAAGAATGCAATTATAGTTGTACCGTAAAATATTATACATGTTCTGTCTGTTACCTATTCAAATGTTAATATGTTATTTAAAGACAATATTATCACAGTAGATTATAAATTGCAGTGATATGTAAGCGCAAAGTTGTGCAATGATTTGTCTGTAGGGCAAAGAAACTTTAACAAATAGTTTCAAGGAAAAGTCATATCAATAAAATCTATAAGGATTTTAATATGATATTCTAATGTAGAGAAAGACACATTTTGACTTTACACAACTTATAAGATTTACGTAACTCATTCATGCACATTGACAGCTAACGGATTTTTACTAATATGGCTTCTGGGTATTTATTTCAAGCTCGTATTAATTCCAGAACTGTTGTATACAAACCGGGGTTATTTAATACTTAAATATTTCTTATCCACTAAGGTTATATTACTTTTTTGCCTTAAGCGAGAAATTATTCAATTTGGAATGTACAACAATTTTATTATGAGTTAATTAAAAGTCTAAACAAATAAACTGCACAGGGTTCTATCAAAGATAATTGCGATACCATAAAAGCTTTAGTACCTACAAAGTCCTTAAAAATCTAGATCTTGTGTAAATCCAATGACAATAAATTTATAGTTTAGGATTACAAGTAAATAAACACTTGTGAGCACAATAATATATTCACAATTAACGTTACGTTCTAGTCGGCCTCGATGTGCTTTAATAGCAATCTTGCATAAGGCTATAAGATGATGAATTGAATATGGGTTATGTGCAGGAATGTACGAAAACTTAAGCTAATCACATATTGCTGCTTAGATTTATGCTAATATGCCAATTTATTTAATACAAGTTTGAAGACCCGAAACGGACTTTGCCTAGATTTTATTTATTTTTTATTGTTACGTTGAACGAAATAAGTTGATAACAATATAAAATTTTACACAAATTAATTATTCAACTAATCGGATAATAAGCATGTTAAAAGATCGAGTCAACTATACTATACTTTTTCTATTACTTACACGTAAGTTGAAGGTCAATAATTTTCAAGTACTTTTACTTCGTTCATCTTTATACATATTTTATAGGTGTGTTAGGAATTGTTGTCTATTTCTCCGAAAGGTCCTTTAAAACTTTCTCTATATATGGTGGAGTCGAGTTAAAATCAATGTGACATTAGGTCCAGTTGGGAAGTACATTACGAAGATTTAGAGCCGGAAATATACGCCCAAATAGCACGTACGTTGTTAGAAATTTAACACTATGTACAAGGAATAGGTACACGATTGCATGAAATTAATTCAATCAAATTCAAGTGATTTATCACTCAATCATTTTTTTAAAAGTTGTACGGTAAACAATTTAAACAATCTCTTGAAAAGATTCTTTAAACAGGTCTTAACCAACAGAGCGTATCCAACAAAGTAGTCAGGTACCGTGACACATTTTCCAAGGATTCGCGAATGTCTCTAAACAGCCTTATTAATTTTATTTTATTTTCAGAAATTACTGTGATTACAACCTCCGTTTGGTCTTATTGTAGCAGAGACAAAAAGTGTCAAGTTGCCAAGAGTTCCGCGAATGATTCACGGGGTTAGCCCATTATAATGAGTAAGAATGTTGTGTGCATTTTAAATGTTGTTTTATTAGTAAATTTCTCACGTGTTTATACTGTCTGGTTTATATTATATTGAAGCTATGTTGTAACCTTAACCTAGGCCGTCTAAGAGCTGACAATAACCTTTTGACAACGCGTCAAGCCGTCAAGAGCTTGAAAAGATGAAGCAACACAACTACTCCATTTGTTCGCAATGTATTTTTAGCACAAACTTCAACTAGGTCAAAAGTATACCGCGACAAATCTCACAGAAACACTAACTAAAAAAGCTTCCAGACACACTGGAAGTTTGCACGATTGTCTTATTCTTGCAGTCACGAAATGAAACGTACGCGAAACTATAACTTTCTTTTGTACCGGTAGATTTCAGGTCATTGAACTTTTTCAAATTTAATTTTATATTAAAACGTTATTGTTAGTCACTAAATTGTATGAAATTGAGTGGCTTTATTTGGGTTTAACATTCAATAATGTTTTTTATACATGACTACGTAATTCTCATTACAATATTCGGGATTCAGTATTGGACAAACTTAACGATAAGTATTCCTCAAAGTTGTCGAATAATTCCATCACACTGCCGGGAGGAGAGGTGATTAGCTCCAAAGGTTGATTGACAGTAACGGACAAGTTTTTTTTATGTACAATGTATCAAAATGACTCTACACTGCCTGATGGAAAGCATGAGCATAATGGAGGTCATCATCCTCAATGCGATCGAGTTTGAGGGAAAAAGACCTGAGGCCACAGCCCATTGTACTGTACTGACCAAATCTGCAATACTACTTAAGACAGGAACAGGTGGCGAGCTGTCACTCGCAGAAACAGGGATCACGGCCCTCAGAATTGAGGAAAGCGATACAAGGAGTAATTTTTGACATACCTGTCCATACGCGAGCACTGTTGCGTTATATCCATCCAGGGCCGCTTCCACCAGCTTTCGAACACAGGTATCGTATACATTTTGCTGGCACGAGGTGGGTTCAAACGCAAAGTCAAAGGTGAAGGCGCGTTCTGATCCGAGGGAAATCCCGCCTTCGCCCGCTGCACCATTAGCCCGTGCGCATATCCCGCATCCTTCTAGGACTTCTGCAGGTGTCTGCGGCCGAATCCTGTGAAAAACAATAATTTATTTTTAAGTTATATAAAAAAACTTTAAAACATGTCCTTAATATCCACTGGCTGGCTTTTGTCCTCACCTTATAGAGGAGGTTTTGGACTAGTGAACCATGTTGGTCAGACGTGTTGACATAATGTTTGTTTTGGATTTGCAATAATAAGTTAATTATTATTCATTTAACATAATACTAGTTGTTGTGGTTGAGTAGATATAATATTGCAGAGTTTTTTTAATGTGAATCTTGTAGTTTTGAATTTAATGTAGTACAGGTAGGTTGGGGCCCTAACGATTTGGACAAAACGTCAAGATATATAGCGTTTTTATAACAGACAATCATATTTTTAGTATATAAACAAAACTAAAACATCCAAATCAATTCAGCGGTTTATGCGTGACGTTGTAACAGGCAGATAGACACACTTTCGCATTTATAATATTAGTATGAATTTTGTGTTTAAATAACTGGGAGTGGCGTTTATAGAGATTCGATGCTATACGTTATGTAACACAATTTAGGTATCAACGTGGGCGTTGTTTTCATTTGATATTAGAGGTAGTCCTCACTGCTTCAGTGCTTTTGGATAGCCATTGACACACTTGCCGTATTTGCTATTTCTGTAGTATCAAAACAAACCGTTCATTTCTTGCATAACGTTTTGTTCGAAAAAAGATAATTATAATATATTGTCTTTGATATAGCATGACATGATAATACTTCGGTATCGACGTTATGTCTAAAAATAACACTCCTTAAACGTGATGGAACTGTAGAAATATGTCACAATATTTTTTTATTTAATCTGTTACGAATGACAATCAGTACAATAACAAAAAATAAATAGTTTATTGCACAGCTTGACACCGATTAAACAAGATACGAGTTAGTACTAGTCTTCAACGAGAGTTGTGGTTAAACTTAAACAAGCTTTCCCAGACGCGGTGGCGTCTCGATGTGTTAACACGCACATTACATTCACTTGTCTGTGATCAATGGCCTCTGATCGCAATACAACGCTTATTTATCTTGGAATTAAATAAAAATAATCGCTACGAAATCATGTTTATTACATGGCTGATTTATGATTATCAAATACTACTAACTCTTGCCTGCGACTTCGCTTGTCAGTTAATTAATTATCTCTTGGAACGCGTACACGTGAACAGCTTATTGGAAAAAAATATTTTAGTAAGTAGATCTTTCGAGATTGCTCATACCTCGCCCTGCCGACATTAAAAGTTGCTGAAATATCTTTATACGAAATCAGACAGTTCTTTGAGCGTACCATACCTGACTATGAAGACAGTTGACCTTCCTAACCGAAATCTACCTTACAACATAGTCATGTCACCACAGTAGAGTAAACAGTGCTTTAAAATAATGATAGATTCTCAACGCCACAAGAAACATTTCATAGAATACAAAAATAATTTAGTCATAAATTATTTATAGTAATGTAATACTCAATATATTGTCTGTATACAAATTAAGATAAATACTACAAACAGAGTAACTTATGATTAAATATTTGCATTTCTGAGCGTGTGACTATTTCCGTCGGATTCACGTGTAACTTGTAAATGTCAGTAAGGTAATAGTGAACTACGTGCCTGGTGTATCAAATACGACGATTTTTTTGATTAGCCGTCTTGGGCGGACGTTACTGTATAAGAGTATTATTTTAGGTATTTTTGATAGTGATTATATTATATTCAACAAATCAGACAAAGGTAGAGTAAAACAGGACCTTCATATAGTGAAGACACCTCTCGTACACGAGATCTCATGATAAATAAAAGCTACATTACAAAACCAAGTAGTCAAGGTAAGACGGCAACCGCATACCTACAGAAGAGCAGTGTACTTTGGTTGGTTTGCCAAACCAATTAATGTACTATTATTAAAACTGCACATACAGTAGGATCAAAAGCTAGACAAAGTAGGATCTGGGAACATAATCTCTTCAGGATCTCATGGCTGGACTTAAAAGTATATTTCGAGATTGAGGAACGCAACGAATATTCTTCATTTAAAAGTCATCAACTTAACCTTATTGTGCGTTTAATGTTATTATTAAATTAACATAAGTAGGTGTGTACCAAGGTATGCCAGGGTAATAGATGAGGTAAAATAACCTGATCTTGCAAAGGTCCAACGTTACTTAAAACATTCAAGGTCACGTGAGTTTGTGCAACGTCCAGCTGATTGATGCGAGATAAAGCTGTGTTGTACTAGCGTAAACATGTCTGAGGAAAATTATCTCATTCATTGAGAACGAACTACTAGATCGTGTTCGGTGTGAGTGAGAACCTAATCTCCGTAAATTTTATGTACTGTTTACGTATTCTAACATTATAAAAAGGTAATAATGTTTATTAGGTCGATAAATTTTGATGATTATGCATTAAAAATCTTACTTAAGTGACATAATTCGACACAGTGTAATTTTTTTATGAATAAATGAATAAATAAAATCTCTGGATCTACTGAACTAATTTAGGGTATTCTTTTACAAATGTAAAGCCATATAGAGATAGAGAAATAGAAAACAAAGTAAAGTTTACTTCTGCCTTTCTTCTTCTAGAAGCGACAAGATTCTTGAATGCCATTAATCCTTGCGGACAGATCCCAAATAAAATTGAGAAAAACAAACAACAACCCATAATGTCCCACTGCTGGGCTCGGGTCTCCTCTCAGGAGAGGGTTAAGGCCATACGTCCCCACGCTGGCCAAGTGCGGGTTGGGGACTGGCAAGAATACGTTGTGGCTACGTAAATCTTGCCGTTGGATGTTTTTAAGCCGCCCGAAGGCCTCCAACTAAGCTTCACGACTATTATCGTATGATAACAACCGGGACCGACTGCTTAACGTGACCTCCGAATCACGGAGACGCTCATGGTAACATGCCACCAGCGTTCACCCATCCAGGTACTGACCGCGCCATCGTTGCTTACCCTCGATGATTGTTTCTAATCACCGAGTGCAACTGGGCTATGAGCGCCTTAAATTGAGAAAAGAGCAGAAGATAAAGATGACACTAGTATACGTAAGTTAATAACGATGAAAGATTATTCGCGAACACTCGAGACAGAAAGTTCTCGTCGATCTCCTGAGGCACGGAACAATGAACCTTACAACGATATTCATAGCGCCGAATATCGATTGATTGTTGCTTCTAGCGAATCCAAAGGCGGGATCGTCCTTGGTATGGCGAATGACCCCGTCTCATTTACACGTGAGAAGGTTTATTTCTCAAATATATCGAACCCTATAAAAATTGTAGTCCCTTATTCATTTGTACAAATTTCATGAGGAATTTATACCTTGACCAACTTTATTCGAAATACAAGTTCATTTACATATAGATGTAGTGCATCGGTCATTTCGACCGCGCACCTAGACATCACACTTCAACGAGGAACGGAAGCACCAATTACTGGTTCAAAAGGGAACATTACCGACCGACTATTGTGCGGTTGAACGCGAGTCGCATGCGCAATATGGTATCACCACAAAAAGTATTTTGGGGTATTATATTCAAAGTTAGGGAAGTGAATCACGTAGTTGATGAACGTCGTTTGGTGAAGATAAAAATTAGCTGCAATGAGGATAATTGTCATAATTTCGTTTTTTGTTCTTGGACGACGTCATTCCTTCGTAAGTAGATCGTTTATGACGAATGCAATTAAGCGAAAAATACAAAGATACGACTTTGTCTTCTTAAATTTTGGTACCTCCTTTTAGTTTTTTATAATTAGTTTGTACAAAACAATATATTTTACTTTTCTTTGTATATTTAGTCTATGCAAGCCGAAATATATAAGTTATGAATACCCAGAATTTATAGTGTACAAAGTGAATATAATACAAAAAAACATAATAGGTGTATTGAAAACCACTTGGCCCTGCCTCTAAGTGGAGGAACTCAGAGGGTGGCAATGCACATTTGACTCTTGAACTGCAGGTGCCCACAGGCAGTGGCAGTAACTTACATTCTGGAATTGAACTCACTTGCACTTTTTCCACTATATTACTTAGTTATTTTTACACGTGATCGGTTCCGCCTTATGGGATCATTAAAGGTTTGTGAACCTCGATGAACCTTTTTGGTGGAGAACCTTTGACGGTGTCATAAGGTGAAACCGGTCAAGTGTAAAAATAAATAAATAAAACAGTGGCATAAGTGAAAGTGAGTATAATTCCAGAATGTACTGCAACTTATACCGTGGGAGAACCACGCTTCGGCATGAATGGGCCGGCTCGACCGGAGTGATACCACGGCCTCACAGAAAACCGGTGTGAAACAGCGCTTACGCTGTGTTTCATCGAGTGAGTGAGTCCCCTCACCCTGATGGCGTATCCCCCTCACCATCCCCTTTCCCCCCAGGCCGCCATAGTGTGGGTCACCATACTGCATTGTTCTTTTTCGCATTGAGGATGGTGACCACCACTCTTGGATTCTGCTCATGCTTTCCGGCAGGGCAGTCATTTTGGCAGCTTAAATATTAAAAAAAAAACTAGAACCATCAAGTGCCGACAATCGAGAGTATATATTACGTATTATCTTATCACCAGGTAAGCTATCTGCTTGTTTGTTTTATGAGTGTATTATAAGCACTAGAAAACTGATATACATATTCAAATACGTATATACTTTATTTTTATGTAACTAGATACATATTATACATAGAAAACACCCAAACTTCGAAAGAAATATTTGCAGATCATACATTTGGTACGATAGCAGTCACATATGCTACCACTGTGCCACCGAGGCAAGTCAAGCACTAAAGTTCTGCTATTTCTTCTTTAAGTAATTTCTTGTTTAATCCAGTGCATGCACTTCACATATTTATATTTAGTCATTGTGAGGCTATTGTACTGCCTTGGTTACACAATGGACGGCACGCGAGCGTCCGTGTGGAAACAGAACACACGCCATGCACCAGACTTCGAGAACCGAGTATATTTTCAACGCTTGTTTTTAAAGTTGCATGGCTTTAATGACTAGGTACAACGGCCATTTGTTAAGCTCTGTTATTCCGTAGATACTAATGGGAGTTGCCATTTTTTACGAAGTATCTAAAAAGATATGTAGAGCGTGAAATTATGTTTCCTTTTTTTTCTTTAATATCCTTAAGTTAGCTCTAAATTTTTAGAAAAGACTCACCTTTTTTTTTAAATGAACTAGTTGACAAGTGCATCTTTATCTGCGTCTGTCTAAAAGAATATTTGCCCCGATTTTGTAAAATTTTTATGGGAGAGCCACGCTTCGCTTCGGCATGAATGAGCCGATACCACGGCCTCAAAGAAACCCAGTGTGAAACAGCGTATGCTTTGTTACACCGAGTGAATGAGCATAATAGAGGTCCACATCCCAACCCCTCCCCCAAAGACCGGCTTCGCACTTGTGACGCCTCCGGTGTTGCGGGTGTCCATGGTCGTTGGTAATCGCTTACCATCAGGCGACACGTCTGCTCGTTTGCCTCGTATACCATAAAAATGATGACTTTCATTGATGCTCGATTTCACTTCGATAGGCTTTCTCGATATATGTCAGCTATCTTACACTAAAATAATTTTTAGCTTTAAACTAGTAGGTTCTAAAATTGGCGTGTTGAAGGTGACAAACTCTTCAACTTTGTAATATTAGTAATAATTAGCACTAGAACATGACTGGAACTTGTACACGCCAAAAACATGCAAGAAGATTAATTATTCAATACCAGTTCTGCGCGGCATGTGTTGCAAAATATCCAGAAACAATCGCGTTCCCATTTAGCATATCACCAACATCGTAACGTGACGAAAGATCATACAAGACAATAAAACAAGCAATTAATGAAATAATTTAAAGACCTTGTCAAGAAGGCACGATCGGAAACTGATCCCTATAATTATTTGATTGTATTGTTCTCATCAAATCTACAATTGCAGTTACAATAACTTGTGTTATTGATTCTGAATTGCCTTTAATAGGCTTTGACGCTAGACATGTGAGTATTTTATTAACGACTGCATGGAATACTAGGTCAGCATCCATGTACCAACCGTGAATCAACTATTATTGATTCTTGATATCAATGCAAAAAAAAACGATATGTTTTGTAAAACAAAGAAACTGCTACATCAAAGGCTCGTATTATGAACTCGTGGGAGAAGATATATTAATTTATTTTATTTCCCGTTCAAGGCATTATTGTTATAGCCATTAAGAAAATCCGCTGACTAAGTGACAAATTGCTTTACAAAAATACTGTTAAAACCAACAATACCTATTATACCTTGCGTATTTATTATAGTGACATCCGATTTGTTGTTGTGGTTTAATAACTTTGAGTAGACATTTCTATATCCATTGTGGTAGTACAAAGAACAATAGGCCGCACATAGCCGTATGTAGGAAAGGTACGTATTCTTAGAACGGAGTGATTGAAGTTTCAGACAGTACTACCTAATGAGCTGTTTGGCTTTGAACTGAAGTGGAACTTCGTGTGGCAAGAGATAAAACGTCATTACGTTGATGTAATTCTATGTCTAACTTAAAGTGAAGGTTTGGTTTAGAACTTATTGAGGTGCATGTTTGTCTACTAAACAAAGCTTTCATGTTTAGCCATAAGTACTTACTTCAAGGCATTAATGAATATTTATTTAGACAAGTAAAGAATTATTAAAAAATATGAAAACCCGAGTGAATTATCACCGTTAAAATTCTTTATTTTAATACCACACTCGATGTATTTTGAAAACATTTTTTTTATTACTTTTTGGCTCCATATAAATACGACCAGTTCTTTAGGCTCTAGGGCGTGCCAAAGAAATATACATACATTCGAAAAACATGGCCCTCCTTCTTTCGTTGCCGGGTAAAAAAAAATTAATACTTTTAAACACTAGCTTATTAGTGAGAATAAGATACCAGATATCGTAATAAGATACCAGATGCGTAAAAGAAGCTAAAGCTACTAATAATGGTTCGCATTAAATATTAATGACTGCGTACACAGTGCAGAGATTGATTTCCCTTTTGTCTCAAGAGCGGCTTTGTGTTTAACTTTATGAAAGCAACTTTAGACATGGTGACGGGAGAATGTATTTATAAGTACGTTATTATTAGTTTTGACACTACAGACAATCTGACAAGTGATGTGTTCCTTCATTGAAAAATGAGTAGGTAATAAAAATTTAATAGATGTGAAAGACGACATTGCAAGATACTTTTCTTTGTGACTTAACAACTCCTTAATTAGAGAAAGCAAAAGGCAAGAAAAAAAAGGAAAATTTAAACTAGAGGCGTGTTTACGTCTCGAACATTGATTTGTATAATTAATTAAATACCTAGTCTGTGTCTTAATTGTTTCAAGGTTTTTTTATCCGTAAACTGTTCTTGGTGTTCGTGATAGATTGTTTTTGTTATTTTTTTATGAAAACAACAGCAAAAAGGTAATTTAAAATAAGGAAACTATACAGTTGCCGAGTTCCAGTAAAAAAATCAAGACTAAAATTATTTTAAATAGTTGTCTATGTCTTCCGTATTCATTGATATTTCCATAACCATAACAGGTTCCACAATCGAACCACATTCTGACTCAGTGCGAGGGTGGTCGAATTCATTTGCAATTAAAGGTGTATCAAATGCATTTTAACGCAACCTGTAACAATGGCTTCATACAATAATAATTCACAGGAATATAGGTCGTAACGGCTTATAATAAGGACCAGGTCATTTTAACGGTTACTCAAATTACAGCACGCGCTGAATGCATAATAAAACAAATTTTGTCGGTACCTAACTTGGGTGCGCCAGAATCGTAGGTGCCGAATTTTCTTTAGAACACTCGTGGGTGTTTATATTTGTTGATGCAGTTGCATTCCTCGTTTAAAAAATAATAAACATGAAGGTTTTATTGCGTTAACAACACGCTGTATAACAATAGACGGATATAGCCAAAGATCATCCGAGTATACGTGAGCGGGGACCGAAAATGACCGAATGATAACTTAGTACATAGCTGTGTCATGTAATACGTGTATTAGAATGAGATGTATGACACTGCCATATTTTTACTTAAATTAAATAGTCATTCGACTGAAGAAGAATACAATTCACTAGCTGCTGCCCGCGGCTTTGCTCGCGTGGAAGTTGATCATGTATATGTATTTAATTTAAAACTGTGTAAGTATGTATGAATAATATGTTTATGTTTATTAAACTTATTTACTTTTAGTCAATAGCCCATTTATAAGGTCTTACATAAAAACTTTAGGACCTTATTTAAACCCCTTTAAGAGTTAAATTCCCATAAATGATGATATAAGTATTCATTTATTTGTAATCAAAAGCCTGACGACAAAGTTTCAGGCTACTAACTTCCGAAATGACGGGCTTGCAGACCAACCTAAATACGAAATGTCAAACCCTATTTCACTCCCTTATTGGTAGAATATCCAGAAACGCTTAAAACATATCTACTCCTTTTTAATCAGTTGGCCAAAAATAGTTTCATATTTATAACTAAAAAAACGACGGACTTCCAGGCAAACTTTCACCCCTTAGGGGTAGAATATCCAGAAATACTTCAATGTGTATAAACTCATTTTTAATCAGTAACCCAAACCTAAAGTGTCATGTTTCTAACTTAAAAAAATATGGACTTCCATACAAACTTTCAACCCCTATCTTACTCCCTTAGGGGTAGAACATCCAGAAACGCTTAAATACGTATCTACTCATTTTAATCAATACTCAAAAATAAATTTTTATGTCAACTTTAACAGTTTGCGTTTGGCGATGATGAATCAGTCAGTCAGTATTTCATAAGTATAGAATTGTTTCCATATCTAGAAATCATGCAACCAATTTTTCATAGTTTTAAGAACAAAAAGGAGGAAGAACATAATCATCAACAACCCATAATGTCCCACTGCTGGGCTCGGGTCTCCTCTCAGGAGAGAGTTAAGGCCATATGTCCCCACGCTGGCCAAGTGCGGGTTGGGGACTGGCAAGGCAATGTTGTGGCTACGTAATCGTGACGTTGGATGTTTTTAAGCCGCCCTAAGGACTCCAACTAAGGACTAACTGACTACTTCACGACTATTATAATAATCTCCGAATGACAAAAACGCTCATGATTTAATGCCACCAGCGGTCACCCATCCAGGTACTGACTGCGCAGTCGGTGCTTATCATCGATGATTGTTTCTTACCACCTTCTGCAATTAGGCTATGACTGCCACCAACGAACTGAACTGACTGTACGAACAGAATGAACTCACACATAACAATTAAAACAAAACATTCATAATTTCACACACACATTAAATACATTACCTGTGTATCATAACAGTGTAATGCGTAGTCCCATTTGGGCTATACTTTCACAGAGGAGAACGGCTGTGTGGACTACACCCTACTGTGTTGATCTGTGTGTTGAGTGTTCAAATTATTATCGATCGATTTCGTTATCAGGTAATATCTATTCAACTTAAAGAAAACCAATCAAATAAACCATCAGATTGTAGTAAATTTTATATTTTCCTAACATTAAATGGTTTTAGCCAAGCGTAGATACCAAGGCAGCCAGACTAGGGTCGGTCTCCGGCACTGCAGTCTGGACCGATGCGGAAGATCGATTCATCCCTTGATTAATGTTCTTTATCTGAGCTGTGTAACTGTTGTGCTATCCACTATAGACCTTTTGGTAAAAATTAATACCCCACGCTTCTGTTGTTGTCAAATTACAAAAGTTGAAGAAAAATCTCTCAGGATTAATATGAATTAGAAAATTACTCGGTCGATTTTAATAAGGATATAAACAATTTGTCATCCTTACTATTACAATTTCAATGCGCAAGTGAGTTTCTTTGTGTGTTTTAAGTGTACTCAATACATCTTGAAATTATGGTTAGGTACAGAAACAGACACGCTATTTTCATACAGATAAAAGTGCGGTAGCCGACGGTTACAGATTTACGCCGAACCTGTGGCCAAAACTAATAACTGAAATAACTACACATAGAGGTACACTATTTATAGACAAAAACTAGCTTCTGATAATAAACTTGTAATAAGTAACGAATCGACTATATAAACATGTATAACTAAAAATAAATATTATGTTTAGATAGCGTTACCCCATATACTTATCAATTTCACTTGCCCGCATAACGAAGTAGGTAAGTGTAGATAAGTTTAATACAAACACGAAAGACTTCCGCGTGGGTACCTAACGGTGTTGAAATGCCAACCAACTAAATCTAAATTAACTAAAGAAAAGTCACAGTAATATTTTAAAGACAAATGTTTGAGTGTTTATAACTTGAGCCAATCTTGATAAAGTTTTGTAGGTAGCTAACACACTAATTAACGTATAGGCTATCTTCTTCTTATTTGTAGTAGGTACCTATCTCATTTCCGTGGCATGAGCATGAAATAAAGTCCCAGTGTACTTGGCGTCGATCTTTTTAGTGTCGGATAAACCGCAAGCGCACAAGGAAACCTCACCGAAAGATATTCAATTTCATTGCAAATATGATCACATTCGATTAACCAATAAAGCGTGTTAACATCTAAGACATAAATAGATCTATAATATTTTTTAATACTCTATACAATACCAAAAAAATAATTCTAATTATACTGACAGTTACATAGATTTCCGCCTCTAAATATACGGATTTCAGAGATTAAGAGAAGATTTTCCGATTAGAGGTTATGTTTCATTTTTAGATTATGTTTGTAGAATAAATCAATTTGAGATAAATAGAAACAAAATGGGACCCAGGAATTAATGGAAAGATTAGAGTTTTTTATTGTAATCAATAAAGTACTTAAAGAGATAGCTGAAGTTTACATTTTGGGTTAAAAAAGGCACTCCTACACCCTTCGTTATTTCCCTGAAGGGTGCGTACCGTAGGCAAATCTAACATGAATACTAAAACATAATGTTGGTCATGTAACAAGTAACAGAGTTTCAGCTTAAGCCTAAAGTTTTTTTTTAAATATATATCTAAACCAACTTAAGTTTCCTAGGTAACAAAAAAATATGTGTAGAAAATATTTCAGATTGTCATCATTTTTTATTCTATTTATTGTAGGACGGTTATTTTTGAAAATGACAAAGTCAATTTCTGTTACAAACGTGTGAATTTTCAGCCAGTCTTGATGACTCAGAGCCTAATATTATCTAATGCGAGGGTGGATGTTAGTGTTGGTCGCTTTCCCAACGGCCAAATTTAAGTGTGTCACTCTTTCGATATATTGTACATAAAATATTAGTACAGCTATATATTTCATAGGTTGGTATAATATCCACAATTGTTCTGAATCC
Source organism: Hyphantria cunea (assembly GCA_003709505.1). NCBI lineage: Eukaryota > Metazoa > Arthropoda > Insecta > Lepidoptera > Erebidae > Hyphantria > Hyphantria cunea. Next base: position 1,529,332 of record PKRV01000251.1, on the reverse strand, counting down.
TCATATGTTCAACTTTTTTTGGCAATAACGCTAAATGACAAGTGAAACTAAGCAATCGAATTGCAGGATGAGAGTCCGCATGGGGTTTTATGTCCGAAGACGTAACCATTACCTAATGTTTTTTCCATAAAAAAGCATCCGCAGGTTTACCTTTTTGGAATCTTATTAAGCTGTTAATCATACCACAGTGCAGTTTATACGTGGCAATCTGTTCTGAAAACCATTCTGAAAATTGGGGCAACATTTGCGCAATAAAATTTTACGTAGAAACCGCGAAGTGGCAATGGCCATTTAATTCTCCAAATATTTTTTATATCTGAATGTTAAGTTAATCTAGATCGGAACTAGTTCATTAATATTTATTTTCCTAATATTCTGTTGAAAACATAAGTCGCCTGTTTACGACTGCTAGTTTATTGACCTGATGATAGTAATATTAGTGAAGCATACATCTATACTAAAATTATGAAGAGGTATATTTTGCGAGTTTGTAATGTTTCAGATAATATCCAATCATGTTAGCATGATTGGATTAGATTCTTCCCTATTTTATCGACTTTAAAGAACAAAAAGCGGACTAGATTTCTTATTTCTACATTTATCCGAGAAACCTGTAACACGAAAAGTGTAGAAGTAATTTTATTGCATTTCATTGCAAATCACTTGGATATATTTATTCATTGTTCACTAACAAATGAAATCGGATCCCTTTAAAATCTTACTATTTGTGTATATTATAATTTCTGCAAATACATTGGATAACGCGAAGTTAATGTCGTACAAATTTCCGACCGGTTTGCCTTTAACAACGAATGTCAATACTTTGATGAAGATTGATGACGTAAAAATGACGGACCATGGTAAATTGAACCTTAAATATAATTTTCTCGAAGTATTTTGTTTTGTATCAATTTCAAATATTTTATTATAAACTTATATTATTATTTTTTTAATTCGGCCGGTAATAATGTTACTGATACTCATAATTTATAATCGATTCGACATTATGTCCTGGTCGACATTCACCACCCACAGACAAATCGAATCAAATATTTAAAATACCTAACGATTTTGTGACCTTATTTACTATGCGTAACCATTGATCGTATCGTCATTCTAAGCGTATATAATATTATAATTTTTTGACTGATGTTATGATAGAATGCGGTAACAGATTATATTTTTGGTAATACTTCCTCGGAAGCTTCCGAGCCGTCGACCATTTAATTTTATAAATGCTCTCGTCACGCTGTAATTATTTTTTAAAATATATATCAAAGCATTGATCTTCTACAGTAAGATTTAGATTGTACATACTTCCGTGTGATGTAACAATGACAAATGGGTTTACCTAATCATTAAAATTTTAGTCAAGTAAAATTTGCGTTGCACACAGAATTACACAGAAGTATATTCGATATGAAAGTAGCTCCACTTATATAAAATACATTATACATTTTCCGTCATTAAACTGTGTCTTGAATAGACATTATTATAGAATATATAATTATTTCTTTCCCTTAGTCCATCGCTCTATGACGATCACACTTCAAATTACTATACAATACTTTCTTTAACCAAGTTCCAAAGCCCGGCAACCGGTGGCCCGCACTTTGAAACAATCCCTTCCATCTGTAATCATCACGGGCGTCAATGCACCTGTTACTCTTTAGTTGCAGATGTTCACGGGTAGGTAGTCACTTTCCATCAGGTGATTTGTTTGTTAGTTTGACACTAACACTGAAAAAAACTGTTTAGAGAACTTTGCTTTTCATAGTTTAAGGAAAAAGAGACCGGAATTAACGCAGTAAGACTTTTATTGCGTAAGTTTATTATATTACATGCTTGTTTTTTTGTTTTACTGGGCTATTTCCGCATTTAGCTTCTTGATTGGGCCGTTGTACGTAGGTTCCTCATATTCCTAATCGAACCATCCTAGATCATCTCAGAAACTCAGAAGCCTTTTCAGGTCACTACATATTTCCGCTAGTGATGTTGATCGAAGGATGCCCGCTCGCTGATCTGCAACACTTCTACATTCTGTGAGATCGTGAGTTTCTTGTGCCTCCATGAATCCCCTGCACAGAGGGCTGCCTGTTACGCCAACAGTGAATGGATGCTTATTTAGAGGACAACGTTCAATCAGGATACCTATAATCTTCCTGAAATCGTCACTTTTTAGTCTAATCAAGTTGTGGTCTAGTCTTTTTATTTTGACTATACATGTATTTTAGGTATAACTGAGATGATCCAGTAAGTGAATGCAGTAAGAGGATCATTAGCAGCACAGTTAGTCAGTAGGTACTGTAAGAAAATCACACTAAAACCGTTTTATTGCAATTTAAAAATATTTTTAACGGTACACCACTGAACTGCTAATTCAGGTCGACTTCACACATACGTGTCCAATTAAAACTCCACCTTGTAACTATGAATGATGAACACGATGACACAGAAAAACCAAAACTAAAGTGTTGCCAAGAGGATGTTGATTCTAATAGTTAGCTTTATTATCACAATGACATAACAATTTCTTTATTTGCTTGACCTTCGTCTGCAATACAGTCTTTTATGCCTTGGCACGTCACTAATTTAAGACTAGTCGATTGATATCGTAACGAAGGATATTTTATACCTTCATCACGAGTTTAAGCGTGTGATAAGTCAGTAAAGAACGATTGATTTGGACAACTTCTTAATGTATTCAAATGAACTTATAAAAGTAGATGTTAAAGCGACGACCTTCAAACCTTCAAGAAAAGAGGGCGCTCCTTCTTAAAAGGCCGGCAACGCACTTGTGACACCTTTGGTGTTGAGGGTGTCCATGGGCGGCGGTAATCGCTTACCATCAGGCGCTACGTCTGTTTGTTTGACACCTATATCATAAACAAAGCGTACTTCGTTACATAAAATCCATACTAATATTATGAATTTGAAAGTAACTGCGTCTATTACGCTTTCACGGCTAAACCGGCGGATGAATGGATTCTTGATAAGGATTTCGACTATTTACCGCGATGACCGGTACTGATTGTACTACTAAACCTACATAAGAAACTGATCGCAATAATAAATGCACACTTAATTAAGCCCATAGCTTGCTTTATTGATAAAAAAAATTGGCAGCAATAAGGACTGCCGATAAAAGTGAACTCTCATAAACTTAACTCATTAAGTTTTGCGACGTCGGCATATCGGTGACGCGATGACGCGAACTAAAGATTTTTTCCTACCAAAAAGTGCTCAACACGGCTAAAGAAGTTTTCGCTTCAAAAAATCGTGTTTGTCATTCGAACTACCGAGGCAATTCGTAGCAAAATAAAGGATTATTAATAAGTAATTTAATAATTTTAAAAATATATTCATGACAGTTTTGTGATAGACAAGCCATCAAAGATTTGTTCATTAATGATTTAAATTTAAAAAAACAGTTTGATCTGATTATCAGATAGGTGTAAGTCGATCTTCACAGTCCTTAGACCATGAGGAAAAACGTTGGAAAATTTCGACTGCACGGTTTAAGTGTGGTTTAAGTGGTCGCCACACCGCTTCCTACTGCGCCAAGTGTTTCGAGTTCAAATCCTACATAAGGCAACACTTTGTGTGATCCATAAATTGTTATTCTAAGTCCGGGTGTACTTTATGTCCGTTTCATGTATGTTTGTAAAGTCCCCCGTGACACAGGATGTGTATCACTAACACGGGAGTTGTCTTTAAAAAAAATATATAAATATATATATCGTACAAGTGAAATTGAGGTTAAAACTTAGAAATCAATTATACCTACGTTGTTAATTTTCTAAGTAGCACCTGACGCTCTTTCTCTATACTTCTCTATAAACAACGGACATGTGCCAAATGTTTAGCATTTCTAATGACTAACGATGATATTATAATCTAATATAATATTTGCTAATAGTCTTCATTAGTTTAGAATAAAAAATACTGATATACTTATATCTTTATTGAACGTAACGCAATAAAGCATAGCTAATGTATATACGCTAAAATACAGTTTATTCTTTTTTACGTGTAATTTTGTAGGGAGTTGAAACTCAAGTCTTTCGTCAAGATTCGAATCTGCATATTCGACATCTCATCAAAAAAGAAGGGGAGATCGAAACGTGACTAAAGGAAGCTCCCAATTACTTTTCGTTGGAAAAGTGGAAGATAAATAAATATATATAGTATTACACTGCGTTAATCAACCGATACCCACGTGATTGTTTTTCGTACGGTTTATTTAATAGCAATGACGAAAAGGTAAAATAATAACATATATAAATGCTCAAGAATACGAGTATATGATGCCCAACAACAGACGTTCAAGTCGAGAAATAGTTCGGATGTGGAGCGCTAAATGATCGTTACAAATGTTCAATAACCAAATATTCCAATTGAAACTTCCGACCAATGACGGAATAATCTAATAATACACTGCAAATTGGACACTTGATTGCGGTCAGCGACCTCTAGTAAAGGTCTAAACAGACTGACTATAGTATGTAATCAAAAAAGACATGCAACTAGTAATTTTAAAATGTCGGTAATTTCTTTTTCGCTGTGGTAATTTTTATAGAGAACTGCTACTTTCTATTATAAATGAAATGTTAATCTTAGATGAATATAGATTATTTCATTTGAGATACTTTTATCCTGACCAAATATCAGCAATGTCACCGTGAGTTTATTATAAACGCAATTAGGTTTTACATTTAGCATTGAGCAAGAACAGTAAACAGCTTTCTAAGATACGAGTTTCTCGTTATTTTACCTAAAGTATAGAGATATTTATTTTTCTATTAAATAGGGGGCAAACGAACAGGCGCATCGCCTGATGGTAAGCGATTACCGCCGCCCATGGACACCCGCAACACCAGAGCCATCACAAGTGCGTTGTCGGCCTTTGGGGGATGGGGAAGGGGGTGGGGTATTGGTCTTTTTTTTTTACGTGGTGGAATGCCTTTACGCACTTCGCTCCCCCCCGCGGGGACAGGGGGTTCGCTTCGTGTGGGACTCCTGACTGACTCGCCAGACTACCCACTAAACCACCACGGTGTGCCACTCTGCGCCTGAGACGGGAGAGATCTGGGAACCGCGTTCTTACGCCATCCGGACCCGTGGGGTATTGGCCTCCGGTATCCTGACTCACTCGATGAAACACAGCGCAGGCGCTTTTTTACACCGGTTTTCTGTAAAGCCGTGGTATCACTCCGGGCGAGGCGACCCATTTATGCCGAAGCGTGACTCTCCCACGATGTAATCGGTGGCTTTCTGCATTCGTCACTGTAGTGTTCATTTGACTTATAATAAATAATATTGCAGTGCAAACTTTTTCTTTAAAAATATTACAGCTAAGTGGATTAGAGTACTGTAAACGTCTCAATTCAGGTCGACATAGAGTCTCTATTGTATTGAATTAAATTAAAATGACTAAAAGTTGAGAAGTTAATTCGCATCTTGTGGTCTTTAGCTAATGCTTATACTCGAAGCTCCTTTCACCATCTTTCATATGTTATATAAATACAAGTCTAAAATAATTACTGCTTTATTAACGAATAATGCATACTTTATATAACACTAAAAATAAGAAAAAAAGTAGTTATGTTGAGATGTGCTGCCTAACTAAACTAAACTAACTAAACTAAACTAAAAATCGTACATTTTAGTATGCATTAGCATAAGTAACAAATACCTATTTATTTCAAATATATTAATGTACCTAATGCGTATTTACTGTTTTAATGAACTATGAAATAAATAAATTATATTTTTATAAATAATTTTATTAGGAAGCTTACAAGTATCTTGTGTGTAAAGAGCCCATTATTTTTTTCTTGTTACGTGTGTACACAATACCTGATTCGGTATCAAGAATGAGTCATAAAGGTTAATTGTAACATGTAATTAATATTTGCTTGGCCGAGCGTGTCTCTTTATCTCAGTGAGTATTGCGGTCACAAAGAATGCGTTCAACTAGCCACCTACATAAATATATAGCTATATATGTATGTACTAATTGTATTAGATATTATCATTTGATAAGGCCTAGCCTTAGCAGTGTACGGTACTGATCATGATAGAGCAACTGTTGGATTGACCGCAATTCGATTTTTCTAAGTAACGGGTGAAGCTCGTTTATAATGTCTAAGGTGCTCCCTACATCATCAGTTATTTTCTCATGAAAATTGCATCAAAATCGGTCTAGCCGATCCAAAGATTAGATGAAACAAATATGCAGAAAAAATAAAAAAATAGAATTTTTGATGTCGGTACATTGTTATTACTTTCGTATGCATTGAGTATTAGCAGACGTTTCAGTTTCATTTATTCCTACTAATTATATGAGATATTATCATTAGATTAGGCTAAGACCTTAAGAGTATGCGATAGAACAACTGTAGGAGAAATCAGAATATGATTCTTGTTTTTAGGATTTACTAACTGAACCCCGCGGTGTTATCCGCGGTGAAACATCAACCGCGGGTAACGTCGCGGGGTAAAGCTAGTCTAAAAAAAGTAGCCTTAGTTACTCCCGAAAGAAGTCTGAAAGCCCCGTCAAATAAGTCTAGTCTAGTCTAGCTATCCAAAGAGTAGCAAGAACAAACAAACAGACAGACAGATAGATAGACAGATAGAAAGACAGACAAAAATTGTAAAAAATGTTATTTTGGTATATGTACCGTGTATACATACATATGCATTTAGTATTTTAAAAAGCGGTTATTTTAATATGTAGACACTTCAATATTATTTATCTGTATATAAAGCTGTATAGATAATAACAGATAGACTTAAACACCGTTGTTGGAGCTATGCGACGTCTACTGATGATAAATATTTTAGTATTTTCTAAAGGTCTTTCCTCCTTCCGTTTTTTTTCTTTCACCGATAACAACTCAAAATTTGTTAAACGAAAGTAAAACATGTTTACGTTACGTATACTTTTTCTTGAAAAAAAAAACCATTAGATTTCTTGTTAACACTGAACTAATTTGTATGGTAGTGGGGTTTTGACTGCAAATACTCGATCGAAAATCCGATAAACTTATAGAGACCGGCACGTAACTTGGTCAGATTCATAATGGTGCTTTTTTACGCCGCCACAACTCTCCACAAACACAAACGTGTGAACGGGCTGTTTGGCTTGGGTTGTGTGAGTTTATGATAACTTGTTGCCGATCCGAGTCTGTATCAGTTTTTGAACACAGATCAAAGGAAGCGTGCGCGAGCGTTTGTGAAGGATTGTAATTCATGAGCGACCGCCAAGTCCATGCAGGCGTGTAAACATAGTATTAGATTAGCAGAAGTCCTTTTTTAGGTTTTGATTGAGAGACACGGGGTAGCACCGTTCCGAGCAAGCGATCGGAGCGTCAGTCGACTTCACTTCGATTTTGTATTGATTTGTTGCACTAAGTGTACTATGCGCGAACTTACCCCCACTACGCCGAAATCTGGCCAAGTTACATGCTAACGCCTAGTCAAACACACTATCGTAGTTTTAGTTATTTTATAGAATTTTGGTTTACTAAACTTAATAGCCACAGCAAGTACAATATAGCCTTGAACTATTAACTATAATCTTATTATGAACCAACACTAACCGACATTTTTGTTACCTAATAACCAGAGTACGACGATTCCAAAAGAAAGGGTAATAGTCTTGGCAGTCTACGTACCTACGTTTGTATATTCCACCGTAGCGCCTAAACTACTAAATCGATTTAAATGATTGCGGTGTCAATATATTTGTAATAATGGGCAGAGTGACATAGGCTATATGTATATACATTTTCCAAAAGTTTAGTAGAATAGTTTTTAAACTTTATCTAATGATTTCTTTGTGCCATGTCGGGGAAAAGACATTTCTGTAAGCGAGGTTTTCTGACAGAAAGCACGATCACATATAAATCACGTCAAGTATTCATTTATAGCGTAGGAGAGCCACGATTCGGCATTGATGGGCCAGCTCAGCCGGAGTAAGTTTTCTACCATAGCCTCGCAGATAACCGGTGTAAAACAGTGTTTGCGCTGTGTTTCAGCGAGTGAGTGAGTGAGGATACCGGAGGCGCATACCCCAATCCCTCCCCCCATCCCGGATTCAAAGGCTAGCAACACACTTGTAACGCCTCTGATGTTGCGGGTGTCCATGGGCGGCGGTAATCACTTACCATCAGGCGATAAGTCTGCTCGTTCGACCCCAATTCCATAAAAAAAAATCAATGCAAGAATATTGAAGTCTTAGCAATGTTTTTATGTACAAAAAAACTATTAGATTTTTTTTCAGACGTAAAAGACTTACGATAGAAAATATGCTATTATCCGAACGTCCCATTACACTTACTTATAAACTTTTTATACAGTGGATACCAATAGAAACGTAGTTTAATTGTAATTGGTTCTATATTTCGTCTTGGCAGTGAAATTTGTAGCTAAAACGGCGAACATAATGATGGCGATAAACTGTAATTTCTATACAACTTATATATCAATCAAAGCAGCACGCGGCCTGGCACGGTTAATGTGTGTGGCAGTAACAATTATATCGGAATGCGAGAGTATGAAGTGAAGATAAGAATATAAGTATTTCATGTGAAAAGAACTCCTTAAGACCTTTACAACATAAGTTATATTAGTCTGCTAAACTGAGATCTTCTGTGCTCTGACATATCTTTTTCAGTTAATCTATACAAATAAATAAAATTGGAGTCAGTTTGTAATATTAAAATAACTGCTTTCACTAAATGCATACACGGTACATATACCAAACTAACATTTTTTAAAATTTCTTTTTGTCTGTCTGTTTGTTCAGACTGGAAAGGCTGGATCGATTTTGACAGGACTTTCACTGGCATATAGCTTCTGCCAGTCTTCTGATGATATGAGGAGTAACTAACACTCCTTTTTTCAGACTAGCTTCGCCCCGTGGCCCCGCCGGGAGCAGTTATTTATACATATAAACTTTCATCGGCGTTAATTTTGGTAAATTTTCTAAAAATGAATCCAAGCTAAATCGAATTATCACCCCCGGAAACTCCTGCACACTTAAAACTCGTTGGAGTCGTTCCTAAATTCAAATTATTGTTCTTTTAAAGGTATTAGATACTAGATGTTGAAACTACATAGACTAATGTAAAAACTACATAATAACATTACGTCGTTGCTGACTACACCACATCACCCAATTCCAGTCCTAGCACCAACCAGATCAGGAAAGATAAATAAGGAGCAAAATAGCCGTTACGCGGGGCGGGTCAGGTACTACAAAACGGTACCGTAATCTGGCAGAGCCCGTTAAAAGCTGCTCCTCTATATAAGGCTTTATTCTCTAAGTGGTTTAATGAGATAGTAAATCCTTCGACTAGTAATAAAGGCAACATAAAGGGCATTAATTAGGAGCCACCTTTGTGACAACTAGCTGGTCTGGCTGGGCAATACGCCCATAGCTTGATGTTATAACAGTGTGAACATATTGGTTTACTATAAGAAAAGTCCTTTTTTAACGTGTTGAAACGTGTGCTATAAAAGTATCTATTTAAGCGACGTACGGCACACGCGTACGTTGCCTACTCGCGGCTGGTTACTGAAGCGGATGTAGGGAAAAACCCGTCCCATCCATCCGCGACCACACCCAGGGCGGCAAGCGCACCTCCCCCGCCCTGTGTGTGGTCGGCGGCGAATTTGGTTCACTGGTGGTCATCCTCCCGGGCCTATTCCGCCGCCTCCTTTTACGAAATGACGTCTTCGCAGAAGGTTGCGACCGCGGTGAAACAGCTGCTCCTACCGGCCATTGAGCATATGACGGCCGGTGGCGACAGATATCCTGCGATGATAGCAGTCAGGGCACGAAGAGGGTGCGGAAGCTTTCAAAAGGAATATTCCACCCTCCTCTTCATCGTAGCGTAACGATATATGGTCTATAGCCTTCCTCTATAGCTGGGCTACCTAACACAGATATAAAAAAACGGACCAGTTCTTAGAGATTAGCGCGTTTAACCAAACAAACAAACTCTTCGTCTAAATAATATTGGTATAGATTGTATAAAAATTATATGGATGCAGTATATCTGGTGAGTGTAGTTAGTTGTTAAGAATAACTTCCTTAATATATATACTTTCACATTTTTATCTTCCGCTAAACAAGAAGAGAGTTAGGTTTATAAGTATAGGTAATAATAAGTAGTCAGTGTAGTGTAGGGCGGTACGGTAGAGTGACGATTTGTAGAAAGTAATTGGCAGCGAATGGATGCTGACTACCAAGACCTGGGTAGTTGGCGCTCCTTGGGGGAGACTTTCGTTCAGTAGTGGACGTCAATTGGTCGATATATGATCAGTGTACTGTCTGATGCATTTTAATCGTTATGATTAACGTTTGTTACCTAATTATAAACGGGAAAGTTTGTATGGATGTGTGTGTGTTTGTTACTCTTTCACGCAAAAACTACAGAACGGATTTTCATGACACTGCAGTAATATAGCTTAGACATCGGAATAAAATAATAAGTTAAAATTTATTGAGATTTTCTTTATAATTGCAAAAGATACATGTAGATATATAGCTGCAAAAGTAATTAAGTCTATCAGTTACACTTTTACGGCTAAGTGGCTGCACCGATTGTAATGAAATTTGCCATGGAAATAATTCGATTCTTCAGAAAGGGTATAGACTACGAATTATCACGATCAGCGACATACCTCGGGCGGAGCAGCGGGAAAAAACTAGTAAAGATATCCGTAATTTAAAGAGATTAAAGTGACTCGACTAATTCTACTTCTATACGACTACGATGAAGCAAAACCGAAGGGTAATGGTTTTGTCAGTCTATCTATACTGCATCGATTTTAATAAATAAAGGTCAATCTATTCCTAAAAATATCCCGAGTGACATAGGCCATAAAAATTTAATGAAAACTTTTACGTACTCCTGTTATAATATTGCAGTCCTTGTTAAGATTCTCTTCTACAAGTAACATAAATATTTTTGTCTAAGCAATTGATGAAAGCAATGTTATTAAAGAGATTATACTTGACTGCTCCTCTAATAGGTAATAAGGAAACGATTAGAAGGTTCACAGATCATACTTAAGAAATAATTATATTATGAAGAAAAAATATGCTTCTGTCAGTTATCGTCATCATCATCATTAAGACTTAGTTCTATATACCAAGATGATTGCGTCATTAAATATATACAAATAATAACTCTGCGCAGGTACAAACCAAATCACTTAAATGTTTGAGATTAAATTTTATATCTTACATTATGTTTGGAGACGTAATGTGTGTAATATACGTATACCTAATGTTCTTTTTTACCCAACTGCGAAAGAAGGACAGTTATGTTATGTTTTTCGAGTGTATGTATGTATGAATGTATGTGGTTTTTTTATATTATAGGGGGCAAACGAGCAGACGTATCGCCTGATGGTAAACGAATACCGCCGTCCATGGACACCCGCAACACCAGGGGCGTCACAAGTGCATTGCCGCCCTTGAGGGATGGGAAGGGGGATTAGGGGAAAGGTTTGATTTGCCTCCGGTAAACTCACTCACTCAGTGAAACACAGCGCAGGCGCTGTTTCACATCGGTTTTCTGTGAGGCCGTGGTATCGCTCCGGTCAAGCCGGCCCATGCATGCCGAAGCGTGGCTCTCCCAAGGTCAAAAGTGTGTGCTTTGGCACGCCCTATAGCCTAAACGGTTTGTCGTATTTTTATGCGAATGGTGTCAATAGATTTGTCTTAATCGTGAGAGTGACACTGGGTACTTAAAAGTTAAAAAAAAAAAATAAAAAAAAAGATACGAAGTCGGGTTTTTTTTCATAATTCATTACTTGTTAGCTCAAGTGTTCGTAATTCAAGATCATATCGCAGTTCATTGTTGGACACGGGCCTCTGGTTTCTCGCATCCAGCTCCCTACTGCCGTCTTGCGCAAGTCATCAGTCTCTACCTCGCGGTCTCCACTCAAGAACACGTATACCCGAATTGTTATCAGGTCTGCGGCTAATATAGCCAGTCACTGCTACATCGGTTTGATAATTCGGTGGTCTATACCGATGACTTTGCTTTTCTACCGAATTATAGTTACTATTTACATTTAACACTAAAAGATATCAAACATATCACTTACTATTTAATGCTAATATTATTTGCAAAATTACTGAATTGATAAATTGTTTTAGTGCTGGATAGCCGACAAATATATTGAGACATATTGTATGCTGTTACAATACGACGAGCAGAAGCGGAGTATCAATGAAAATTTTTCGAAAAATTTGAAAAAACATCCCATTTTGCGGGAATCAGATGTTGGAAGGAATTTGTAAATAACAAAACAAGAATGAAAGTCAGCAAAAACATTAAAAAATTGCAATAAAAAAATAAAATTGTTAACATTATAAACAAATATTTTTACTTTCACTTTTTAACTCCAGAGAGTGATAAAACAGTTAATTAATGTTTGAAATTTTATAACATCAAGAAAGATAGCGTCATAAGTACATAATCTATATTTAGAAAGTAATGAATTGCAATATATTTCCCACTAGTTTATGCTCGCGGCTTCGCCCGCGTATATTTCGGTTATCGCGGCAAATAGTAGCCTATGTGTTATTCTAATGTATCAGCTATATTTCTGTAAAGTTTCATCCAAATCCGTTCAGAAGTTTTTACGTGAAAGAGTAACAAACATCCATCCATACAAAATTTCGAGTTTATAATATTAGTAGGATAAGTAATTTAAAATGTGATGCAGAAAGAATATTTCTTTATGCCTGCCAATTACCGACCTTGTTCCCATAAGAACAAGGTCAGTAATTGGCAGGCAATAAAGACAATAGATGGAAAGGATTCATAGCTGATAGAGCTGCTGCACGTTGCAATATCTCGGTTTCAGTAGAGAACAATTTAATGACTATAAACTGATTAACACTGGGTGTCTGTCACACCGTACTGTATAAGTTAGGTACTTTGACCACAGTACATTTAAATTACGTTATAAAATAATTGCTGCAGGCTGGCAGGAGCTGGATGCGAGAAGCCATAGATCGAACTAAGTGGCGTGAAATTGGAGAGGCCTATGTCCAGCAGTGGACTGCGATAGGCTGATGATGATGATGATAAAATAATTATTAGGGACGGTCGGGTGAAATGGCAGTAAGAAAGCTCTTCGCTTTTTATATAGATATTTTGAAGTAGATTGCAGGATTTCAGACTAGTGATTACGTTTTAACCAAACTAGTTCAGCTAAAGTTCATTTTTGATAACTAAACAGTAACCCCGATTCTGTAGGGTAGCAGTAAGACATACGTCAATAGTTTTTTCTTGACCGAGTTTTGTATCGGCCTGCTCTCATTATTTTGGATAGAATACGAAATTCATTTTATCTTCTTGAGAGAGATCTTCGTTAAGTAATGGACGGCAACAGGTTTATTTGGATCTTGGCAATAAGACGTACTTTTAAGAAAAAAATAGTATTATATAAAAATATTGAATTTGAAAATTTCACCGATAAGAACCTTAAAGCCTGAGCCCGGTGGCAAGTTTTGGTTTCGTATTTTTTTGGAAAAGGGAAACCTTATCGCGATTGTACTTGATTTATGATTTTTTTCAGCTCTTCCAAAAACATACCTACGTTTTTAGGCACTTTATGTTTTTTGAATAATAATTAAAAATTTCAATTTTTTTACTTCTTCTTGTTACAGGGGCACTCGAACAGATATCCGCAATACGATATTGTGGGCCATGCTTTGAAACTGTGTTTATAAACATTAATTATTTTGTTTGATCAAATGTGTTAACACATTGTTGAATAAGTAAATATATAATCAGAAGGCAAATATTAATCTAAAACGACTTCGTGAAATAAACCTCAAACTATGAAATTTATTGGCAAATTAGCTTTCATTTGATTACCATTTTGAGTAACTTTTATTTTATTCGTATTAGCTTAGAAACTATTAAGTAGGTTTTCTAATCAAATATTTTCGTTACCTATCTTTATTAGAAAATATGATAAAATCTTTTATAATACCTGTCGTACTTTGCTTGGGAGCAACTGAACCTTTTCAAAAAGTAATGCCAAAGGGTGCAGAATTCCTCGGGTGAATAAAATCAATGTGTTTTATACCAAGAACACCATTTCACCCTCTATACTTTCCCCTTTCCAATAGCTTAATTGCCTAACAAAATAACGTACAAAAACGAACTACAAGTGGAATTTCCACCAATTGTTATAACGCCATTGTTGTACGCCAGGACAGGATTCAAAGAAACCTTTTAAATGGAGTAAGAGCTTATTTATGACTATGAATGTCATTATATTACAATTTGATCGATGCAAGGAAGGCTTGTGGAACTTCATCAAAACATAAACAAGATTTGTAAATACTTTTGAAAAATATATTAATGTATCTTATTAGTTCACTTAAAAAGCGATAGTGATTGGAATACGTAGATATCAATCAATCAATCAACAACCCATAATGTCCCACTGCTGGGCTCGGGTTTCCTCTCAGGAGAGGGTTAAGGCCATACGTCCTCACGCTGGCCAAGTGCGGGTTGGGGACGGCGGAAGAATACGTTGTGGCTACGTAAATCTTGCCGTTGGATGTTTTTACGCCGCCCGAAGGCCTCCAACTAAGCTTCACGACTGTTATCGTATGATAACAACCGGGACCGACTGCTTAACGTGACCTCCGAATCATGGAGACGCTCATCGTAACATGCTACCAGCGGTCACCCATCCAGGTACTGACCGCGCCGTCGTGGCTTGCCCACGGTGATTGTTTCTAATCATCGAGTGAAACTGGGCTATGCGCAGATACCTATAGAGATACTTTAAAAGTTTTACAGTGAGACATAATTTATAATGAAAATATAATGTAATTGTTACGAAATGACTGACAGTCAAACGTGAGTGTAGAGTTAAGGCCACACTTCGGTGTAATAGGTTTCTTAAATTAAAACGAGGATAGGTCGTGGCTTGTCCTCTAAGGCGATTGTCTTTGATTTGACATGGCACAGATAAAGAGACGACAATTTTGCAACTGGTTCTTTGCACACAGTGTAAGAACTACAAATACTACTTGGAAGTCATAGACAATCCGCAGGATTTTTCACCTAGCATCCAGGTGTTTATTTACCTCTTTGGTTGGATTATATTATTTTCAATAGTAACATAATTCCTTGTTCCTGAAAACACGGGTACTAATAAATTAATAGATTGTTAAAACTAATTCGTTTCGTCTTCAAGTATTATTTTTTTTAATTAATAAATAAAGTTGTTAAGAACTATTCCGTTGGTTTTTCTTTACACTTGCTCTTTGGCCTTTTTAGTATAAAAACTACGACAGCAACCAATCACATCGAACAGGATGGAAACCGGTAATGTACGCGAAATATAATCGTGCGAATGCTGTACCTACAAATCTACGAACATCAAGTCACATTATGCCCGTTATGATATGTTATTATATGGCCTGAGTATTATGACTTTAATTATGCACTGTGTCAATATAACACATTACCTCTATTCATCATAAATTATATATTTGCAAAACTTATTCGTTACTAAAATCTGTTAAACTGGTAATTCATTTATTTTAAATAAAACAATATTGCGATCTCACGTTACTTTTTCACCTTTGATTTGACCTTTCGTGCCAAGACGATGGGAGATCTTCCTATATTTTTATACATTGTTAGTTTTACTAAGATTTGTTAAAGATTTTTATTAATCTGTAATTTTTAATTTTACTAAACAGAAGAGCTTGGTTTTTATTTTATCGTATCGTATAAACACAAGGAATCAATGAGTAAATAGACTACTGATAAATCTAAGCAATGTACTAAATGGACTAGCGTTAGGAAGGTTCCTTCTTATTAGCGCCCAATCACTTCACCATAGACCAAAAACAGTAGACAGAGATTGTATTTCATTAGAAAACTAATAAGTCCTCAAGTGTACGACACATTTTCTCATCTAGTAACATATTTACATAACAAAATTATTGTTCGTCAGCTGTGTATCCACTTTTTGGCTACCTATAAAATATTAATTGCTCACAATAACTGCTGTGTCTACACTTGACCAACTCTGATAAATATTATGATTTATGGTTTAATAATAATCG
Source organism: Hyphantria cunea (assembly GCA_003709505.1). Lineage (NCBI taxonomy): Eukaryota > Metazoa > Arthropoda > Insecta > Lepidoptera > Erebidae > Hyphantria > Hyphantria cunea. The sequence goes on along the minus strand of PKRV01000251.1, from coordinate 1,513,200 downwards.
GTCGTTAATTTCAAATTAGTGCAGAACTAAATACAAATGATTAGTTTGCGTGTTATTTTGTGTTTAAATTCATAGTTCTACTGTAGTTATTCATGAATTTATGGATCTTTATTTTCTATCTTTAAGGTATTCAGACTTTGACTGCCTCGGTGGCGCAGCGGTAGCGTATGCGACTGCTGTCCTTGAGGTCTCGGGTTCGATGCCCGGATCGAATCAAATGTTTTTATGATCTGCAAATGTTTGGTAAAAAAAAGCATATATATGTATTTATATCAGTTGTATAGTATACAAGCTCTGCTTAGTTTTTGACTAGATGGCGTTGTGTGTTAGATGTACGAAATATATATATAGATATTTTATTATATGATTTCTCTTTAAAAATGGTAATATAATATACTATAATAATATTTTATCATAACTATACTTATGTCTGTATACAGTATGTCTGTGACTCTTTCACGGTTACCGGCTACCGATTACTATGCAATTTGTCATGGAGATACTTTGATTTTTGCGGAAGGATATAGGCTACTCTTCACCGCGATAAACTACATACCAGGGCGGAGCCGCGGTCAAAAGTTAGTAGATTAATAAGACTTGACGTTAATTTACTGTGATGTCATACCCAAATGTTAAAATGCCAAAATACAACTACACGGTTGGCCTAGTGGTTTCAGTGGTCGCCACACACCGCCTACTGCGCGAAGTGTTGTGGGTTCAAATCCTAAATGGGACAACACATTGTGTGATCCATAAATTGTTATTGTAAGTCTGGATATACTTTGTGTCCGTGTCATGTATGTTTGTAAAGGTCCCTTTGACACAGGAATGTATATTCCTAAAATAAAGAAGAAAACTAGAATATTTGCATTTTCGCCAATAAAGAAATAATAAAGAAGTAAACTTTTTATATGGACACATTCCAGTAATAAACCAAACTACATGTGTCATTTAAAGCATTTATTTCTCTATCTTTGTAGTTTGTGTACCTCATGCGATATCGGCATAAAAAGGGCAGAGAGCGTGCACAGAACATATTGTGGAATAAATGCGTACCATGCATTCAAAGTTGACGCATTTTAATAAGTTTTTTATTAGGCGACACGACGTCGTCTACAAAATTGTATGTGGACTTTTTTACAATGAGGCGCTTGCATTATTTTAGCCACGCTTCTGCATGCATGGTCTGAATCAACGCTTGCGTTGTGTTGAGTGCGTGAGGATACCGGAAGCTCATACCACTCCTTATTACCCCTCCCCATCCCCCAAAGGCCGGCAACACAATTGTGAATCCTCTGGTGTTGCGGATGTCCATGGGCGTCGGTAATCGCCTACCATCAGGTGATACGTCTGCTCGTTTGCCTCCTAATCCATATAAAAAAAAACACTTTTCGATCGAAATTTGTATTGCAGACACTTGTATAAAAGTTCTTTGTTAAGAATAAATTAACGACTTGTATATTTGAATACTGTCATGTGATAAGTTAGATCGTCATAATAATTAACATTATCAACAGTTATTAGGAACATCGGTTACATTTACAGATCAATAATCTTAATGAAAATTCCGTTTCGATCTATTTACTTTCTGTCTAATATATGTATAGATATTTTCGAAATAAAGTATAACTAAGAATATCAGAATACCGATTTAACTTTCGGTCACAATACGATATAATCATATATTAGTTAACGTTGAACGTTGAACATTTTACGTTACTGCCGATCAAGAGGTGTTGGGTTCGATTCCCGGCCCCGGGTCAGGCCAAAGAATTTTATAAAAAAAATAGATCCGTTTAGAATTTCCAGTGGCCGAAATCGGTCAGGAGTATATCATCAACATCATCACTTATCTACGAGAATAACTTTAGAATATTTATGAGATTGCGAGTAGATCGGAAATGAATTTTGAACGATTTTTTATTAAATACGAGAATTGACCTTCTGATAATCGCGTAATGTTAAATACTTTGATTTGTTTCTTATCATTTTTATTCGGCAAAGGTTAAAAATAAACTGATGATGTAATCCCTTCGTTGATGGACTGAAAACTGTTTTTGTTTGCTGGACCATAGAAGGACCGTACAATTGGTACATTCATTAAGTAGAAACTAGCAGTAGATCAGAAATGATAAAAAAGTTTGAAATAGCTAGATTATGATTAACTAGATTATATTTTGTTTTATTTTAAGGATTATTAGTATTTATTGATCCAATCAAAAATATACGAGAATATTGAAATGGGATGAGGCGCAAAAAATGTCTGGTCGCCTGAAGGTTAAGTAACAACGTCATCCATAGACAGCTACAGCTCAAGAGACATGAGTGGGTTACCACCCTTTGAGGATAGAGTATGTTTTCTCCGCGAATGCTTGAAGGTAGCATCGCTCCGGTAATATCACTGGTGACAATTTGTTCCACAGGTTATGCTGGTAGTGCAAGGTATAACAGAGTAAATTAATTATTATACGACACGGTATTAACATTTATTATAGTCAATAGTTATTTTTAATTAGATAAGATTTGCAGTTTGGAATGATTATATCAGACGGCAAAATCATATCACGATGACATATATATTAATTGTCAAGTTAACAAATCAAAATTAGCAGATTAGAGGTACAAATTAAGTTCGGTTTCCGGGTCGGACTAAATGTTTGTATGATCTGCAAATATTTGTTTCGGTGTTTGGGCGTTTCCTATGTATAATATGTACGTATTTACTAAAAAAATACAAGCTTTACGTAGTTTGGGACTACACTGCGTTGTGTTAGATTACCGAAATATTTATTATTATTATTAAATCAACAAACTCGTTGAGTACACCATATAGAGATTTCTCTAAAACAAGACAGGCGCACTTTAAATGCAAGCAATGACTCACTATCACAAAAAGGCTTTGTATCTGTAAACCATGGCCCAATTCTCTAGAGAATCTAACTGGCTGTAATAGATCGAGCTGAGATACATACAAATGTAACAAAGTCACACAGCAACCAGTAATTTAGTCCTTATACGATATATAATTATGTATACGTATGGGAATGAACTCACTTGTATACTAGGTACAAGAAACTAGCCCTGGTCACACTGGGTTAGCCTGTAACCACAGGATCTGCCTAGGCCGCGTTTGAGATGTACGAAGGTATATTTTTAGTCGTAGAAAGGCGCGGTAAAGCCTCCGAGCAGTGGTTAAATAGTTACTTAAATTGATTCTAAGATCAAGTAACCCCAGAAAAATGCTTGAGAATCACAGCGGTACTCACGAAATTTCATACTAAGACCCAATTGGCAACCCCAATTTCGTTGGGACTAGTTCTTAATATCCCATGATTCCATTCAAAATCTTATCCAACTCATGAGAAAAAGTATGCATTTCTGAATATTTATTTAGTACAGTATACAAAAAGACGATTGCGCGAACACATTTCTAACATTATATGCACAAACACATCTCCACTGATGCAACAAGACATTACATCAACCTTAAGAATTACAAAATATCTGTCCAAAGAGGTTTATTGTTAGAATACACAATATTTTAAACTGTCAACCCTATTGTTCACAAACACATACAAGCTTCAGGACGTCATCACACACATATACATACATAATGTATTTACACACACACGCAGGCACATATACATAATATATCTATACATATACATCCGGGTTATATATTTCATAGAGAAGTTTCGTTTTTAGGTCAAATATTTACATAAATTAAGCACTATTCGGTCATAGTGTTACTACATTGGCGAAAACAAATGGTACATACAATTTACATCATGTAATAATGTTTTCGCTATTGAGTTGTGACAAGTTGTCTTGTACAACGCAATAAGTCACACTTTGTAATGTAGATTTACACTAGCTTATGTAATTATTTAATAAAGCATGTACATAAACATTTACGAGACATTATGTGTAGTACTTTGCATCATGGCTGACCGAGCTTTAGCGATGCAGTGGTGTCATTCTAAAGAAATACATAAAATGAATAGTACAGTATGTAAATAATTCCCAACTTTTACTATAGACGTGTATATGAGTTTATATGTTTATTAAGCTAGACTAATTAAATCAATAGATACACATATCAGTCATACCAATCCATACATTTTTCTTGCATGTATCTCAAATCTTATGCCCTAATGTCAGGTCTTCTTGATCATTCAATAGTTTTCAACAAAACAAAAGATAAGCCACATTAGGCAAAAGGCAAATACGAGGGAGCTATGATAAGCAAGCACTGGATAGAATATGGGAAAAAACTGCGATGAGCCAGGGTTTCGTACTCGTTGGTCAAACATAAACATGCAATGATACATAAACAAATACACGCATATATATTTAAAAGAGTTACAGACCCTTCACCTAGAAATTCCACCAGGCGCGATCCTGGGTGAAGCAAGGATCTTTCCCCTTTGAAAGTATGTAATCATATTATGAGGATACGACAGTCAGTAGTTAAAACAATCCTTTATACTAAACTCTGAGTAAGGTATCATTTTAATCAAATCTGACTCTGTTCCTTCCTTAATTACGTCAGAGTACCGTAGCAAAAGATGTGACGTACGGATATAATAATTAATATCCAGCATAATAATAGTACAAATATTATGACAAGGTAAGTAATGCATTACGCACAATGACGAAGCGCACGCACAACTAATGACCGCTACTTGTAATTATTTTTGTTGAAACGTAAATTTACGCAGCATTTATTTTTATTTCTCTGATAAAGTAGTATAAATATATTTCACTTTGATTAATCAGTAGACACATTGATACAGCTGATATGAGAGATGTGATATCTCGGAAACGTCAGGCCTTATAGATTTGAGAGGGAAATGGGGGTTCTACCACCTTGTTGAGATTATTAGATCACGTTGTGATTAAAACAAAACAGCTTTGCCACTATATCTGTGAAAAGTTGTCAGTTCAACTTTGACTATAATTTTGGACGCAAGCACGACAAATACTCTGCATACAGAGACCAGCACGTAACTTGGCCAGATTCGTTAGATGCGCAGATGTGGTTTTGAAGTCCCTTTGGTTGATAGAGGGACGCGGGGATTATAGTAGCGCCGTTCGGAGCAAGCGATGGTAGCGTCAGTCGATTACACTTAACTACTAACAAACTTAACTCCCATTACGCCGAAATCTGGCCAAGTTACGTGCCGGCGCCGATACCTGTCGGTCTTCTAGAATATTAAAATTACTTCTACATAGAATTAAGCACATACCGTACAGCTACACGCACGCTGGACTCGTCGGCTGTCATGGTGGCACGCCTGGAACATAATATCAACTAAGTTAATTGTGCCACCAAGAATGAAAAGCAGAGGAGTGTTGTAAGACTAAAAAAGAGGAAAGTCCATTTGCAGTACGAAAATCGTGACAAATTTGTGATATATATATATCAACATATACCATTCATTAATCACAAGCGCTCAGCAGACAAACATTAGTTAGGATAGATATTCCACAATTGTAGGCTAATTAAAAGATATGTTGTTTTTCAAACCACTACATACAAATTAAAGGAATATTTATGCTAATTCGCATACATGATTTTGAAGTCTTAGTTACAGTCCCTTGCAATCATATTTCATATAAAAGAAAATAATTTAAGCCACTGTACTTCATGAACTATATACATTACTTCTATTCATATGATATATTTGTATTCCACAATGTTGTAAATGGATGGTGTACATGTTACACTTAAAACTAGAAACAATCATGGAGCCTGTGCTCTACAGCAAGTCACAAATCACATACCATGAATTAATTAGGGTGTGTGCACCAGTAACAAACCAATTAAACAACATTTAGAAAAAAAATCTAAAGATTTGGCTCCAACAATGGTTACAAAAAATCAGAGTACTCCTTATTTACAACATAATCATATTCCCAATAGCAATTAAGATTATTCAATACAAAACAATAATAGAACAAATTTTCAAAATACCCTATTTTTCAAAGACATAATTGATGTGAAATAATTCTTAAATATGATGAGAATCCCGGGTTATCAAAACAAATCTATTAAGATTAATTTATCACAGATAAATATCATTTATGTTCCAAATATCAGGGCAGGTAGCAATTTATGAATGAATATTTAATTAATTAGCTGCCATTTAATCAGCTTTTGTAAAATAAATAATGATTAATCTTCATATTCTGTCAACTTCATATATTTAAAACTAGAATTCTTAATCAAAAATATCTTTTGCACTCACTCAAGTAAATTTATGGTATCAGGTTTGTACTTATAGTTATTAATCTAACATTTAATTGGTGGTGGTATAATTTACTGCCAAATAGTTGTTTTTTCCTATTTAAATTTGCTCTACATGCATACATTATTGTTTATATAAAATATAGATAATTAATTTAAGAATTTGTTATTTTTTAATGTAATAAAAACATAATGATAAAATTATTTATTTTATAATCTATATACCAAGGCAAGATGTAACAAAATGTTATTTTAATACTCAGATGTAATTGACACTCCTTGCAAAACAATATTTTTATTAAAAAAAAAAAATATCTATAAGGGCAATGGATACTACTATACTTTAATATTTAGCTCACAGATATTTTTTTTAACAGAGGTGAGTCTTACTTACATAATGCCATAGATAATTTCCAATTTAAATGTTTATTTAGTTTCATGGTAAAAATAAGTAACAGCATCTTTTATATCTTTTTAATCTACGCTGTATTGGCTGACCACAGATTTAAAATCACATTAGAAAATACAGATTTAGGAACATGTGGCCTTAATAAAAAAAATAGGATTGCTGATAACTTACATTAACATACAAATATAACAATTGGAACACTTTTACTCATATCTTATCTGCAAGTTCATATAACTGACTAATCTTAAGTGTTGTGGAGACAGATTTGATAACGAAAAAAATATTTGTGGCCATGAATTTTTTAAATATAAATACGAATATTAAAACAAGACATTAAATTATTATTTTTTGCGCATTATTCAAACAAACAAATAGCTGATTAAATAAAAGCAAAATCCAAGTTTCAACTTAGAAAGTTTTTTTCTATCACCAACTAAAATGAATAACGAAAATAAATACTGTCAATCATGTAATATTTTATTACAAATAAATAAAAACTTAGTAATCGGTGTTACTTCTGACCGTTGTTTACAATACATTCGTAACGAATTATTGAGTGTAGTCTAGGTATTGATAGCAATAAACCATTTTTCGACAACTCTAGATACAAACACAATATTATTTACCTGTTCCATTCACTGCACGAGAGTTACATTCATAAATAATACTTACGGTGTTTAAAGAAATCCTTAATTTCTGATACACTTGATCACATTTCATAAAGCGTCAGCGTCAAAACTACAAGTTAGATCGACAACGATAGATATTATTTACGTCCATCTTTCACCATTATGGTAAGATTAAAAGAATTTTATTGTTCAAACAAATGTACGTATATTAATTTATTTTTATCCAGTCTTTTTCATTATTCGTGAACCGCATTTCTATGCGTGTGAGTTTTGAAAGTGTTATAAATAATCGTGTTTAATTTAAGGTTTTATAGATCAGCCGTATGTCACTCACGTTCATTCACAATAATAACGGTTGACAACTGACTGACTTTAGATTGCTTGCTTGACAAAACAAACGATGCGAAACATCCAGCTGTCGTTTTGTAAAAGGTTGCTATCTGCTAGAGTGATAAAACTACTAAATCATTTAAAACTACTAAACGACTAGTACTCTGTGTTGTGTTGAAGCTGTTATTTTATATATATACTACACGGTTGGCCCAGTGGTTTCAGTGGTCGCCACAATGCTTCCTACTGCGCCAAATGTTGTGGGTTATATCCTACATGGGGCAATACTTTGTGTGATCCATAAATTGTTGTTCTAAGTCTGGGTGTACTTCGTGCCCGTTTCATGTATGTTTGTAAAGATCCCCGCGACACAGAAAAATATATGCTTAAAGCCAGAGTTGTCTTTAAAAAAATGTAATCAATACATATAACAGAAATACATGATTAAATGAAGAAATAAGTAGTTGAGTGAGTTTGTAATAATTTTAAACTGTAAGAAAACAGGTAATAGTCATGTTTATAACAGAATGGACTACTTTATTGAATTTAAAATTATATCCCACTTTTACGCTTAACTTATTTTATGTAAATCTCCCTACATCTATGTCTAATCCACGGTTAGTAAAATTGTTAAGGCAAAAGGGTAGACTGTTGAAAGTAACGGTATCGTAAATACATACCGATATCTTCTTCATGAAAACGAATATTACAAAATATCTCGGAAAATATATTTTTACAGCTTTTCATTTCTATTACAAATTTAAATCAAATAAACATAAAAATAATATTGCCAAAATAGTTTCTACTTTGTACATTTTTCGTACAAGGTTATCGTTTTACGACAGCAAATTTGACTAAGTTGTCATCTAATCTGCCCTATTGTAATTTTATAAATCTAATTTAAATTTGTTGGTAATATTTTATAACTTGGCAACATTTAAACGTTAACTAGTGACAAAAGTTTACAACGGTTTAAGATGGTACTAATGAATTTTAAACTGGTATACTTAGTACATTAAACTGATAGCAGATGGCGTTGTTACCAATTTATCAAGATTTGCACTTAGTAGTTGCACACTTATATTTGGTAAGGCTGATGTTATGTTAGTTGTTTATAGAATTTTGTATAGAGGTCACTACTTGAGTGTTTTCGGAAAGATTTTCTCTACAGTCACAAAATGAAAGTTTTATGCGAAAATAAATAAAATTTAGTAAATTAAATTATACAAAACGTCAAATTGATCAATCTATCAATTGATGAAGATAAATACACAAGAAGATTATAAACAAGTTTACTTAAGTTTTATTGAAATTGAACTACGTTAAATAACAAGACAATGCAACAAACATGCTTTAGAGGACATAACTTTAAAGGTTACTTAGCGCTGTTAGATTAGATTCAACTAACAGTTAGATGTTTATCTACTTATAATAATCTAAGATCCCACTGCTTGATTCTGCAAGTATTTGTTTGAAATGAAATGACTGAAAGTAATTATAATTTAAATTACCAAAATAATTATTTAAAAAATAATTAATTTTAATTGCGGCAAATTTTTGTAGGCAACCTATTGCTAATCCATTAAATACTTCCTACACATAAAAAAAAGATACCTGCAGAATCGAGCAGTGGTATCCTGCACTATAAGTTATTATTACGTCGTTACATCTAACGGTCTTGCAGAATTAATACTGTAAACACAACGATCAATTTGCTTAAAGTAGCTTTCATATAGAAAATGTGTGTGGGTTACTTCATCTGAATCAATTAAAGATTTAAATCTTTATATTAGTACTCTCCACTGTCTTATATTCATGTTCTAGTTATGAACATATATATATATAGCTGAGCCCCGCGGTGTTAACTACATTTGGTAATTACAAGTATATTGACCCCTCATCCGTTAAAATTGATTCAGTACTTCAGGTGCTACCATGGAACATACAAACCTATATAGACTGCAAAAATTATTATTCAATGTTTTTTGATTTCGCCGTAGTCGAATAAAAAAATGACTAAAAATACTTAAAAACATAATTGAAGGTATTTTTTGCTAACTTAATCAATCAACAATCTTTTAATATTGCATGTTTCTTTGTTCATTCAGGGCCTGTTCGTCTATACGTTCATTAGTTAATAATTGGCATCCCTAGAGAAATTTTCTATGCCATACTTTTCAATAACGAAAGTTGTATTATGAAAGAAGGTAAATTAATTATCTTATTATCTTAATGTTATAAATATATTCTTTGGGGTAAATATATAGTACTGGGCAAGAAATAATGCAAATACTGAGCAAAGCTCGGCCATCCAATTCAATCACAATTCAATTAAATCTGGAATAATCTAAAGACACCGCTCTTAAATAATTAAAAATGAAAAATATTCGTAGCTGCTGAAGAACAATTTTTATTTCATTAACGAATTTCAACAAGAGCACAATAAGTTGATTCGTAGTTGATCTGTAGAAGCAGTCGCGATGTACTTACTTACATAAATTATTAGTGATACTGACTGACCTCGTTGGTTTAGTGGTTAGCGAAAGCGACTGAAGATCAAGAGATCTCGGGTTCGATTCCCAGGTCAGTCTACTGTTGGGTTTTTCTCATAAGAAATTCTGGCAGCCAGCAGTATGGTAGATGGCTGTGTTTCGTCCGTACCTCAGAGAGCACGTTAAGCTGTCGGTCCCAGTTTTCATGAACATCTATGGCAATCGGTATTGGGAAGTCAGTGCCCTTCAAATATACTGGCAACAGGGTGAACTCACCCTCAGAGTTGCGGAGGTCAGATGCCAGTCGCTTGTGTAAAAACTGATTTTCAGGTAAAACCGTTTAACCGTGGCTCCAGTAGCCGTCCTCAATTAATCTTGGGAATAATAATGGCTGGGAAGATGATGATTGAATCTAAGTTAAATGTGTTAATTGTTGATCTATATAAATAAAAAAATACATACAATAAAACATAGAACTTCCTCCTTTTTTGAAGTTCGTTAAAAATGCATCGCCAAATGCTAAGCGCAAACACGAGAAACGTTCGGCCAATTCATTTTTTTTAATATGTTGATTAAGGCACAAGGAAGGTTCTTATGGACAGAAAAAATCTAAAAATTGCGAGGGAAATATTTTCTTTTCCCATTGATAATGTCAACAAAACGAAGTCTGTCGGGGTAGATAGTTTGTAATGATTATGAATTTGTCAGTAATACGATAAATATCACTTCAAAAACTACTAACAACAAAATCACAAAAACAAAGGATTAAAAGGTCATGTACTGTTTTGTATTTACCCTTAACGTGTTGTTACTTAGCTTCATTGGTAAGAATGCATTGTTTAATTTTACATGTAGCTAGATGAAGCCTGCTACCTCACAACTCGCAATAGAACGCTCCCTGATTGTACCTCTAGGGACGCCACCGTTATCCAAACCACCATAATACTTCATTAAGAGTACAGTAGTTCAGTACACTTGGGACGAAGGAAGGCTTATATACCCATATATCTTAATACGAGTATGTATTTGTCAAATTTTGAGAAATTAAATTTTGAACGTGATGTAAAATACGTTATAATAAAAAAAACCAACTCCCGCATTAGGAATATACATCCTGTGTCAAGGAGAACTTTACGAACATACATGAAACGGACACAAGAAACACCCAGATGCTGAATAACAATTTGTGGATCACACAAAGTGTTGTCCCCCCCCACAATACTTGGAGCAGTAAAAAGCGGTGTGGCGACCGCTTAAATTACAATGCCAACCGCGCAGTCAAAAATGAAAGAAATAAAATACAGCATTAAACAAAATTATACTCATAAATAAAATCTTTTTAGAAAGCCTAAAAATAAACAAAATGAAAGCCGCTCTCCTCTTTTTTGTTAGCTTTTATAATGCTAATTCAAAGTTCTGAAATGAACTTATTATCATAAGAAGCATAATAAATATCTATCTACTTGCCAGCGCTATTAGCTATCTTTCATTGTGTTGTAGTACCCTCAATAAAGAAAATTTGATTATGGAATGGCGTCCGCCCGTGGAAGTTTAAGCCAGGAAAAATTAATTTTCTACGACAAACAGCCGTCTTCTATAACAGAAGAAAATAAGACGTTTTCGTTTTAAACTAATTCAGGTAACGAATCTTAATAAGTATAAGTACTTCTTTTTCTAACAAGAAAAGTTTAGAAATGCTAAAACCCGATTACGTAAAAACTTTTGACCTTATTATAGGCTAGTTTTAATAAAAAAAATGTGTTGTCCCGTATTTTACCCCTTAGGGGTGGCATTTCAAAATTTTTAGTGGTCACTTACGGTATATAAAGAACCTACATGCAAAATTTCAGGATTATAGGTTCAGGTTTGGACTATGCGTTAATCTCTGGATCATAGTCAGTCAGTCACCTTCCTCTTTTATATATATCACTCGGGGCATTATTACGAATCTTTTGACACTTCATTCATTCAAATCGGTTCAGTAGTTTAGGCGCTACGGTGGAACATACAAATATATAAAAAATACATTTTAGAATAAAATTCACTTACTTTTAATTTATTATTTTAAAGTCAAATTAATAAATAAAATAGTGGAATAAGTAATTCCACTATTTTATTTATTAATTTTTACACTTGACCAGTTTCGTTGTTGTTTGAGTTTGAATAATTTAGACGGGTTATAGTTTATAATTTTTATGACTTTAACGAATCTTATTAATTTTCGACTTATAATTTTATAGACACATGGTATTAGACAAATTTAGACATTGAATATAAAGAGGATATAGTATAATAATATAAAAATTTGATATACAATTTCAAATTCTTCATGACTAACGATTTATCGATATTAATTATTAAGACAATGTGTTAGAACTTCTAATTGGTAATTCATATCATAACTTTGTGTAACTTTGTAAGTTTCTAATTTAACAAATGACGTTGATAGATTCTAGAATTCTCCTATTTTCAGGGAAAATTTCTTACACTGACAAACTGTTATTTCTATGTACCCGTAGTTGTTGGGTTCTGGAAGTGAATATATTTTTTATAGCCACCTTTGATGATGCCATAATCCGAAAAAGGTCAGGTGTAAAAATAAATAAACAAAATAGTGGAATAAGTACAAGTGAATTTTATTCTAGAATGTATTGCAACAAGTTCCATCAAGCGCTGACAATCGAGAAAATAAATTATACATAAAAAATATTACCTTTACTTTTGACTTAGCCGTAGTCGGATCTAAGCAATACTAAGAAAAGTTCGAGTGTATTCGATCATCTGAAAATTTAGAGCTATGTGTTGGTAAATTGATTTGTGATTGTGGCTGCTGGTTCTAAAGAACTATTTCTCACTTGTTCTATGTTGAGTGTAATTTGTTATGGATTTACATATTTATTATATGTTTACCAGCACTCTGGTTACCATAGTAGGGAGAGCCTATATTTTGTATATATTAGATTTAATTAAACTAGTTTTTGACTGCCTCGTTGGTCTAGTGGTTAGCGTAAGTGACTGTTATTGGGTTTTTCTTACAAGAAATTCTTAATAGCAGCCCGGAGTATGGAATATGGGGTGTTTCCCGCCCTTGCCTCGGAGAGCACGTTAAACTGTCAAAGACGTCTATGGTAATCGTTATTGGGTAGTCGGTCCCCTTAAATATACAACTAGTTTTCAACCTTCGAATTCAGTTCACCCTTAGGGTTGCGGAGGTCCGATACTAGCCGCTCCGTGTAAAAACTGATATTCTAGTAAAACCTGTTGAACTAGTAGCCGACCCGAAATCTTGGGAATAATAAAGGCTAGGAAGATGAATTAAAGTTGTTTTACAGAAGCACATTTCTAACCTTCTATTTTAATTTTCTACCTTTTTTTTGTATTTTCAAACAGTCCTAAATAGTAGTCATGTTCATACAAAGATCATTTAGTTTATATAAAAAAAGCTCTTACAAACGTAGGTATTGCAATAACTAAGAATAGATAAGCCACCCATCCAAACATGTCTCAACAGGCCTCATCAAATTTGACTTTCCGCCGGAGCCTGGAAATTGGTTTTTTACTTTTTGCCCCACATTGCCACCTGGCGCCTAGAACGACCGCGCTACTCGCCATGTACCTGTGCCATTGCGACGTGTACTTAAAAAAAACGTTTATTGATTTTGCGAAAACAGGAAACAGAAAGATTGGAGGAAGTTTGCTACGTGCTCTGGTTCACTAATCGAGTATTGACGAACGTGTCTATAAATTGCATACCTAATATTTCTCGTGGGAGACTAGTGATGTGTAAGTTGAAAATGTCAGAGTTCCGAGTTAGACAGCATTTAGGTTTTTGTTCATACACTTATGTTGAATGCAATAATTATTTTCACGGGAATTAATGTGATTACTTATTTAAAGGTATTCCGTACCTCTGATTTGCCTGACGTCTCGAACAGGTTCACTGGCCTTGGTCACATACATGACTAAAAAAAAAACTTATGTTATTTTTCTGTACAATTTGTAAATTTATACCTTACGTCAATATAGTGTTATTTGTTACCGATGGCATCATTTTGGTACTCAAAAGATTACTGCCGCTGTAGTGGAGGACAGAACACTATTGTTAGTATTGTTAAAGATCTCGTGTACAATTTTTTTATTTTAAAAGGAGACATTTTGAAAGTTATAAAATTGATTATGACAACTAGCTTACCCTTCTCGCGCACTCCGCGCGAACCAATTTTATACCCTTCTATAAGAGAAGAATTTGTTTAGGATAGAATTCGCTCCTTTTATGGAAGCGCCGTGAAAATTAATAGTAAGGTTATTAATTATAAGACCAGTCCCTGAATTAAATAACAGAAAACCACGAGGTTTAGAAGTACGTAGTTATGTTAATACACGCATTATTAATTTATACGTGCTTGTAACAGGTATAATTAACAACAAAATAATTGATTTCAAGGGTTGATACTGTGGCCTTAATAAGTTGTAAACATCAGCCATAAACAAAAATATTTTAACCTTCGATTTAAAAAGCCGTGTGAAATACATAAACTTATTACTTGAAAGTATTTAAGTATCTACGTAGGTGTATATTAATTGTCTATTAGGTGCATCATAGCTCTTAAACGGATGGACCGATTATAAATATTTATTTGATTACCAAATTGATTCAATGGGTACTATTTTCATTTTCTGCTGTCAACCAAGAATATCCTTCAGTTGTTCAGTCGCATCCTATCAATTTGTATTGTTTTATGTGTTAATCTAAATAGTAATTATATTTATATCTTTATATTATTACGTGAATCAAAAGCTAAAAAGAACAAATTTAAATGAAATGAGTTTTGGTTGAATAATAGTCGAATTTGGACCGCTGGGTTAACACTAGTACAAATGAAAGCCTATTTTTGAAAACAGATCTTAATAATTTAAGTATATTTAATCATATAGTGTTGATATTTTAATCTAAATGAGGGTTATGAGTTGTTCTTCTATACCTTCTAACACTTGAGTGACAATCTTGTATTCTGAAAAAAAATATTTGGGACATCTTTCTCACAACGCCATCTAGTTCCGAGCTAAGTTGAGCTTGTGTTATGGGTAATAGACAACTGATATAATTACATAAATCCTTTTTTTTGTAAATACATACATATTAGACATAGAAAACACCCAAATGGTATTCATATTGTTGTAACATTTATGAGGAGTAGGTAAGTTACATTCAAGACATTTATATAGTGAAGTAAATAAGATTGAGGCTGGATTTGTGACTAACTTCACTGGAAATGTAGTGTAGGCATAAACACCAAATAAAAGTAAATAAAAAAAATATTTATTTATTTATTTAATTTCTACATAAACGAGTTACAGGTTTGAAGTTATCGATGGTTTCCGCACTAAGCTCGAGGCTTGCGTCGCGGCGACCAAGACCAGATTTTACATTATTCATTGGTGCTAATTCTGCTGTTCTTAAATCTCGTAACAACGACGACAAACGATGCCCAAAAGATTGGCAAAATAATAATAATAGTTAGTGAGGCAACAACAGAAATTAGCCCCCTAGCATCACTTTGAGATCATTAGAAATCTATATTGCTTATATTTTTTCTGTAATATAGAAAGACTCTCAAATCTATATATGTTTGACCCCATTAATATCAATATCAATGGCATTAAAAATTTGTTATAAGGTTTTTTAATTGTATTCTCGTTTTTTTGCATTCCATACAAAAATATCTGAAGTTGTTGACAAATGCGGGGCACATATCGTGCAAAGTCAAAGGAAAAAAAATGCAGGGCAAGATAGCGGATTTCCAATCCTAGTCTTAATTGAAACGCATTCTAGGTACGTGTCGTTTCGCTAGCTAGACAATCTAACAAAATAGGTTTACCAAATAGGTAGATTAAAAATATATTCAGTGTAAAGTGATACAGTTTTCATGGATGGATAGACTGGATAAGTTCTATCTAAATACTTCTTAATTTTTTTTTCAGAAACTTTCTGACGTTTTTCGAATACTTGATACCACAAAGACCAAAAAGAAAAACATTCAATGTGTTTTAAACTTGATAGTGCATTAAGGACTCAACAGATGGCGCTGGAGGAGAAATATAATTTTCACCTTGACAAAGGCATAATCATTTTGCACGTTTCTGTTATAGTAAAGACCTTCGAAGGTCATACTTCTACGTTCGCATTATTTTTTGGGGTTCAAATTTTATGTTTCACGTAAATATTTATATCTCAACCTCGGGGTGACCACTAGGGTCACCCAGAGGTTGAGATTCAACTATAGTTCTTTTATTGAAGTGAAAAGTTCTTTGGCCGCGTTGAGCATTTTTTGGTAGGAGAAAATCTTACGGGGTCGCGTCACCAACGTGCTAATGTTTGATGTTGATAATTTTAATATAAAAATAAATTTCTTAGTTTAAACATTAATTTTGCAAATAAGATTCTAAGTTACAAGTTTTTACTTCTATCGGCAGTCATTATGACTGGCAATTTTTTTTTCAGTCAGTGCCCACGGCCTTTGCAACCTGGCCGAAATGTCAAGCAAATCAGTGGTATGTAATACCTTTAAATAAGTAATCGCGTTAATTCCGTGAAAATAATTATTATATGCCATATGAGTTCATTAGTGTTGTAAGTCTAGTGACTTGCTTCTTAATGAATCTGTCAATACTCTAGAAACAAAGACAATAATTACTTGATGCTCTGTTTTCTTTTCATCAGGAAATCCGAAAATAGGCTGAGATGTTAAACGATAAAACAATAGTACCCGGATGAACTTTGCTCGGCAAGTTCCGATTGTTTGCCGTCAAGATTTGTCCTTGGTTTGAGGATCGAATCAGTGGACTGCGACTGCGAGGCTTATGATGAGCTAAACATATCATGTTTAAATAAGGTATGGTAAACGGCGCTTTCGCCAGTGACTCCAATCGCTTTCAGATACCTTAACGTTGGGTTGTGTCAAATATAATTGAAAATAGACTGCTGACCTAATCTTTTATTATTTTAATAGTAATATACTGTTTTTCTTTCGTAAAGTGCATCACAAAAATATCACAGTACTTTTTGAATAAATTTTAACAATTTGGTTGAGTGGAGACCGCGTCTCGGCAAACTTAGTGTGGATGTCCACAGGCCAGGTGGAGTGTTGATCTGCGCAAGACGGTGGGCAGGAGCCGGATGCGAGAAGCTAATGATCAAACCAAGTGGCATACAATTGGAGAGGTCTACGTCCAGGTGTGGACTGCGATAGGCGGATGATGCAATAAAAAAAAACAACTTCAGGTAAGGACCAAATTGAAATGGGATCACACGGGAAGCACCAGCTTTCAAATAAAAAAGAATCATCAATATCGCGTCACCCAGTGGAAAGTTCTGGGGTAACAAACATAAAAATCGGCCAAGTGCGGACTCGCGCAAGAAGGGTTCCTTACCATTATCTAAAGACGCACGGACGAATAGCGAAGTTTTGGTAATAGGATCCCGTTTAACCTTTGGATACGGAACCCTAAAAAAAGACAGTTGAATTGAGATCCTCCTCCTTTTTTGGAGTCAGCTAAATTATTTTATGTTTCTTGTCCTAAGCCCTATCTACAAGTACGCGGGTCGAATACTTTTCCAATTACCATAAAAATAATAGTACATATTGAAAGGCGACAAAGCCAGCAACACATCAACAATTCAAGGTTCATTCTATCATTGGTCGCACGGTACGCAGCAACGCGTGTCGACGTCGGGGCGAACGTACTCGCCACAAACAATGCTATACTTTTATTATTTCTAGCACTCTGTGACCCACGCGCTCTAACTCAGCTTATTTACGCCTATGCACTGTTTAGATGTCTAAATATTTCAATAGGGTTATTAGACTGTATTTGCTCTGCGTTTTATTCGCTTCGGCTTAGTCAATACGCATTTATGATATCAAACAGGGTTTATTTTATTTTAGAGTATTTTTATAGCATATACACTCATATAGGGTTTTAGGTTATAACCGTCAATTGGATACATTGGGGATTAGATAGAAGACTTGGAGTATATTGAAAGGATAGAATATTGACCGAATTGCAATGTTTGGAATGGATCCCATTGCTAAAATTTTATTTTGACTACACGGATAAGATGTTGCGATGCGATTTAAAATAGAAATACGTAGGAATAAAAGACACGTAGTCTTTTCAAAAATAAAAGATCAATAAATATATTATTACTAGCTGAGCCCTGCGGTGTTACCCGCGGTACAAAGATATTATGGGAATTGTATCTTTATAAATTGTAGCCTATGTGTTATTCTGATGTATAAGCTATATTATTGTAAAGTTTCGTTAAAATCCCAGGCGCTCATAGGCCAGTTGCACCCGGTGATTAGAAAGAATCACTGGATACATAATGGTTTCTTGCTATTAATTGCGCCTGTTCGTTTGTGTCCTATTGAAAAAAATCATAACTAAAACTTGTTTTTAGGTATTCAACATATTATAAGATGTCTTTGAGTTCGTTGATGCGTAATCAAAATTCTACAGTTGTTTCGCTGGGGCTCGGACGTGATATTCGATTCCTCGGATATTGGGGTAAAAAGGTTTTATGTATTTCATTTTCCTTCTAGTCAGTTTTGTCAATTTATTTTATAAGTGACATATAAATGTAGTGTAGAGTGTACAAGACGAAGACAATGGGTCGTAGCAGATCGTTTTCTGTTTTTTTAGAAATACTCCCGCTTATTAAGTTATTAAGTATTTCTGTAATCAGAAAAACATAATAACACTTTTGGCCCGACCCGGGATTTGAACCCAACACCTCTTGATTGGCAGTCGCATACGTCAACCACTAGACTAATGAGGCAGTCATTTCCGACGAATAGAGGTTTTGGCCAACCACGTGGGTCAGACATGTTCAAATGTTCTTGCTTTTTCAGTTACTGTACTACGGTATTGGTTGCCTTTTGTAGATTCGATTATAGACCTATGTATATAAATGTGAAATAAGCTGACTCGACCGGATCAATATTGCCTCACAGAAAACTAATGTCATATTAATATTTTGCTGCTTCTCTTCGGGTGTTTAGCTTATCAGAGCCCTCCTTTTGTCTCTGACGAAAGTAGGAAGAAGTGTAGTAAAGTACTTGTTCTTATAGTTGCAGAGATCTATGAGTGGCGGTAGGCACTTAATATCAAGTGTCCTGTGTCCTGGTTTGCATTCTATAGCTGTCATTAATGCAATTCTTAATTATTTGGCCAGTCAAGATTTAGTCTTTTTTTTTGCAATACAGTACCTATCTAATGTCTCAACTCTCGTGTCGTGGTGTTTGTAGTTAAACTCCTCCGAAACGGCTTGACCGTGTGACTTTGTGTGCATATCGGGTAGGTCTGAGAATCGGACAACATCTATTTTTCGCCCCCCTTAATGTTAAGGGTAGTCCACCCCTATTTTTTTTTAAATTGTAAATTATATTTTAATATAATAAAATATATACAACCCTAAATTTTCAATCGTCTACGATCAACCCCTAATTTTTTTTTAAATTTTATGTTAAAACAAGTTTTGCCCGGTCAGCTAGTATGAATATAAAAGAAAAATGCAAATGAGCAGTTCAGCATCTTCCACCTCAATTTGCCTACCGATTTTCGTTTATTTTCTTTGCCACAATCTTAACTCACATGATTCATTTATTAGCAATTCAAACTACAGTCAGAAGGCAATGAAATATATAATAGACAAGTTTACTTATTTCATTATCACGTATACATATTTCTGAAATTACATAGACTATAGGTACGTGCTTAGCGTGCCAATTGATTCAAGTAAAGTTGCCCCAACAGGTCAGAGCCTGAGGAATTAAGACCCGTTTTTAAGGGTTATAATTATACTAGTTTACTTGGAGTTTAGGTACTAATGTGGTACTGAGAATAAGTATAGATATTTCTGTTTTCTTAATTTGATCTTTATTTAAAATTATGTTTGCGGGCAGGAAAGTTCTTTTCGTTTTAATT
Organism: Hyphantria cunea; assembly: GCA_003709505.1. Classification (NCBI taxonomy): domain Eukaryota; kingdom Metazoa; phylum Arthropoda; class Insecta; order Lepidoptera; family Erebidae; genus Hyphantria; species Hyphantria cunea. The sequence goes on along the minus strand of PKRV01000251.1, from coordinate 1,493,103 downwards.
TTACTACATATCACTTGTATAATTGAACGAAAAATTTGGCGAAGCGTGGATGAGGAAATAAGTAAAAAAATGTCATCTTTATCAACATTATTATAATAATCCGCTGCTGGAAATAGGCGTTTACTTTGCAAGAAGATTTTGGCCTAATATACAAAGCTGGTAAGAAAATGCATAATGCAAACAATTTTGGTTGGTTTCTCTTATGGTCGGTCGCTTGCCAGACTGCAATGTTGCCTTCTCAGGCAGGACGACAAATTGTCTTGTTTGTTTTTCAAATGGGAAAATAGAAGAAAGACAATAAAGGCACATATAGGAATAGGGAGAATGACTTAAAGCTAGCGCAAGCGGCGGATCCGAGGTCACGTCCCTAAGTCATCATTGATAATTGTGTTCTTGTTATCCTTTCATAGATATCACATTTTAATAGCCTCTATCAGTGCACTGTTTCATTTAAGCCTCTCCTTAGGAAAGAGATTTTGGCCTCGGTACTGTTACATGCTGGCCGCGCTTAACCATCCCATGGGATGAATAGAGGCAGCGATATTCCGTGTTTCCGTATTTTTAATCCGTCACGACACGCAAAAACAAAGATATAGGTGATTTATTTTTAAAGAAGCGCTCATAGCCCAGTTGCACTCGGTGATTAGAAACAATCACCGAGGGTAAGCAATGACGGTGCGGTCAGTACCTGGATGGGTGACCGCTGGTGGCATGTTACCATGAGCGTCTCCGTGATACGGAGGTCACGTTAAGCATGCGGTCCCGGTTGTTATCATACGATAACAGTCGTGAAGCTTAGTTGGAGGCCTTCGGGTGGCTTAAAAACATCCAACGGCAAGATACGTAGCCGCAACGTATTCTTGCCAGTCCCCAACCCGCACTTAGCCAGCGTGGGGACGTATAGCCTTAACCCTCTCCTGAGAGGAGACCCGAGCCCAGCAGTGGGACATTATGGGTTGTTGATGATTGATGATTTTTAAATGTATTTATAGTTTGAGGCTATACAATTATCTATGTAAATAAAACTGAATCATAAATTCGATAATTCTTTTTTTATGTGATTGTTATTGTCAGGACAAGATTTGTGCTGAAAGAAATAAAAGAAAACTGGAAGTATTTTATTTACTTAGTCCGCTTACTTGGTATACACAGCGACACTGTGGAAAGTTAATACGGGCGTATTAAAATAAGTTTTACGGTAATTCAGAAAATTTTCACTGCAATAAATGTGGCGGTACGAAGTTCGCCGGGTCAGCTTGTCTATAATATATTCGGGTCGATGCAATCAGTTTTCTTCTTAAATTCTTCTATAACTCAACAAGTTACAGCTTACTGCCTTTTTCACTTTACTCACAATTAAATTTCATTTTCTTAAAGCCGTCGTTAAAAGAAAACAGTAAGGCAACACACCTGAAAGTTGAATAAAACTAGCTGTGATTAGTAATAAAAAAACCGTTTGAATACGACTGTAAATTGCTGTATAGGTTTTATGACTTGCAATTAACGTTACTTTAGTATCACTTCTCCTAATTGAAATCTAAAGCTACCAGTAGAATTTCTATTTTAATACCTGCAAGTAGATAGTGGTGGAATTAAAACAGCTTCATTTTCAGCTGCGCCGTAGAGAGCCACGTTGAATAGTTTTTGTGATCAAGTAAAAGTATTTCTGGGGTTTTACCCGACTGCATCAATATCATATATAAAACATATAAGTCATAGATATATTCGTAATCTCCGTTAAGTTATTCATTTTGATACCACACTCGATGTATTTTGAAAACATTTTTTTACATTACTTTTTGGCTCTAAAAATCGATAATAATAAGACGAATCTATTGACACCACTCACATAAAAATATGACAAGTCGTTTAGGCTCTAGGGCGTGCCAAAGAAATATATATACATACACTCGCAAAACATAAACCTCCTTCTTTCGCAGTCAGGTAAAAAGCAAGGAAGTCGTAATTGGATTGTTTATTATGTTTATTCCTTCAGAATTCCGTCGTTTGCGAACTGATTTGGTAATCGTTTTCAAAAGTTATAATTATGTATGAGATATAGTTCACCTAAATGAATACAATCATTTCCTGAATGATTTATTTAATATAAAATGTATATTTTGAACCAAATTATTTTAAATATAGTAAATATATATAGAATAAAATCCATTTAATACATGTTCCAATTAACAACTGCTATTTGGCGTCAGTGTTCTGTTTTTATATGAAAACTAGCTGCACCCCGCGAATTTGTCTTTATAACAACAAACGCAGATAATACTGAAGAGTTAAGTAATATAAAATAAAAGCATCCTAGGTTATTCCTCATAACATAAGCTATCTGCCATTGAAAGTCCCTTGAAACTCGGTCCAGCTGTTTCAGAGATGAGCAGGAACAAACTGAATATTTTTTTAATGTATCTGCCGTATATAATCCCCAACCCGCACTTGGCCAGCGTGGGGACGTATGGCCTTAACCATCTCCTGAGAGGAGACCCCTGCCCAGCAGTGGGACATTATGGGTTGTTGATGATGATGATATACTTTCATATGAATTTATTGAAAAGCTGTTTGAAATTACAAACATGCACTTCAATTTTATTTATTTGTATAGATTATTACTATAAGAAATACTTATAAACAAATTACAAAGAGCTTTACAATGGCAAAGGAGCATTTCTAGAATAAAAATAATGTATGGAAATTCTATATGCGACAAGAGAACGTTGTTAGCCGCTAGTTATTACATATTTAGTATTCTATTCGCTGCTCGCTATTTGTTTTATAATTATGTAGGAATGAAAGGCTTGCTATGAAGTGCTTATTTCAAAGTGGCTGCAATTCAATTCTTAAGTAGACACATTATGTTTTTCTTACGATAATGTGTTTCTGAATGTTGTTTCCTTTATATGGTACCCTGTCACAACGTGCTTCTTTTGATTGATTAAGTAATCGCTATTCCATAATGCTGACAATCCATTACAACGTGCTGACACGCTGCACACGTTAGCAGGGTTACACCTGTGTGCGTGTGGTTATGAAAAGTAAGTAGACGGAACGAATACGCTACGTACATAAGACACGTGTTGATCTTATACATGGTATTATAATGTAGAAACACTACCTTCTACCATTTTTAGCCCTGCATCGCCCTAAGGTCGCCTTAGAAAATAATAAATAAACACGCTTCACACGTTAGCTACGTGTCTTGTGTATGTCATTATATATTTATTAACCTTTATATTTTAGAACTGCTGTCAACTAATTACTAACTAAGAAGTAGAGGAAAGAAATTAAAATATCATTGACTAGAATAGAAGTAATCGAGTTGACTGATTAAGGCTACAAATAAAATGGCAGAAACTCCAATTTCACTTTCGATTTCAATCCATCCTTCCGCAAACAAATGAGACGTGAGTTGGAATCTAGAATGACTGAAACTATTATTAGTATGCAAACACGCTACACACATACCTATTATTTAAGTACATTCAAAGACAGCAGTTGTGTTGTAAACGCGGTATTATATACGCTAGCTAGGTGTAAAGTGATTATATACATGGTTTGATTATAATGCACAAACTCAGTGTACACGTTAGTTGCGCGTTGTTCCGTATATAATGAAAGAGGCGTCTACAATATACGATCACGTTACATACGTAATTCCTATAATTACGACCGTTTAGTACAAATGATACGCACATTAACTGCAGTTTGCATGTGAGCTCCGAACTACTACTCCGGTAAAACTGTGGTTGATTTTAGGTATGAACACGCTGTGCACATTGTATTTTAAGCTGGTTGTCACGCTCATTCTATTCCAAGCACGTACGCGACTCATAAAGTTCTGTTTAAAAAGTTCTTCAGACGTAATTAATTCCAAAAAATAAATAGAATTGGTTTTTTATCCATGAGGTGGAGACAAGCTAAAATTTTACCAAAAAAAACCACCACAAGCAAATGGTTTTCAAATGAAATAAAAACCGCATCGAAATCGGTCCATCCGTTTGAGAGCTACGATGCATAAACAGATATCGACGTCAAGCTTATAACACTCCACTTTTTGCGTCGGGGGTTAAAAAAGGAAGAAATCTAGATTCTATCTATACTTACCTACTATTAAAAATTCTATAATAGAGAAAACATCTAAAAATACATACAGTAACAGATATCCGAGAATATAAAGCTTATGATTAACAAGAAGCATACTTATGGATTTAAGAAAAGAGAAGACTGCGAAACTCCTATAGTAGACGTATTAATGTGTGTTTATTACTTTGTCACGCCTTAGAACCTAAACGGTTAGTCGTACTTTTATGTGAGTGGTATCAATAGATTCGTCTTAGTCGTGAGAGTGACACACATCAAAATTTAAGTAAAAAAACAGAGTAAATTACACGCAGTCGGTTTTTTAAAAATAATTTGTTTCTTGTTGAATTTATGATTAAATTTTATAAATTTATGTGTTTGTACTCTAAGAAATACGAATAAAACTATTCACTAGTTCTACACAAACAGTAAACAGTTAAGAGTGTGATAAACGTGATGATGTTTTTATATTTTTATTAACAAGGAAATCAAAAGTAAATGCACTACAAGTGGCTCTTTCCTTAAGTCAGTAAAAACAGTAGTTGCATCGCCAACCTTACTATTACGGATAAATCCTATCAGTCGGAAAGCGGAAAAGATCTTCATTGCCTTTGTAGGTTGGCATTACGATAAGGCTCACTCACTGCAAATAAGTAAAAAGCTTTACAGATTCACGTGGAAAGAAAAACGAAGATAAATGCTCCATTTATATGCAAGTACATTGAGGTATGGTTACCGGATTAAACAGTTTTACTGATGGTTTTAAAACCTTGTGATTATCATGACCACCATTAACATTTTTTTGGTTTCAGAAAGTTTGGTCTACGCTATCACGCTGGCCAGACAATTTGATACAGTTTTTTTAAGTTGTCTTTCTCTTTCAAAATTGTCTTACAGTTTGCTCTTTTAGTAGGCTGTTGTCTCGTTAACATGTATCTACAATAATTTAAATTTTCTACAACATAAAAATCTTTGGACATAAATTTTGATCCACGATTCAGTAATTTTTTTTTAGAATGGTGGGCAATCGGGCAGACGTATCGCCTACCACGATTATCACCGCCCATGGACACCCGCAACACAAAGGCGTTACAAGCGCGTTGCCGGCCTTTGGAGGATGTGGAGAGGGGTTGGGAAATGGGCCTCCTGTATCCTTACTCACTAAGCGAAACACAGTGCAGGCGCTGTTTCACACCGGTTTTCAAAAGGTGCCTTTCAAACGGTGTTTTAACAGACTGACTTTAATTATTTAACATTAGTTTTTGTCTGTGGTTCTGTCTGCATACCTAAAGAATCAAAATATCTTCATAACAAATTTCATTGAAATCGGTGCACGATCTATATGCGTGAAGTAGACAGACGTGAGTTACTTTTCAATTTATAGTATTTGTATGGATTATAGAGTCATATTAAAGAATATATACATATATATATATAAACATATCTTACAATCCATTATGAATTCTTCAGACGTAAATCTATTAAGTAAGTTTTTAAACACAAAAATTATTACGAAATTCTTATTTATGGGTCTGAAGGAAACACTTCGCCTGTTCGTACTACGTTTTCTTTATTAAATTCGTTCATTCTGTAAAAGTTTTCTGTAAGGACCTCTCGCACTTCCTTAAATTTAATGTGAGGTTATTACTTCTGCGCCATTGGACATCGTTTTGTGATTGTATTTGACACAAAAATGAAAACCTTTTAAGAAGCTGGCTTTTTTTGACATTGTATTGACAAACTGTGAGAGCTATGAATACAATTTAATGTACATTCGTATAATAAGAGTATTATGTCCCTGGTGATATTGTAAATTGAATTTTGCACTTATTTCCTTCGTGTCTACAAAGTTTTGTTTAATATTCTATACTAGCTGAGCCCCGCGGTACTACCCGCGATATAACAACAGCGGGTTAAGTTGCGAAGCAAAGCTAGTCTAAAAAAGTAGCCTAAGTTAGTGCTTATATCATCAGCTATCTGTCAAAATCGGACTTGCAACCCCAGAGGTTAGCCGGAACAAATAAACAGACAGTCAAACAAATACCGTATACTTTCATATGCATTTAGTTAAAAGCTTTTAATTTGAAATTACAAGCAGATACTTAAATTTTATTAATTTCTATAATATAACGTAGTCTTTGAACCACCATTTGTACAACGTTTTTCGTTTTGTTTTCCGTTTAAATTTTACAAACTTTGTGGATCTTCTAGCCGATTACGGCCACGGTGGCCAGTCTGAACAGAGACCAGCCAACTACGCAGGATATATTATAGTGCACTAGTGTGTGTGCGCAGCAAAATACAGGTGCACTCTCTGTTCCCTCTCTCTCATAATCCGATGGCACGGTTAACCGAAACGACCGAGAAGAGATCAGGTGCAGGACCTACAGCTTTACGTACTCTCCAAGGCACGGGTGTTCAAGACCACAACTTCCAAACTCCGAGCTGTTATGAAGTATTTCTATAATCAGAAAAACACAATAACACATTTGGTCTGTCCCGGGATTTGAACCCGAGACCCTTGATTGGCAGTCGCATACATCAACCGCTAGACCAATGAGGCAGTAGGCAGGCAAGCTGTAATTGTATCCTTGTACCTATTACTGAACAATAAAGAGCCATCTATCTATCTACTTTCTTCATTTACTTAATAATGATTTTCTGAACTTATTTGATTAATGAAGAAGGTCAAAGGTTATATGGCAACGGGACTTAATGAAGGCTTTACAATTTTCTGAAAAAAAGTACTCCATTATCTTGAAGATTTGTAAGGCACACAGAGCTTTAATTTCCAATTAGCGACATACATATTCATTTAAACAATTTACTGCTAACTTGCTAGCAAAATGAAGATAAAAACCATTAGGGAACTTTATACAATTATATTTTTAGGGTTCCGTACTATAACAGGAAATAAAGGAACGCTTATAGGATTTGTTGTCAGTCTGTTTGTCTGTCAAGGCCCTTTTTCTCAAAAAGGCGTGGAGGTATCAAGCTCAAATTGATATCAAATACTCATGCCTACTGGGGTCCCTAAACGGGTTTCTTCGAGCTTTGAAAAATTAATACATATAAAAAAGTTTAAAAAAGAAAAAATAAAGAATTAAAGAACACAGTTTATTCTGTAAATTTTCGACATTCGCAAGGGAATCAAAACCTACAAAACCTACAGGATACTTCCCGTGAACTCAGAATCTTGATATTTGGTGCGAAGCGACGTCTTATAGAACAGATAAAGCAAATATTCAGAAAGACATACATTTTAAGCTATTTCATATAATACACCTACGGGTTTGTACAAAACTCTCGGTGCGAGACCGTCTCGCACTTGGCCGGTTTTTTTATGGTACGAGTATACATGCGCAAGAAACATTCATTCAGTTTCGCCGTTTCTTATTTAACGTGTGAAAACCCCCACCGGAGTTCGCGGCGGTGTGTGGGTATTTAACCGACTAAAACCACACGGTGTGCCACTTTGCGCCTGAGACGGGAGGGATCCGGGAACTGCTGTCAATAATACATCCGGACCGGTAACTATGGTACGGTTCGGTTTGATGCCATAGAGCGAAACCGGATTTAAGTACGTTCAATATTGGAATGAGTACACGTCAGTTTCATTCTTCTAGAATATATCCTAACAAGGTTCACGAAGTGCCAGCAATATAGAATATATAATAATATTGGTCACCTGATTATAAATTACTGCCGCCGACCGTGGACTCTTGCAGCTTAAAGTCATGTGCATTGGCATCCACAATAAGGAGGGGGGAACTTTAAGTTTCGGTAATCTCACTTACTCTGTGAAAAGCTGCACCGGTTTTTCTGGGAGACCTCCAGACGGACTATTTGCGTCGAAGCATGGCCCCACGGCAAAAACCGTAAAACAATTCCAAGAAAGAAACCCTTTGTCTTTTTATGAATCTCTTTCAACCTGCATTCAAAGTATTAGGACGATATGGTGATTGAGTGGACATGGGACCAAGTGCAATAAACATACAACATTCGTAATTATATTATTACTTTAAAAAAATATGGAATAAAAAATATTATTTTATTTATATATATATAACAAATTAATATTTAAATTTAAACTGCCTCTATGGCGCAGTGGCAGCGTATGCGACTGCTGCGCATGAGGTTTCGGGTTCGATTCCTGTGTCGGACCAAATGTTTGTATGATCTGCAAATATTTGTTTTGGAGTTTGGGTGTTTTCTATGTATAATATGTATGTATTTACAAAAAAACAGTATAGTATATGTATTTATATCAGTTGTCTAGTAGCCATAGTACAAGCTCTGCTTAGTTTGCGACTAGATAGCGTTGTATGTTAAAATGTCCGAAAATATTTATTTATTTAAAGGTCTCTGTCAAGCGATCAAAGGTTATAACATTCCTTCATTCATTCATTCAACCTTTAGTACATATAAATAAATAAAAGTGAACTGTCTGTTCATAATTTTAAATGAAAGAAAGAAAGAAAAATATTTTATTTTGGAAACAAAAATTAATACAAAAGGTAACTTACAATAGTTTTACTTAAATGAACCACTTTTCACTAAATGCATATGAAAGTATATCCGGTAATTACATCAAAAGATGGCCTTTATTTTTTTCTGGAACGGCTGGACCGATTTTCAAGAGACTTTCACTAGTAGATAGCTGTTAATAGAATGTAAGCAGACTACATTTTTAGACTACGCGGCGTTACACGCGTTTGTTGTTGGACGGGTACAACAATAACCGCGGGTAATACCACCTGGCTTAGCTAGTGCACGCATAAATATGGCTATTAGTGCTACTAATAATGTCTATTGCTACTAATAATTATAAATATTTATTTCATTCTATATCTAGGGTCTGGAGAGCGTAGTGTGTCGTATAATTACGTATTTCTAAATAAAATAGTCCACGTACGGACTTAGCTTAAGGCTGTATAAATACTAGGGGATCGGACGAGTAATATGCGTCTCCGTACACAATAATTACTTATACGTGACTCTGTTAGTATTATCACTCCAGGAATAACTTCGTCCTCTCTTGAACACGGTGAAGTAGAAATAGTTTAAAATATATACTTAAATTTAAAGGTAAACTTCGTTAGTTTAAGAGGCTGTATCGGGATAATCTCTATATCTAGTCAATCGATTTTAAAAATTCTTTTATCATTACAAATCTATATTATTTGTAAGTGTCATAGGCTAAAAGGCAGAAGTTTTATGGCGATATTCGATATACAGGCGGACGAAGCTGTGATCATAAGCTTGTAATATCGTATAGTTAAAATGAAGAGCTCTTTGATTGTATTAATTGTGAAACTTTGATAGTTCGGTGAGTAGTTTTAATTGATTTTCGCTCTCTGTATTTAATAGGTATAACTTAGTCAAAATTTAACTTTAAAGGCTAGAAATATCTTCTAGAATATTAAGAAAATAACTTTGGAAAGTCTGAAGCTGGGGAAAGTTAAACAAGGATACTACTAGTGTTGTGATCAGCGTTGCCAGAAGTCCCGTTTTTGGCGGGACAACCCGGCTTTTGGATCAAAATTGTAATGTCCCGCTTTTTGGGGATTGGAACTGGCCAGACGCTCAAAGTGAAGTAAGTTTGGGGTAGTGGGGTAGTGCAGTATCATCAAAAAAATTGGCTGGCAATAAAAAAATATTAATTCTTCCACACATTACAAATAGGAAATGCCACCAGTTCTTTTACGAATTAGGGACAATGTAGAAAAAAACATTTTTGGTCACTCTTGAGTAAGACCAAAAAATGTTTGATGATTCCATGAATATGTGATCTTTATATCTGATTAGATGCGATACATTCATACTTTTTTTTACTTAGTCCCGCTTAGTGTAATCAGCAGTAGATTAAAAACCTCGTACTCGCCTCGTTAAAACTTTTAATAAAATTTAAACCCACCTGTAGCCTTTGTCACCCGGGTCTTCAGGATCACTGACCACAGGGTAATCAACCAGTCAAGAAGTCCGGCTAGTCTGATATTATGCGGCGAAATTATTGACATCAAAAAAAGTCACGCGAGTTTTTTTTTTAATTCTTTTTTTTCATGTTTGAAAATCCCTTCCGATTTCCAGCTCCTTGGAAACATAGAAGACTATTTAAGATTACGTTGCGTTGTTTCCACTAAAACTCCGAGAGCCGGTATCAGGCTCTCTCTACTCGCTACATTGAAAAGGACCCGGGCTATGTTATTTTAGGTCCCCTCAGGATCAAAGCCCTGCCTAGCCAAGATATAATCTTAGTTGAAGCCGCAGAAGTTTTTCCTCGTCTGTCGGTCCAAACACTTTAGTATGTTGTGGCTCATTTTTTTTAAATATCCAAATCATCACTCCCCTACAAGCCTTTTCTCAAGCAAGGTTGGGGTCGGCTTTCAGTCTACTACGACACAACTATCTCCAAAGCAATTAATTTAAGTGCAGAAATGATCAAATAACAAAGCATTTTGAACGCGACTTCTTAGATCAATACGTACCATATAACTACTACTAGACCAATACTACTAGATCCAATTTCATAAAGTTTTCTTAGCTATGAAAACATAAGAGATGTGAGGAGAGTAAAGTTGCAGTTTCTTATCTAACTCTTTCGTTTAAAAAAATATGAGATGAATAGTTTATTTATTTATTATATCAATGATTCGCCAACCCTATTCATTCGTTTGCACTGAGGGAACGTCACTAATGTCTATGAATACGATTGTTATACTATTCCAATTACATAAAACAGAACACGAGTACAAAAACGGTCAAAATTGCACGATGCAGTGTATGAACGTAGACGTAGACTAGCTCCTGCTACGTGTGTAATAAAATAAATATTATATTGTAGCGGTAAACGTTTTATAGGCCCAGGGGTGTGCGGGGCGAAGTTGGCGGTCGCGGGGAGGGGGTGCGTTGACCTCGGGCCAGGTTTACGAGTGCATTTGCACAGTGACACCCCCCCGCGGACAGTACACCGCCCGCCATCACCATGCGTGCACGCAGCACTGCGATTCTGGAAATCGCAAAAACGGCCAATTATGATTGATACGGTCAAGATTGGACGGTCGTGCCGAAACGTAAAAACGAGTGGATCGTTCGGTTCGTTAGCGGCGCTCACTCGGCTGAAGAACTTTTAGTCAATTTTAGATAAAACATATTTTTATTTTAGATACCTAGCATATATGCCAGGTATACCTAGTTTTGTTCTTATGCATTGCTTAAAATATTATATATTGCTACATTTTAACTAGTCTTGCTTCGGAGATTCACTTACCTAGGTATACTTTAAAAGACATATTCGGTTGACGAATAGGAATATTTTGGTAAAGCTAAATTTTTGTGGAAATTATTTCTATGTATCTCGGTTACGCTAACACATACAGATAAATCAGTGCGTTAAATTTTTCTTCCTATACAAAATACTAACTTTACAAAAATCAGTGATAGAGTCATTTGATTGGTATGACCTATTTGCTAAGCGATGCATTGTGTTGATCGAATCGAATCATAGACAAGCAATTCCTAATTTTTTAAGCAAATGGTTCTGTTTTGTTTAGTGAATATGAGCAAAGAAACAAGAAGGTGGTATTTATAGGTAGGTTCATCATTATCTTAATAGTAATTTCTACTTAAAAGTAATATGAAATAATAATACTGATGTTCTTAGGTGTCTACGAAGAATCACAATCGAACCACAATCATAATCTTAATTTTTTATGTTTGAACTCTACAAAGATTTAAAAAACGTTTTCAACAATACTAAATTCATAGCATAAAAGATTGATATTTGTAGTAATCTTACAATAAAACCTATTTTAAGCTATAACCTTCATCGAACTCGATACGATTCGTCGTCTAGACTCCATTCATCAACGAATGGTTTTCTAATATCGATTCCATGTTATAGGTGACAAATATACTTGATGTTGTACTGACGCAAACACGTTATACGCAAAGGTCTATGAGTCTCGTTACTTCCTGACAGATATGGGGGCACAATAACCGTGACGTGCGGCTATCTATGATAATAAAGGCTTTCAGCTCTCGCTTGTAACTGACATGCGAAGTGATATTGAATACAATGCATTCAATCTAGGTTACTAGCTGCTGGTATAAACGAGCCGAGGCTGAGATTGTTTAGACATTGAATCGGTTAAAGTTACATAGAATAATTATATATACATATTCGTAAATTCCCTGTGCCTCGGAGAGCATGTTTAGCCGTCGATCCCGGTTCATGAACATCTATGGCAATCTTTATTGGGAAGTCAGTGCCCTCAAATATACTGACCGCTAGTTCAACCTTCGAATTCAGTTCACCCTCAGGGTTGCGGAGGTCCGATACTAGCCGCTCCGTGTAAAAACTGATATTCAGGTAAAACCGGTTGAACTAGTAGCCGACCCCAAATTTTGGGAATAATAAAAAAATCCAATACTTGAGCATGTCTTTAATTATTTCGGCACCAGTAAACAAACAAACATTCATGATCACCAACTCAGCCGAAAGACTTCCACTAGCTCCTTACAAAAGCCGGTCCTGTGCTGCCCGTATCCAGCGCAAACGACATTACCGCGATATAATTATTAGTATTTATTTAAGAATATTTTCTACACAATTGATAACCTCGAAATAATATATTTAGGAGTCCTGCGTACTTTGTAATTAAATATATAAATATTCTAAATAGATTTTATTCAAATAAGAAAACAGTTGCAAAAACTCGCTTGGCTTAATAGCGACTTCTGTCATGGCGGCAAACATCACCACGCTACGCGCGTCACCATGCTATGTGAAAAAAAACATTAAAACAAGAGATTGATAAATGTCTGTATCGTCGGGGCCGTCATAAATGAGTACACCACATACAAATATACACTTATCATCATTCAGCCAGTATACTCGTTTGGCCCCATTTGCTAACTTTAAAATAACAATAATCTATACGTAAGAAGAAACTTTGTATCCTTTTTATAAAAACTATAAAACATCGGCGGAGTAACAAATTTGATACAGTTAAATTAATATGGACTGAACATAACTGCAGCAGAAAACTGAACATAAGTTTTAGTCGATAATTTCGACCACTGGGTGACCACTAGCAATAACTTATTTTATCTATCTAATTTAAAAAATAAAACATTGAAAGTGGCAATTAAAACGTTAGTGAAATAACATTTATCTAAAAAAATATCATTAATAGCACCATTAGGGGCTTAAATTGAAACTAGACCGGCTATTAAAATTAATATTATTGGAATATTAACATTCATATTTTATTAAAACACTGCTTTAAGTGAAATTTGATACAATTATTGTAATAAGTTAACAATCATAAATTTTATAAACGTAAATAAAAGCTATTTCATCTGAATTTATATTCAGAGATAAGATACCAAAACTAAATTGTACTATGCGCATACAATAAATCACTTATCTCATGATATTTCCTGACAAATATATACTTAATCTGGCCATAAATACTGTTAAAATTAAAAATACACAAAATATTACTTTTGAATTTAGAATCTGTAATTTTTATACGATTTCTTATTTTCGCGCCCATATATTGTAAAATATTTTGTGATATAAAAATGGAGTAGGGTTATAAAGAGAACTGCTGTGATTGCCTAACATAAGATTGGTATAACAAATACAATTTTTAAAATCTTTTTTACGCTTAGTATTAGTCAAATGTTTGTATACCGGGCTATTGATAGGTACAATGAAACCTCCATTGTTTGTGACAGAAAAAGATATAGTAATCCACGTAGTGTTCGTACAAAAAAGGCGATCAAAGATGTAAGGGAAAGAATTCGAAGAAATCTTGCCCAAAAGCAAAAGTTTTTATCTCGGAAGACGAAGATAGTACCTAGAAAGATGTCGCGTTATTTTAAAAGATGACTTATGACTTGCAGCCTATAAGAGTCGCACTGGCCCCTTAACTGATAATTTAGGTAAGTTAGTAACTATTTATGTAATTATTTACTATATATAATTTAAGTAAGTTAGTTAATATTTATGGCAAGACGAAGTAATTAACGTTACAACTAATAGAATTTAGTTTAGTTTTTTCAATGAATTTTTTAAATCTCCGAGTGGTGACAGAGTAAGAATATGGAGTGTCACCAGCGGTATTCCTTAAATGAGTGTCGTAAGAGGCGACTAAGAGAGCAAACTGCACTGCACGCTGCACAACCACATCACTACTAAGAGAAGTAAAACTTAAAACAAACGTAGCTACAAGTGTAGTAGAAAAAAACCTTCTCGGGGAGAGGTCAATGTACATTGTACATGTTTTGAATAAAATTTTATTAGTATCACTTGGAACTAAATTTATTTTGAGTGTACAATAATTACTTAATCTAATGTTAAATTCAAAATCATTTCTTACATTAAGACACTGAGTAACATTTATGAACGTTAAATTAAAGCTAAAGATGAAAATCATAGATCGACACAAACAGACGCTACTGATGTACTATATTGTCAAGGAGAATTAGTTGAAAACACCTAAATCCACTGTCTGCCTGTGTCGATTCCATAACCTCTAGTTTCCAAAATTCGTAAAAGCTTATGAGAAGAACACTGGCAAAGAAACTCATGGTCACTCTTTTTAAAAGTCAGATAATCAAATAAAATAGATTACATGAAAGGTAAAGAGTATGCAAGGTGTTATTGTTGATTTTCATTTTATTAAAATTCTCCAAAAACTAACGTACTTCAAAAAACAACACCCAGTAATACCAATGTCAAAAAATTGTTACTGAGGAAATTCATAAAATTGAAAATTCTGGGAGAATTTCTTTGGTGTTAGATAAGCAGAAATTATAATTAAGCTTTGTGTATTTTTATATATTGCGCATCAACATAATTCATCCAATTATTATATGTAAATGGAAAAGTAACTCTAGTTATCAGTCTGTCTGTTATGCTTTCACGACTAAACCACTGCACGGATTTTTATGAATTTTTTATATCACGATAAAGGACACATGCGACTTGCAGCATAAATATTAGTAACAGCTAATGTTAATAATATTTTTTGCATTTGCAATGCATTTTGTATAACAACACAATATTATGGTAGTTAAGATGGGCCTGTAAATTTGTATAGAAGATTAGTTCTAGAACTATCTACTAATAATGAGATGTTGAGTATTTTTGAAATTTTGTTCTTCGTATTTTTTGTACGCTTTAATTCAGATCTCAAGGAAACGTTAATAATAATAATAAAGAGATGGCTGGATCAAGGGTGTGATGCAGAAGACAGTCCTTCTCGACACGGCTCGTTTTGTGAGAAGGTTGCTGTCTTTGAAGCCCTAACCACAAGTTTAAAAATATAAAAATTACATTTAAAAATATAAAAAATAGTAGACCACCAACTTCGGGTAGTTGAGTAGAAGTTGGTGGTCTACTATTTTTTATATTTTTAAATGTATTTATTTTGAAATGAATATTTAAAATATTTTTTTTTATGTAAAAACTGCCAAAATGACTCTGCCCTGCCCAATGGAAAGCATGAGCAGAATCCAAAAGTGTCTCGCAGTCTCAATGCGAAGTAGACTCACACTATGGCGGCCTGGTGAGATGCTTTTTCACGCCCCGCTTAATGGACCCGGGATCATAGTGGGAAGTGTTTGCCCGCTCGGCGCAGGAAGGAAGCACCGAAGCGATGAGTAGGAGGACGTATATCTGCCACTTTAAGGCGGTGTCTTCCAAGGCCTGCACGTGTTGTTCTGTAGAGGAAGGGAGAGGGGGGGGACCAGTTGGAAGAGAACACTCTCCATGGCAAAGGCGATAGAGGACTGCCAAGGAGGCGATATCTCTACGCAACTGCAGAGGCTCAAGGGTCTCGGTGGTTTCAGGCCTATCGACAATACGGATTGCTCGCCGCTGCAACCGGCGAGCAATCCGTTGAGAATTATTGTTACCGTGCGGCACCATCACAAAGGTGAGAACAGTACTCCGCGCACTAGCAAACCTGGGTTTTGTAAAGAAGACACAGATGCTCGGGCGAGAAGAACCGTCTCACCTTGTTTAAAACACCTAGCTTCCGCGAGGCCGCTTTAGTGACACTCTCAACGTATTCCCGTGGGTTGAGGTCTCAGCAGATCTCCATGCCCAGGATAGCGAGCCTAACTTGTAATGGCATTTGAGTGCACTGAAAAGTGGGAAGGGGAAGGAATGGAGACTTTATGCTGAGAACGCACACCTGTGTTGTGTTGATGTAAATAATATGTAAATATGATTTTAATAACGAGAAGAATATAAAAAATTTAACTTTAAAAAAGGGCTTTAAGAACTGGATAAGAGACCACACGGAAAACATCAGCTTTCAAATAAAAAAAGAATCATCACAATCGGCTCACCCAGCCAAAAGTTCTAAGCCGACAAACAAAAAAATAAAGTCGTATTGAAAACTTCCTCTTTTTTTGAAATCGGTTAAAAGTAGTGCCAATCAATTAGCATATTGGTGGCTCGTTTGTTCTGCAACTAGAACAGGAGCGAGACAGGCTTCACAATACTAATCAATGAGAATCGTCGTCATGTCAAATGGTCGTGTCGTGGCTACTGCGGTTAGACTGTGCATGTGCGACAAATCTCGAAATCGATCTGATACATCCATGTATGTATTGATACGTGACCAGAATTTCTTATACCATTTTCAGCTTATTTTACAAACGGGAAATTGTCACATATTGAATACTACAAACTTTTTGATATAAAATGTCGTTTTATATCAAAAAGTTTGTATGTCGTCGTCGTTCTACTTATGAACATTTAGGAAAACAATCACATCTGTTCTATTCATAGGATAGTTTGTACAATAAATTCTGGTTTGTGATATCAATAGAACAATGCAATCAATCAATCAATCAACAACCATGCCAACAAACAATCACTGCTGGGCTCGGGTCTCCTCTCAGGAGAGGGTTAAGGCCATACGTCCCCACGCTGGCAAAGTGCGGGTTGGGGACTGGAAAGAATACGTTGTGGCTACGTAAATCTTGCCGTTGGATGTTTTTAAGCCACCCGAAGGCCTCCAACTAAGCTTCACGACTGTTATCGTATGACAACAACCGGGACCGACTGCTTAACGTGACCTCCGAATCACGGAGACGCTCATGGTAACATGCCACCAGCGGTCACCCATCTAGGTACTGACCGCCCCGTCGTAGCTTGCCCTCGGTGATTGTTTCTAATCGATATTCCACTACCGGCAGATCTCTAGTTTACATTATTATCACGTAATTCGCAGCAAGTCTAACGTGCGGGTCTGTCATTACATTACTCTCATTGCTGATACGAACTACGAATATCTAAGTTGAGCCGCGCAGGCTGTAGAAATTTGTAATGCCGATATTGACTTATTCTTTATATTTTTGTGAAAGAGGATCTTTATGATTTCCTTTAATATTTGACAGGAACAAAAATTTTAAGCAGACGAATAGATGAAGTTTACTGTTATATTTTAGATGGAAATTTTAAGCAAAATAAGCTATTTGACTATACTGAAAATACTCCACAAATTGTGGTCATCCTATTAGGTGATCGCTTAATAAAACATATTTTATTATTATTTATCCTAATTTAAGTATATTTTCGGCAAAATAAATGAAAAATAATTCAATATTTGTTTGAAATTTTGTCTGTGACGGGAACGCTTTGTGATTGGTCGAATCATGAGTGACGTCAGTTTTCAGTAAACACTCGACTTCCCCGACTGATTGCGTTTGCCTTGTTTGTTTTCTAAATGCATGTACTTCTGTTGAGTGTTACTGGAGGAAGTCCACCTTGTCCAGAGTAGCGACTACTTTGAAGTACATTACTGTGGACCAGTAGTCTAAAAAAAAAATACTACACACAGACCGAGTTTATCAATAGTTTACGTCGCTTACACGAATAGAAAGCTTTTGAATTTTACTGCGTGGGTGTAAGGAAGTTATATACATATATGTTCCTTGGGGGGGTGTTACGCTGCAATAGATATTATGGTTGAAAATGAAGCTGTTTCTTGACGAGTTTGGTCATACAATATTATTTCGTTTTTTTAAAAAGCAGTCTTTTCAGCCAAATAGGAATATAAATAAGCCAAATAATACTTACATCAAAGTGATCTTCACACATGGAAACATTTCAATTCGATACAATGCTATCGGGCGGGGTCTCTTCTAGATAACTGTAACCACTCTCTTCGTCTTTACAGAAAAAATCAGTTTTTCTGGAGTTTTTATAGATGTATTGGTACATTGTGGCACTACACGCCATTCATATAACATTTTATCCAATATTTACAAAGACCATAATAAAATACGCTTCAGTTGCACTGTGTTTATATGACGCCTACTGAAAAATGATGTCAGACGCGTCATATGACGACCGCCATTACAGAAAAAGCGTGTTTAGTGCCGTTTTAAAAATTCAAACTTTATCTTCAATTTTCATTAAAAATACAAGAATTATCCTCGAAATATCAATGGGTGGAATGTATAAGTAGTAATGAATAGTTTAAAATGATTTCCGGAAATTAGTCAAACAATCTATTGTGATTAATTCTGGGAATATTTTATATTTATTCTTTCCTATGTATTGCGTATCCTTAATTCATCATCCTTAATTTTTTACCCTCATAATATCTTCAAATCGTAATTGACCTACTTCTTTTCAGAAAACTTCATTGAAACACACTTCCTGCATATCCATCCAATTAAAAGTTAGTTCTAAGATAACAAAAACACATACACAAAATAAATACTGCCGAATTGAAGATCATCATATTCATCAATCATGAACAAACCATAATGTCCTACTACTGGGCTCGGGTCTCCTCTCAGGAGAAGGTTAAGGCCATACGAATGGAAGATGCAAAACGTAAAAAATATTACGTAAAAAGAAACATAAATTTGTGAATTTTTCAAGGCAAGCAATTTATATAAAGCCATGTTGTTACTATGTAAATGTTTGTAATTATACAAATAGAACGAATTTGCATCTGTCTGGATCACATCCAGGGAAGATTTGTATATACAACAAAGCCATTTTATGTTGGCATTGCACCAAATTTATGCGGCTTTCGTAAGCTTAAATTTATGATAGGACAACTTTTGCCCGCCGCTCCGGCTACGTATATGTCGGCTTCCGCGGTAAAGAGTAGCCTATGTCCTTTCTCAAGAATCAATGTTCTGCTACATGGCAGACGAGCAGACGTATCGCCTGATGGTAAGCGATTACCGCCCCCATGGACATCTGCAACACAAGAGGCGTCACAAATGCGTTGCCGGCCTTTGGGGGATGGGGAGGAAGACGGGGATGGAAGAAAGGATTGGGGTATGGGTCTCCAGTATCCTCACTGAAACACAGTGCAACTGCTGTTTCATACCTGTTTTCTGTGAGGCCGGTCGAGCCGGTCCATTCATGCCGAAGCGTGGCCTTTCGACGATAAAAACTTACTTTCGAATGTTTGATATTAGTATCATATCAATCAATCACCGTCCACTGCTGAAAGAAGGTCTCTCTCAAGAAGCGCCAACTATGCTGGTCTTAGGCAGTCCACATACAGCCGCTGCCAACCAGTTTCTTCGAATCTTGGGTCCATTGTACTGCATAACATTAGCATGGATAGTTAAAGATAATGTACTTAATGTTACTTAATTTCCAGTGCCAACAAACATTTTTGATTTTTTGATTTTATACCTGGATGACCGAGTTTTCCTCGGTATTTATTTATAAGTAAATTTTCTTGAAATGAATCCTACTTAGACCAATTTATCGCACCCTAAGCCCTTTGCGAAGTAAAACTGTGTAAATAAAAATTTATAACAAAATTTTATGTACGCGCATAAGTGTCGATCGACGGCAACAAATTGGATAATACTTTTTTTGTGTTTCCTATTATTAGGTCAAGGTTTGTATGGATAAAAATAAAAGAAATCGGAGGTGTCCTATTTACTTAGTACGCTTAGCCTTAGCTTAGCTTAGCTATACACTGCGGCCCTACGGAAAGTTAAACGGCTGTTAAGCCGTTTAAGTTTCCGTAGGTAGTACTTTAAAATATATTTTTCGGTAAATCAGAAAATTTTCACGAAAATGCATATGGTGGTTCGAAGTTCGCTGGGGATATTTAAAACTAGCGTTCAAATATATGATTTAATAAATGAAAATCGTTGGAGCCGCTTCCGAGATTCAGATTATACCTACTTATATATAAACCTATACAAGAATTCGTTCAAAGGTATTAGATATCCGTGCGAAGCCGGTGCAGGACGTTACTTGGTAAAATATTCTATAACTTATTTCCCACAAGATTAAACTTTTCGCAACATGGCATTATACATAGCAATAGCGACATTAAATATTTACAACGCTTGATTTATATAATACTTCTTTTGAGTGCGGCTCCGCTCCCGTGTTTGTCGATTTTCGCAGTAAAGACTAGCCTGTGTCCTTCCTCAAGAATCAAAGTATCTCCATGTCAAATTTTATTGCAATTGGCGCATCGTTTTGGTAAGCAATAGGGACAGACAACCAGACAGACAGAGTTACTTTCGCATTTATAGATATTGAAGCATGGAATATTTTTGAAAAGGAACATATAGTTGAGATGAAATTGTGTTACTAATTTTTATGGCTTAAAGAGACTATAACTATTTAATGAATTTAGTTAGTAAACAATATTTGGTGTACTTAACTATATAGACATAATACCTACCGGTATTCCCGCAAAGCTATCCATGTCAATTTAATCCTTTTAATAGGAAAAGGTCCGTGTCGATTTCAAGGGTTCGAATCCGTAAGAACTTGATCACAGGTCCGACCATTACGTTAACGACAGCTTTTAGTATTAACTTAACAGTAACAAATCAAATAATCATTACTCAAAGATTCCAATGTAGTTAACTGTGCACGTTTGTCGATTATTTATCGGTTGCCTTAGATGTCAATCCTCAACATAATTAATGAATTTCCATGCTCAATTTCATCGGTTCAGTGATTTTGTCATGAAAGCAGAACAGACAATGTTATCTGCCCATTTACAGTATTAGTTTATTTATTCAACTTGAACTGACACATGCCATGTACGTGAGCAGTCTGTAAAGTTTTCAAACTTTTTGCAAATATTCTTACTATAATCAATGCGAATTTTTATGTAATAGGGGCAAACGAGCAAACGTATCGATGATAAGCGATTACCGCCGTCTGTGGACAACCGCAACACGAGAGGCGTCACAAGTGCGTTGCCTGCCTTTGGAAGATGGGGAGGGGATGGGGGAAGGGGTTGGTAAATCGGTATCCGGCATCGTCATTCACTCAGTGAAATACAGCGCAAGCGCTGTTTCATATTGGTATTCTGTAAGGCCGTGGTGTCTCTCCGGTCAAGCCAGCCCATTCGTGCCGAAGCGTGACAACAAGGGCTCACACTCGCAGTATCACACCGGTTTTCTGTGAGCACAAACAAGACGTCACGAATACTGTCATTTTAAATTGATCTTTCGTGCGAGGGTAGCACCAACCTGCTTGAACCGGCCCATTCGTGCTGAAATCATCGTGTATATACTACCTTTCAACCGAGCGATGCAGCGAAGATACCGGACATTTTTTCTTATTTTTCTATGTAGTCTCCTAGTAGAAACTACCTACACTAGGTTTTAATAAGGAGTGCTGCTATCTTAATGTCCTGACTATCTTTCATTTAGTATAATATTGACGTCATTAAACGTGTTCCACTATGTAAAATATGAGCTTTTAACTTGGGATTTATGTTGTATATATATCCCACTAGTCGACCCGTGCCCACTTCGTTGATCGTTCACCGCTCGCTTTTCTTCGATTGGATTAACGAATACTATTATTTTTAAGTGATTTTTATTTTATCACTAATAATTAAATATGGCTTATATCGCTCCTGAATAGCGTCGCTTTCTGTTAGTGAAATAATTTTCGTGGTCGGATCATTACTTCCGAAGATTACGCCTATAACTAGACAAAGTTGGAAACTTTACCTCTTTATAATATTAGTATAGATAACAATAAGAGACGATGCTCGCAACTGTTAATAGGCACTCGAGATTTTCTAGAACATTTTGCTCAACCGCCCATTCTGACAAGTGTAAAGTGTGGCCACACACGCTGCCTCGAGCTTGGGTACTCTCTATATACGTGTTCTAGCTGACCCACGAAACTTCGCCTGTGTCTTTTAAAATGAATAAATTTTCTGGTGTTTGTAATATTTTTCATTGTTGCTCGGCTCGTATTGATCGTAGCGTGTTGGTATACCTTCCTCGATAAATTAGCTAATTAATTCCAAAACAATTTTTAGAATAGATCTAGTAGTTCCCGAGATTAAAGCGTTCAACCAAACAAACTCTTTAGTTTTATATGTAAATATTCTAAAACTGAAGAGTTTAATATAATAAAGAGAACAACAAATTCATGAAAATTTATAAACACAAAGAGTAAATAACTAAACAAACAATTGCAAGATAAACATATTATTTAGGTATTCAAAGTATTTTATTTGTGGTTAAATACGCTCTGAAGTATGAAGATTTTTATGTTTCATAAAAATGAAATATTTCTTTATTTATAACCAGATTGAAGTAAAAGAATATGATGAAAAGCTAGTTGATTTTAAAACTTAGAAGTCCCCTTTCTTAAGTTTGACTGATTTCTAGTTTCTAAAGGCTTCCCGTGACTTTTCTTGAGAGATCCTCATTTATGGCCTGTCATGACAATGCAACATTTTTGTGGTAAAATTTTCTATAAGACTTCCCACTTAAGAGCTCCCAGTAAGCTTATCGATTTTTAATAAGTGGTATCATTTTGCTATTATTTTTTACGAGAAGCCGAGGATCGAACTAAGTGGCGTGCAATTAGAGAAGCCGATGTCCAGCAGTGGACTGCAATAGGTTGATGATGATGATGATGTATCGGAGCATTATATCAATTTTGCGATGAAGAGCAAGTCCCTATTTAAGTCGTGAAGAAAATATTTTGTTGTCTAATAAATAATGTTTTGTGCGTGTTTTAAAAGTCATCAACAAAAAAATCTACTTACGAAACTCCTTAACATCAGCAAATTTATTCTACCCAATTGGTTTTAAAGAGGTTTTAAAACGTATCTAAACCTCATTTCGCGTTTACGTGGGTGATTTCCTATTTGGAACGACGACGCGGTAACACCTACGTTACGAGTATCATCAATTTATCCACAGACTATACAGTACACGACGTCAATGAACCCTAGCATTCATGAACATGCTCCAGGCATCTATTTCTATATTAGAAAATAGTTATTTGAGTATTTCAAAAAATGTATGTGTCAATCTTGGCTAGTTTTATATATGAACTTGCTGAGCCCCACGGTGTCGTTGCGATTATTATTGTAACGGCGAGTAACGCCGCGGGGTACAGCTAGTCCAAAAAATAGTAACCTAATTTCCTCTCTACCTCATCAGCTATCTGCCAGTGAAAGTCTCGTTAAAATCGATCCAGCCGTTCGAGAAATTAGCCGAAACAAACATACAGACAGATAAAAATTTAAAAAAAATTGGTATATGTACCGTGTATGTATGTAACATATGCATTTAGTAAAAAGCGGTTATTTTAGTGTTACAAACAGATACTCAATTTCATTTATTTGTGTAACTATTTATTTGAGTATAATAAAATTTATGTGCCAATCTTAGCTAGTTTTATTTCTGAATCTTTTATTTTTGAGTCTTTTTTGTCTTTATAACTTGTAACCATCATAAACGTTCAACTCCTTTCTATGAAGAAGTTTGTGTGAAGCAGTGGTTTAGTAAAAGTATAGGCACCGGCATGTAACTTGGCCAGAATTCAGCGTAGTGAGGGTTAGTTCGCGCATAATACACTTATTACATCAAATAAAACAAACGAAATCGATGTGTAGTCGACTGACGCTCCAATCGCTTGCTCGGAACGGTGCTACTACAATCCCCGCGTCCCTCTATTAACCAAAGGGACCTAAAAACGACTTCTACGCATCTAACGAATCTGGCCAAGTTACGTGCCGGTCTCTGTATTATGATGGTGATGAACTTTATATGTACACGGATACACTGAAAGAAGATTTAATATAAAATATGAAAATCAATTTTACAAAGAAACAAATTTGTTCTCGGGCGAAAAAAAAACACAACACGTAGTAATTTCAAACAGAAGCTTATTTCCAAAAACTTTATTATTGGTATTTAGTTCAACCACTGCTATTGTACAGCTAAAAGAGGCTAGAGCTTATATAAACATTTTAACATTTAACAGGCACATCCATAACTAATAGGTTATTACCATAAGTGTGATGCCACCCGTGTGTTTAACTTCAAAGAGCTAAAAAAACATTTGGTAGTATGTGAGAGAGCAAAAGAAGCGGTTGTGTTTGAGCAGCGTGCGGCGTGGAACGGAGTTTGTCGAGCAAACATGAGCGCGGCCGCGTGACGCGGTGTCGCGACCTCCCGACTCCGCCATTGTTGTCTCCACTGCGCCCGCGCATGCAACTGTCCGTGTGCATATCATAAGCGGCAGCGGAGTGGCTGAAACTCACTACATATTTGAAGTGAAAACTTCTTTAGCCGTTCTTCTTTAGCGTTAAGCACGTTTTCGTAGGAGAAAATCTTATGAACATGCTAATGTTTGATCATTTTAGTTAAACATAATAAGCTTTGTAATTTTACACACGAATTTTACAAATTATATTCTAAGTTATGAGTTTTTACTTACGATAGAAATCGGCAGTAATTATGACTGCTATTTTTTTTAATATGTATCCATCTTACGTATGCTTATAGGGTTTCTTAAAGAACTCAGGGCTATTTAAAGTAGAGTTAGAAAAACCTGTTATTGTTCTGGAAATAGGTCCAGTAATGGACTAGGGAAAGCTACTATAAGTATAGTTATACCACGCTGTCTACACAAGTAGGTGTAGTTTTGCAATTTTCCTTTTCTCTATCGATTCTTACGACAGCCATGGCATGGGTAGGGTGGTGGTGTGTGAATTACGGATCAACTTCGATATACTTGCTTAGAGAT
This sequence comes from Hyphantria cunea, assembly GCA_003709505.1. NCBI lineage: Eukaryota > Metazoa > Arthropoda > Insecta > Lepidoptera > Erebidae > Hyphantria > Hyphantria cunea. The sequence goes on along the minus strand of PKRV01000251.1, from coordinate 1,467,971 downwards.
AATATATTAATATTAATTTGATCTAAAACTTGTACTTCAGACATACATAGTAAGTAATAAATTAACAACTTACACAGTATGTTGCTAGAAGCATTAATAATTAAAATAATATTTTGAAATATTTCAGTACACAATGTTATACACACTGAAATTTAGAATATCTTTCATAGAACGAATAATAACGAATACATCCATAAATAATTTTTATTTTGTAAATACAAATACATAATTCTACTTAAAACTTTTTTCAAAAAGACTTAAAGTGTTAAATAAATAGCAACACATTTTCATATAATCTGTATTGACACAAAATATATAGTAGCGCCATTTGTGAGGTGTACTTTAAATCCTCTTTCCTATTAAGAGGGTGGAATGAAAGACATTAAAGAAAATGACAGCGCATAAAATACCAGCTACATTTTATATTAATAATTTTCCTGTCATAAAATATTATCTATACCAACCTCATTTACTCGTTAAATTATTTTTCATACGAACCATCAATTTTGTCTGTCACTGTGAATTTCCGATTAAACGTGGTTTATCACGCATAAATATCATATGGTTAGGAGATCGTTTTTTGTTTTTTCGAAAGACGGTCCCCATTTCATGTCATCCACATTTTTTATAATTTTTATCATTAATTCCATCACGACGAAGACTTGAAGACTTAGAATTGAAGACTCGAAATACTTGACATTGGCAGAAATAGCTGATCCGGCTGATTGCCATTTCATCAAAAGAAAAAGAAGAAGAATCATATGGTTAGGAGATCGTTTTTTGTTTTTGCGAGACGGTCCCCATTTCATGTCATGCACAAGTTTTTATATTTTTGATCATTAATTCCATCACGACGAAGACTTGAAGACTCGAAGACTTAGAAATGAAGACGTTAAGTACTTGACATCGGCAGAAATAGCTGATCCGGCTGGTTGCCATATCATCAAAAGAAGAAGAATCATGTGGTTAAGAGATCGTTTTTTGATTTTTCGAAAGACGGTCCCTATTTCATCTCATCCACATTTTTTATATTTTTTATGATTGATTTTCGTCACGACTAAGACTTGAAGACTCAAAGACTCAAAGAGTTAAGACTTGAAGACTTTAAACACTTGACATTGGCTGAAATAGCTGATGAGCTGGTTGCCAGTTCATCAAAAGAAGAAGAAGATCATATGATTACAAGCTAACCCGGCCAATTTCGTCTTCGTCTCTTTTTTGAGGTAAAGGGTAAAATTGGACCCTATTACTAAGTCTCCGCTGTCCGTCCGTCTGTTACCAGGCTGATCTCATGAGCCGCGATAGTTAGACAGCGGAAATTTACACAGATGATATTTTTTCTGTTCCCGCTATAACAACAAATACTAAAAAACAGAATAAAATAAATAAAAAAGGGAGTTCCCATACAATAAACGTAATTTTGCCATCTTTATGGATAATGGGTACGGTCGGTGTTTCTTGATTTTTTCCATTTTCCTCACCGTTAAACCTTACCTGGATTTTCCCCGGATCTTCCCTGGACGTTTTTTATTAGCAACGGTACATTATGGGGTTTGAAAATATATAAAATCATATTTAAAGCGTATTGTATATGATCTTAAAAGTTGAATTCTATCGGTGCAGTACTTTTTGAGTCTTTGAAGCGTATATAAACCACCTTTAAAGATCTATATAAATAGATGAATAAGTACTTAACATGCGTACGTGGTAATTTTGCCACAATATGGATATTTTAAGACACATTGAATAAAAATACCTTTTTATCATATGGAAACCCCTACGGCGGTGTGTCAGAATCGGACCGATTAAAAGCACACGGTGTGCCACTCTGCCCCTGAGATAGGAATGATCTGTGAGCTGCTGTTATTACTACATTCGGACCCAAATAAGAACACCTTTTTTTACGTGTGGAAACCCCCTCGTGCCTTCATCCCACCGGGGTTTACGGCGAGGCGGTGTGTCGGAATCGAACTGACTAAACCACACGGCGTACCACTCTGCGCCTGAGACGGGAGAGATCCGGGAACCGCTTTCTTACGCCATCCGTACCCAAATAAAGACACCGAGTGCGACCCTGATGGAGAATTATAATGGGTATCCTCTGTAACTAAGTAGCGCCTATGAACACTAAATAACATTGCAGCCAATTAATAGTGTATAACTTTAATAAAACATCGTTTTAAGAAACGTCCAAATCATTTCTTTACTTTTGTAAAAGTAGTATTTTTATTGTGTTGTTTCTGATATTTGAATAAAATACAAAATCATGTGAAACAGACAGCATAAATAATACTCTCCGAAGAATAACTAACCTATTACGTACCTATTCTGAATATTACATAACATATATTCGTATTTGTGTTGCTTTGATTACAGTATACGAAACTTTCGACGTCAACTCCTAAGAGATTAGAAGTAAAATTGACTGCCACATAAACATATACGCAATTTGATTTAGATATGTAATATTCTCTTAAACATAAGCAATGAAATAAATTATATGGTTGTAGACTGACTGTCTATTGGGGCAGTTTGTTCAAGGTCAATATATATCCGAATAGGTAGATAAGTAACTGAATAAGAAAATCATTCATTAAGCCTGAATGGGAGCACAACACGTAATGAGCCGAATGAGAGATGGTAACAGAAGGTTCTGGAGCAAAAGCAACTGGTGAGAACGCAGAATATTAATTGTACCCACCATCCTCAGTTATCAATCAGTTTCCTTGCAAGCCATGAGCTTAATAATGGGAATTAAAATTTTTGATTTATAGTTATACATAAAAACAGATGTTGTCAATAAAATACTAATGATTACTTACACAACAGTCTTAGTTATATACTTCTAAATTACAATGCTTATTCAGGATAATCTTAATATTCTTTCAGACAAGCGAGGGGATATGTTTGTGTATATTTGGCATTTTATTTTGTACTAACTGGAGTAACGTTTTTACATAACAGGTTTACCTTGAAGAAATATTAGAGAATAGGCTTTATGTGCTGACTAGAATTCTTTATCAAATGTGCCTAAGATATGTATGTAACCACGTAAAAAGACAACTTCTAGATTGTTAATAAGCACCTGGATGACTAATAATTTTTCGGTAAATATTTTTTGGCAAATTGCCTTAAAATTAATCGTAGCTAGATCTATTTATCGCCATCGAAACCCCCTGAATATTAAATATCATGACAATAGGCGTTTCCGATACTCAGACTCGTTTAGGTATTGGATAGATAACATTAAAGTTTCTAAGTTAAACATGGCGAAAGACGATAATTCAAACATTTAAAAAAAACAGCTGTACTTTGTATAAATTACTATATTTTTTTTACATTAGGTAATATTATGATTCTAAACATTCACTATAAACTAACTTATCAGCATGTGTCAGTCCTCGTGTATGCAAGTTATCGCTGTAAAGAGTAGCCTGTGTCTTTCCTCAAGAATTAAAATAAATAAATATTACAGACATCAAACACAACGCCATCTAGTTAGTAATAAGTATAGGTTATCAATCTAATATTATTTATGTTTAATTCTTCAATTCCGCTTCGGTTCTTAGCGTGTACTGTCCCTTAGTGGTCGTTGGTTGCACTTGTCACATACGCGCATAATAAAACAGCTTTATGTGGCGCGTATCTGCCCGCTTATGCTCGCCTTTACACTTCTTTAACTCAAATTGAATTAGTTGTGTTAATGGCACATTACTTGTCTCTGTAATAGATTCTTTATCTGTTCCTGTATTATTTATAAAGGGGTGTTCAAGTCTTGTAAATTACATTAATGTTGAGGTTTCTCTCTTGCTTTCTACAAGGCATGCCAAGTAATTTCTCTTTCTACTGTCTAGTGCTTTTACATTTTAGAAAGTGGATCCGGCTTAGTGAAGACATTTGAACTTGTGTTCTTGTCACTTATTTAGAACTTGTTTTTTTGTATCTATTTGTATTGCTGCTAAACAGTCTTTAAAATGGTTCAAAAGGTACAGAATGTTATTGCTAAGATAACACATGCAGGCCAATTTTTTTATTATAGCAGCTTTTAGTAGAGCCTACGAGAGCCCTTATTGCGTTAGGTTATTTTTGAAAGTCAAGAATTTAATTTAATTTCATGTTTCTTTGGTGGTAATCGATACTCTGAAACGATTCGCATTATATTTTTTTATATTTGCTAAGTCTTTATACTCTTTCCGAATTCTTTCAACTCCACTTTATAAGTACTCAATGCTGTGAAAGGGTTTAGTTTATTTAGACATCATGATCATTAAAGTTGGAAGCGAAATATTTTCGAATCTTATATACATACTAACATAACAAACAAATAACATGCATACAAAGAAAAAAATACGTATTTTTTGGGAAACGAAGGATTTGATACCTAATCCTTTAGTAAAGTCAAGATAAATACGGAACGTTCGGTCAGGTGTGGAAAAACCATCAAAACTTGGCTTATGACGAATGCGTCTATACTCAAATATATAAAGAAACATGTAGGATTACATACCCGACAGTTTTTCTTTCAAAAAGGTTTTATATGTGTTCCTACGTACGGAGTAACTACATTACTTTCTTCTGAGCCTCTACTTACATCCATTTCGTTTCAGAACCTTACTTTAGACCCACGTTTCTTGATACAGTTGTTGTTACTTATCGTGTTATCTTGTGAAGTTGGAACGCAAAAATGGTGTACCAATTTATTTACATTTAGGCCTGTATCATTGAAAATTATTGTCAAAAGTAACTTCGTATATCTATTTTGGAGATATTGAAGACGAAATAATGAAATATAGAGACTGTCCTGGTTTAATCTTTGTACAGTGTTTTTTTTCATGAATTAATCTTTAATAAAATTTTAATATCATAAAGAGTCACCATGTGGTTAACAACATTAATAAACACTTACTAGGATGACTAATTTCTATGCTTATTCAAACATTCATTTGCTCTAAATATGTACCTAAGTATACGATTGTTTCATAAAGAGCGATGGACAAAAGCCTATTATGTATCAGAAAAACATACATATAAATCAAGAAGCGAGGAAATAAGAAAGAAAGAAAAGACTACAGATGCATTGAATCAGGCACTAAAAATGAAGTGGCAATCAGCCGGTCACGTTGCGCGCTTTACAGATGGACAATAGAGACTACAAAATGGAAGGGGCCATCTGGCAAAAGAAAAGCCGGTAGAGCTAAGCAGGGATGGGCGATATCGTACAGATGGTGGAGAGATATTGAATCGACCAAGGAAAGGATAGAGGAAAATGGGGGAGGTTGGGGGAAGCTTATACCCAAGAAAGGGTTCATACCTTAAACTAAATTTAAGTAGGTATTACAACTCTAAACTGACACTAGCTAAGAATATCTTCATAAAAATGAGATTACTAACATCATTGGAATTTAAATAATGGGGTTATGGAATAAATTGTTGTATTATTATTTTATGAGTGTTATATATTGTAATATTTATAGTGCGAACTATGTAAATGTGAAATGAATAAAATTGAAGTGTCTGTTTTGAAATTCAATTAAACAGTTTTCCACTAAGTGAATATGAAAGAATATACGGTGCTGACAAAAAAGAAAACTATTTTGAATAATTTTTTGTTTGTCTGTATGTTACGGCTCTGTAAAAAGTTTATAAGGAATGACTCGCTGGCACTGGAAAGGCTCGTCCAATTTTGGTGTGATAGACAGCTAAAAGATAGACAAAAATATTTTGGGACAGAATTGAAAGCAGAATTGAAATATGAACAATGTCCGAAGTATTTATTTATGTTATTTAAATGAATGAACATCTGCGAGTAATACCGCCTAACGTAATTTGTACCATATGTAGAGGACAAGAAGTAGAAGAAATATTTGATGGAAAGTGACGACCACAGCCCAATAAAACCTGCCATTTAAGAGTCGCAAATGTGTCAACGGTCCTTGAGGTGGGAGTGCGCTTTTCCTTCTCTTTTGTTCGTAAAATCCCTGTTAGACAGATATCTAATTAGCGTTTAACCCTTGTTAAGTGTTGACACAACACTTAGAGCTTAAAGTCTTGTTACAGTGTTCATGGATAAAGTTTAAGCTATAATAAGTCTAGGTATCTTTCAACCTGACCTCACTCAGCCAACCCGCTCTGGGATTGTCCGAAAGTTTTAGTTTTAGTGTTAAAATTTAGCATTCTAGTTAAGATTTAACTTAAGAACTTCATTTAATGAATAATAAATAATTTAGAGTCTATTTTCATATATATTTAGTCGTCAAAGGACTCAAAACGACTAAAAGCCGTTTTGCGTACTAGTAGCAGGAGAACTACGTGTAACTTAGAATATAAATCATATTTGTTTTGCCACCCTTCATATTTACGTTATGTTTCTTCCAAATTTCTCAATTAATTACCAGATAAATTGGTACGGTTTGTAAGTCCCAGGCCAGCCTTACCTTATGGTGAAAAATCATCTCTTAATACAAGTAGAATGTAAGCACTCACTGGAAAAGATATGTGTTTAAACGCATAAAAACCTGTATAGTCTAAGCGAGTAGTTTTTATTCAATAATTTACCTGGATGATCGATCTTGGCTAGGTATTATAGTCCCTGAAACCCCCTGATATTAAATTTCATGACAATTGATGGAGACGTTTCTGAAATTCTGTTTATATATATTTACAAGATTTGTTCGTTTAAAGGTATTAATTGTGTGTAACAAAGATAAACTGTTCTATTCCGTATCACGTACTATATAGATCCGCATAAATATTTTGGAGGTACAAGTATTCAAAGATGGCTTGTCTCTCCCAAAGTGGTTTGTCATGTCGCCTGGGCCCCAATTATGTCGACATCTCGCGCTCGCAGCCTCCCGATCCCTGCCAACAAAAACCCAACACACCAGCCGAAAATTGCAACTGCCATCTTCGCAATTACCACTTTTTACTCTGTAATACGGTTACTGCATTTTTCAAGTGAAAAAAAATTATAATCAAAACCATACATCAAAACCGCGTATGATGAAACCATGGACTAATATTAAAAAGTTTCGCTGAGTGTATACTTTTTTGTTTATGCCTCGTTTGGTATTTTCTTTTTTTTTATTGAGTTCTTGGCGACGATTCTCAATTCGTAAATCGAATTCATTGGAATATAAAAATGTGCGTCATCTAATCTTCAATTTGAAAAGGGATCAAAGCGAAAGCTCTTAAAATGTAAACATGTATTTATGTAATTCATATTATAGTCGATGTTATTACTTATCTAATAGCTTCGCCTCGTATACATATCATAAGAAGTAATATTAATAAAAAAGATTAGTTATATTTGGTTGCGCTTTTTACATATAGTTAGGTTACTTGAGTCACTTTTATTGCATATTCGCTTTTACCTGCGTATCCGCTTGCGTGTATCTTAGTTATCACGGTAAAAATAGTCTACATCATTCCTCAAAAACCAAAGTAATTGCATGCCAAATTTCATTATCATCGGTGTAGTAGTTTAGCTTTGATAGCGTAGTAGATAAACAGACAGAAGTATTTTCAAATTTATAATATTTTTTAATTGATTAATTATTTAAGTTGACTGAAACTGTAGAAAGACAAAACACTAATGAAAAAACTTCATATCATTATCGTTACATTTATGACGAGACCATTAATCAGTTGATTCAATCATAAATATATATTATGATGTAACATCATAAAATTAACCTTTGAATTTGAATTTGATTGTTGCTACCTATTTGATAACTCATTGAGTTTTTAATAAAAACCGTTTCGAATCATAGAGGAACGTAGCAAAAATAATTCAATTAGGAATCGTCTTTATCTTATATGTTATATGTTATTTTGTTTCTCTGTCCAATAACTCAAAGATACCCTGTGACATCAATATTAAGTTTATAATTACTAAAATACTATGTCTATAGATACTAAAAAAAAGCAAGAAACAATGGATCGGCAGAGAGTAGTCCTAATGCACGCTGTCTGGATCCGGGGAGAGCCTGACAAAACATATTCAAAGTTCTCCCCAGACTAAAACTGACTTCCGCGGGTGGTTTTCACTAAAAACCACCCCCTGCCTGCTATGAAATTCAGCAAAAGCTAGGTACTCCTAACCCTCTCGTCTCCGAAGAGCTGGAGATCCGACGAATAAAACAGACATATATTTTGTACTTCTGAAATGACATAGAGATAAGTTTTAAACTAAATTATACATAAATAAGTAAATAATGTAACGTAAGTTTTAGGATAGTTCGGAAAGCTATAAAAAGCGAGCAATAAACATTGCAATAGAACTCGTAATTTTTTTTTTCAGAGATACAGACTCACATTACTGATACACTGTTAGTATGGTGTGTCACGACATGACTAGCAGAAAATAAAAAACAAAAAAAATGTTAAGAACCTTTAATTTCACACTCTATCCTAAATACCTACATCACTTTTATATATAATAATAAATAAATAAATAGTAATATGGTTCATGCAGTTCAGTCTATTTAATTCAGGCTTAAAACCTCCAAATGTCAGTCTTAATAATTTCTAATATACTTAGTACATAACTACATTATACTTAAGAACATTATTCGACATTTGTGGGTAGGTAGTCAAGTTTTATGCAAAATAGGTAGTTAAACGTTAATCAAAAGATACAATGTATGAAAAAGGATCAAATGAAACCAGTTCGAGTCCAGTAGGTTTAGGGTTAGCAGCTAAACCAATAATAAGTTGAAATTGACAAAATTACTAAGAAATAACGTTAAACGTGAAAAGTTTTTAACTTCTCCTTTGTTTAAGTAACAAAGGAGAAGATAAGGAAGAGTTACCAATAGGAAGTCAATAAACACAATATAAATAATATTAATGACGAAATCGAAACATATAATAAAAAAAGTTAAAACAAAATATATTATAGGCAGCCAGCATCGATTAGGCCGCGATCGGAATTCGCGTAAAGACGTAGACGGGCATCGTTATCACACTCGGTCAATATTCGTCAAATTAGCATCGATGCAAGGCGGCGGGGTCGTTGACCCTGTTCGGCGAGCGTGGGAGCTGTGCGCGGGCGCTGTTTTTGCAACTACCCGCGCGACGCCGACCAACAACGACAACTCGACAGGTAGTCCGCACCCGAATCTTAAGTATTCCACTCGGCTCCCGTTTGGGGAATATTTTGTTCGTACTTGGCTTTAATCGAGACACAGACAAGTATTGAGTTTATATAACCTGTTTATATTTTCGAGATAAACGAGACGTATTCTTTTTGCACATTTGTGCAGTAGAAAGATGTTTCTTGTATTCTTTTTGGAAAAAAATGTTTTGAGATTCGCAAAATACAGGTTTAAATAAATTATTTGTTTGTAATTGGAACTATCTCACTTGTTATTGCAATTTACAATCACTTAACGCATCCGTTTACACAGTTTCTGCTATGTAATAAACGCCTTAATCTTTTTAGAAATGGCGAATAATCGTATCCGATGTTTACAAGTAGATCCTATACCTATTGTTAGTAACATATTTGACCAAAGCTATTAAAATATTTGATATAAAAAATAAGAGTTAAAGCGATCAATTAGACAGAATCGAACTTTACCAAAACCCGAAAGACATAAAATTCATAGGTTTATAATTCCTACGTTAGTAAAACTATATTTTTAGAATGCTAAAATTCCAATCTGACTTGAAAAGAATCGTTTAAAATGAATTTATAATACATCGGCAAAATCAACAGATCGTTAATCACAAAATTTTTAAGAATAAGTCGATTTGAATTAATCCGGTGTCGCAAAAAACTGCGAGCATGCTTAGGAAATATAACTTTTTGTACTCAAAATAAAGCTCTGTCATGTAAATTAATAACTACATGCACTTATATTTTTACAAGCAAAAACTTGTAAATCTTATAAAGTTCTGAGAATGACACAATGACGGACCTGATGAAAAAGCGAGATTAAACGGCACTTTACATTTATTTTAGAAAGTCGTTAATTTACCTTAATTCGCTAAAGTAAATATTAGACTCTGAGTATTTATCCTGTCATAAAAAGCATCGAATATAAATTTTAAAAAATTTACTCAACATCTATATGTCTATGAATGACAATGGTAAAATACTGAACAATATTTATTTCAAGACACATATAAGTATCCACTATCCGGTTCAAAGGTTAGTGTAGGGAAGGTAGCAAATGGGTCCGGATGGCGTAAGAAAGCGGTTCCCGGATCCCTCCCGTCTCAGGCGCAGAGTGGCACACCGTGGTGGTTTAGTGGGTAGTCTGGCTGGTGTCAATCAGGAGTCCCACACAAAGCGGAGCCCCCGTGCCCACGGGGGGGGAGCGAAGTGCGTAAAGGCATTCCACCACGTCAAAAAAAAAAAAAAAAAAATAGGGAAGGTAGCAAACGGGCTTTATTATTTAAATTTGAATAGATTGATAAGAGAGGCCATACCTAGGAAAAAGTTCAGCATTTGTATCCGACCCGTTTCTCTTCAAGTTGCTCCGTACCACCTCTAGGTAATTGTTGCTCAAGTAAGGCTTATGGTTGGCGCTCATAGCCTAGTTGCACTCGGTGATTAGAAACAATAACTGAGGGTAAGTAATGACAGCGCGGTCAGTACCCAGATGGGTGACCGCTAGTGGCATGTTGCCATGAGCGTCTCCGTGATTCGGAGGTCACGTTAAGCAGTTGGTCCCGGTTGTTATCGTAGGATAACAGTCGTGAAGCATAGTTGCAGGCCTTTGGGCGGCTTAAAAATATCCAACGATTACGTAGCTACAACGTATTCTTGCCAGTCCCCAACCCGCACTTGGCCAGCGTGGGGACGTATGGCCTTAACCCTCTTCTGAGAGAAGACCCGAGCCCAGCAGTGGGTTATTATGGGTTGTTGATTGAAGGATTACGGTTGTCCACTATGAAGCCCAGACCCATCGTTTGTCACGTTCTCCACAACTTTCACGTTCCCTTATTCATCGGTCAGTAAACGAAAACAAATTGTAATAATTAAAATTGTTAGCCGTTTAGCTTGCGTTTTTAATTTTTGCAATAAAATCTTGTTTATAAATCGCCAGAATAAGTTATGATCCTATTTTATTGTATTAAAGATATCTCGCGAAAAATATTGCATTCTTTTATAAGAGGAATACCATTTAATAGATAAATATAACCAGTTTTAGAATACTCAGACACATAAATAAAATTATAAGCCAATGTTACGACGCGCGACATCCTAATCATCTTATCGAATTACAAATTTGCGTTTCAAATGATACCAGTATTTTTTATATTTCTTGACAAGCTTTTATTGTTATCGGCTCAGATAGCAACAGTATTAATTCGTAGAATTGAAATAGTTTCATTTATTTCACAGAAAGTAATTGAAATTCAAAGAAATTTGAATATCTCCTCTAATCGGTTTAGGTCTATGTTTTTTATATATACTATAGTCTTTATATTAAGTCTATATTCTTTATATTAAGTTCTTCCCATAAGATTAGTTTTGCAAATCTAATCTTGAGGGTAGCTCATGGAGATGATCAAATCTAGCCTAACATGGACCAGCCCTTGCCGTGATACAGAAGGTACATAGACATACAAATTTTGCTTTTACTACCAACATGGTTAGCAGTACTGTTAGGACCATAGCGGTCTGTGGTTACGGCCAGTGGACAATTTTGCAAGTACATAAAATCGAGCAACTCAATTCCTCATAGAGCATTTCTAAGGTGAAAGCGGTTAAGAACACCATTACTTTTGTCTTAAATATTCTGTACAAAGTAGACTATCAGAAGTATTTCCTTATCGATTTTTAGGTTTAGAAGACGTTTACTCATAAAATAGCGCAAGAAATTGATTACTGTCTGATTAACTGCTGTATTATGAATTTATGAAACATAGCTTTACTTAGATTATCTTTTTCTTCTAGCTCTCCTTTTTCATTCAATGTACTACTGTTACAACATATCCCAGTTTTTATTTCAAAGTGCCAAGCTGGCGACCATAGATTTTTACTTAACCTTTAAGTGAACGAAACAAAAAAGGATACAATGAGGGTGTTTAACATGCCCGTTCCTACGGTTACCCCTTCGAGAATATAGGCATGAGTTTGCATGCATGTAATTTTTCAGTTCATTCAATTCTTTTTGGGCAATTTTTGCATCTAGCCTTTAGTCGAGTTAGTTTCTAGTTGGTAGTAGATCTAAGTTTAACCATCTGCTCAATACTGCTCATAGTCTTTTGAGTGTTTAGAATTTTTTTTTAAATAATCTATTTTTAATACCAACATAAATTGCTTACCAATTTATATAGCATATTAATGTAGTCGAACCGAAACCTGATTATTTTCAAGTAGTTTCTAAATTTAAATTCTCTCTAATACATCTTACACTAAAATGTAAAAGTAAGTTTTATACAATAATATGGTGTTTAATTAATGACGCTTTTGAACATTAAAAGCAATAATCTCAATCAAGATTTTAAGCCTAGTTTAGCTTGCAAGCTTGCCGCAACCATATTTCAAATTGCACTGATTATACTTTACTGGACGCTGGCAAAGTGGGATCGACGTTGAGATATCAACCTGTAACATTTATCACAAACTTAACTATACAACTAAGGATTTTACCTAGTAGCTATGTGCCACAAGTTGAAAATTAAGCAAAAATACAAATAATCGTTCTAGGTATATCTATATCAGCTGGTATTTAGTTGATAAGTCATGGATAGCCGTGGATTACACACCCATATATAAATAGACTGACAATGCAGATTACAGAACCCTGAAAATATGATGAAGTTACTAATTTTCCAAAACTCAAATTACACAAGAAGCGACATAATGCCAATGGGCCAGGATGATTTATATTAGTGACAGACATCACAAATAATAAAAAATTAATTCCACAAGAAAATTTAAATACAATTGACACTTTCTCAATTTCTACTTTAAACGCTGCTAATTCTAATTCTGCTATCAGACTTTCAGCTAAAATCGGAGAACTATTTTTAAGAATTCTTGAAGTTTTCTCTGAGGACATCATATAGCCGTACATACATAAGTACATTGGAGTGTAATGTCCATATATATATATATATATATATATATATATATATATATATATATATACTTTTCTAGTACTCTGTTCTGATTAGTTTGGGACTAGATAGCGTTGTGTGTTAGATGTCTGAAATATTTATTTATTTATTTAACACGTTTAATTATTAAAATACTAGCTTCGATCACAACTCCGTCCGTGTGCTATCGCAGTAAAAAGTAATGTATGTGTTACTCTGATGTAAGAGCTATGAAACTGTAAAATTTCATATAAATCTATTTCGTAACTTTTGCGTAAAGGTTTAACAAAAATCTTTAAATCTTCACGAACTTTAACATTAATAAAATTAAGTAGGAAAAGAAAATATATTATTAACACTCACTATTTTACACTTTATGTAAATATACTGTTCACAGATACAAGTTTAATTTGCAGTCGGCCATGCGCCTAAATTAACATAACTAGTTTAAAAACAAACTGTTAAAACACCTTGTCGGGATACAAAACGGAATAGTAATACCTGTTTAAAATATATGTATGTTCAGGAACTCTGAATATTTAAAAAAACGTTACTCTCAGCTCTAAGGATTGAACTGCACCCTGGGTGAGCTTTAAGGATGTGAAACGGCGAAGGCTTATACCGTTTTTAATAATGTATTTTAGTCGATTTTTCTATGAATTTAAAAGCTCATATAAAACTGACTAGTTAATGATATTGCGTGAAGTGCACAGACAATTTGAAAAGCTGTGGACAGTAAAGTGAATACTGTAATTGACTCCTTAATGTTGGCCCTGGCGTCACTTTCGTAGCAAAAGTACCGGAAGTATTTAAATTAAGTATTAAAAATATTTTTCTAATACTTAAGTGTCAGTTATTATCTAACGATGTAATCTAAATATAATTTGTTTTACATATTTTATCGCTATAAGTACAAGGCTGACTATGTAAAGTTAATTAATACAAGTGAAATCTATAAATTACCAAAATTGTACATTCGTTTTCTAATCGTTTTAAATATTTTTATGAAACTTGTTATTACTAACTTGTATGAAATATTAAACTTTTTACAAACGTCACGTGACTTTAATGGGATTCGATTTGATTCGTCAGATTCCTAATTAGTGTATCAAAAAAGTCCATGTACAATATACAACGGACGCGAAAAAACCTAATTGGTTTGAAGACTTTATTAACACATTATTCCCACACACCGCCTTACATTAGCGATCCATTAACAAGACCTACTGATAATGTACGTATTTTTTTCTTTCGATATCATTTGTTTGAACACTGCATCACTTTAGTGTGGATTGCTAGATTCAATTTCTTTTAAACAACTCCCAGTTTCGAAATATATATGCTGTATCGCGGGGGGCTTTACAAACGTACATGAAATGGACACAAATAACACCCTGACTCAGAACAACAATCTGTGCATCATACAAAGTTTTATACATTGTGGGATTTTATCAATCATCTAGATGATTGGCAGTCCACAACTGTGCGCTTTTCAATGAACTTCTGCCTCGCACAACAAAACTGTGGAATGAACTGTCGCCTGCGGTATTCCCGGACCAACACGACCTTCAAACCTTCAAGCAAAGAGTGTATCCTTCTTAAAATGCTGATAACGCACTTTTGACGCATCTGGTATTGCGGTTCTCCATGGGCGGCGGTAATCGCTGACCATCAGGCGATACGTCTGCTCGTTTGCCATATGTACCAACAAAAAAATTTTGGATCCACAAAACTTAGCGCAGTGGAAAGCGGCGTGGCGACTACTTATAGTATGGGTTATGAATACAATTGTCACAACACCACTCCTGTTTATCCCGTGGGTATCATAAGTACCGTGTAAAGAAACAAACTATACAGTATAAAAGCACTGCAAGGAGAGGGAAAAACCTGACTCAAGCTTGACGCTGGCTAGACAGGTTGGTATACCCGTATGGTCGGCTTACTGTTGTTTAGTAGGTCAAAACCTCCTTTCTACAGGCGTCTGATGGACGACTGCTAAAGGCTGTTTATAATACGATGCTGAATATTACCAGATAAGTAATAAATGCAATAACGTTCATGCAATAAACAGTTGTTTATTTTAGACAAAGTATTAGCCAATGACACACGAGAATTTAGGCGCTAACGATTGCAGAAATAAAAGATTGGTGTGTTAAGTAGTAAACTATTATGAGTATAATTAAGAAAAAAATTGATTGTTTCTTATGAGAATGTAGTCTTTGAAATTAAACCAATTGTTATTAAAAATCATTATATTTTAAGTTGTGTTTGCTGACAACCCTGATATAGATAGATTTTAGTCAGTCATTTATTTTCTTCTTATAGTGTGCTTTGCTCTTTAGGTGTGTACCTATGACTCATTCTGTTGTGATTCATGTGTGAAGAACTCTTGTTGCATATACTAGTGTACTAGTTTCAACAAGTAGGAACATGTTTATGACCTTCCTAATATATTACTTAAATAGCCACTTAATACAATTAAATAGGCTTTTCTTCGGCCTGATTTACAAATACTATTAATTTTAACTCCATTTTGAGTGGGGGTGTTCCTAGGATATACACCGAAGAAGAGCCACGCTTCGTCATGCATGGGTCGGCTCGTCCAGAGTGATACCACATCCTAACAGAAAACCTATGTGAAACAGCGCTTGCGCTGTGTTGAGTGAGTAAGGTTACGGAGGCCCATACCCTAACCCCGCCCACATCCCCTCTTCATCCCCCAAAGACGGTAAAGCACTTGCGACGTCTCTGGTGTTGCGAGTGTCCATGGGCGGCGGTAATCGCTTACCATTAGGCGATACGTCTGTTCGTTTGCCCCCTAGGAGAGGCTTATGTCCAGCAGTGGACTGCGAAAATCAGTAGTCTATCATCTATCAATCTAGTTACCACAGTACAGGCTTGCTTAGCTTGTGATCAGAAAAACCGTGTGTGGATGTATGAGGATATCATTGTTAATATTTCAATTTTTATGGTGTTGAGAGTGACAAGTAAAAGTGACATCTTCATCTGCAAGTTGGAGAGGAGAAATTTGGTTCTCAGTATGCACATTCGCTTGGTTCAATCAGCGACATAATTACTGAACGTCAATTTTCTAAGAGACTGTAGGTGTCACTCCTGCTAAGGCGGCATATAAGGCGTTCAAGTCTTATATCCCATTGGAGACAATCAAAAAGTATATTAATTTGGCATAATTATTCAGCGAGTGTGAATATCGTTAGTTTTGGAACTTCTGCTTTAAAACTACTTTTGAAATCTACTATAAAAAAAACTACGCTCTTTTTATATTACTACACTATTATTCAATCAATCAATCAACAAGCCATAATGTCCCACTGCTGGGCTCGGGTCTCCTCTCAGGAGAGGGTTAAGGCCATACGTCCCCACGCTGGCCAAGTGCGGGTTGGGGACTGGCAAAACAACGTTGTGGCTACGTAATCTTACCGTTGGATGTTTTTTAAGCAGCCCGAAGGCCTCCAACTAAGCTTCACGATTGTTATCGTATGATAACAACCGGGACCGACTGCTTTACGTGACCTCCGAATCACGGAGACACTCATGGTAACATGCCACCAGCGGTCACCTATCCAGGTGCTGACCGCACCATCGTTGCTTACCCTCGGTGATTGTTTGTAATCACCGAGTGCAACTGGGCTATGAGCGCCTCACACTATTATTATCCAATCTTTATAACAAACGGAATCTGCATACATTAAATGATCTTTAAAATTAACAGTGTAATAAAAATCACGTTTCGTGAGGTTTTTCTGTATATTTTAACGTAGATAAACCTTCCATACATAAAATACTATCTAACAATAAGGGAGAGGTATTAAGCTGCCAACGTACAACGTTCTCATCAAAATCAAGTTCAGAACAACTTTTTTTCCAATAAAGCAAAAACTACGTCATTGTTATTATAAACTTAATGATTAAAGAAACATCAAAATTGCGGAGTGCAGTATCTCAGGACTCTGAGGCTCGACTCGACGACACACTTCGAAGCAACTGTCCACGCTTTCATGCGAAAACCTGTTACAGCCATATACACTATTGCCTGTGTGTGTGTGTCTTTGTCGTACTTAATTCAAATTGTGATCGAATCACCCAACGTTTTATACTAAAACATTTGAATAAGTCAAGAAACCGATTTAGGAGCATTCGAACATTTGCGTCACTTAAAAATGTATCGATTCGTTCCGTATTCATATACTTTCTAACTATTAACCAACATAAATATTATTTAGGCGTAAAACATATTTATAAGGTATCGATAAACCATGACTAAACTAATATAATTGCTCGTGAGAACTGAGAACCCATTAGAGTATAATTGTTCATTGGTACAAGTTTGAATTCTAAACTTTTCTGGTGATGTCATATCATGCTTGCATTAGGAGTGTAACTAAAAGATCTATTTTAGATATACTACAGAATTAAATATTATTTATTAGGTTTCCTATCACACATTCGAATTTTGCCGGGGTACTTGAACTATATGTAGTCAGTTAGTTTTGACATTTTGAGCTCATTACTCTGTTTTTATAAATCTGCAAAAATTAGTGAAATTTAGGAACACTGTGGAAGCCTCAAAAAATGAATTATGAGAAAAACCACTGCAACGAGTTATGAATTCATGTATGGTATGTCAATTACCAAGAAACTTTGCTACGAAAGTATGCTGAATCCCAAAAATTTTAATAACCTGCAAAAATTTTTTGCACCATGCATTTAATTATCCCACCTTCACTTTAATATAAACTAGCAACACGCCCCGGTTTCGCGAGAGCTCTTTACGGAAAATATAATATAGCCCATGTTACCCTGAGAACATATGCGGCTTATTTTTTCCGGCGTCTTCAATTAATATCGTTATATATTAGCCAATTTAATCAAAATTTTACGTATTTTATACGAACACCTTCCTAAAGAATCACTCTATCTATTGGTAAAAACCACATCAAAATCCGTGCTGTAGCTTTAGAGTTTATCACGCACAGACAGACAGTCAGACGCGTAGGAGGACTTTGTTTTATAATATGTAGTGATAGAAACGAATTCACGTAAAGAGAAAGACAGGCATAAATAAAAAACAAAAATCCTGATATCCCTATACAAATAAGACCCTAAAGGAAAATTTAGAACATTTAATTTAAATCTCTGCAGGTAATTCAGTGGTCGGGACAGAAGTCTACGCTACTATTTCCTTACAATAGAAAATTATTTAAAACTAAATAGAACAAAAAGTTAGTTATTAATTGTCCAAGTAGAAAGTTTCTACAATAGAACTTCATTGCAATGGAAAAGCTTAAACTTTTCCTTGAAAAGTAGAATATTAAATCATTAGTATTTTTGCGCACATTTATGGGCCTACTTTTATTTATATTTTTTGGGAAGGAATTTTAAGATTCATGGTGGCATACTCTGCTTGATGGAAAGCATAAGCAGAATCCAAGAGTGGTGGTCACCATACTTATTGCAAATGTAGACAACGCAACATTGCAGCATGATAAGTCACAACATGGCGGCCTGTTTAGATGCTTCCGCGTTATTGGGCCTTCGGTCTCGAAAGCATCTTCGAAACACGGCAGCATGATTGCTGTCGTTTTAAGTTGGTATTCTGTGTAAGGGTAGTACCGTCCCGGTCGAGCCCGGTCTGTTCGTAGTGAAATTAGCATCATCAACAACCCATAATGTCCCACTGCTGGGCTCGGGTCTCCTCTCAGCAGAGGTTGAAGGCAATACGTCCCCACGCTGGCCAAGTGCGGCCAGTATTGTGTGGGACTGGCAAGAATACGTTGTAGTTAGATAATCTTGCCGTTGGATGTTGATAGCCGCCCGAAGACCTCCAAATAAGCTTCACGACTGTTATTGTATGATAACAACCGGGACCGATTGCTTAACATGACCACCGAATCACAGAGACGCTCATGGTAACATGTCACCAGCGGTCACCCATCCAGGTACTGACCGCTCCGTCGTTGCTTAATCTCGGTGATTGCTTAACATGACCACCGAATCACAGAGACGCTCATGGTAACATGTCACCAGCGGTCACTCATCCAGGTACTGACCGCTCCGTCGTTGCTTAATCTCGGTGATTGTTTCAAATCACCGAGTGCAACTGGGCTATGAGCGTCTCTGGAAACAGCGTGACTTTAGTAAGAAAACAGACAAAGATATAGTGCAGATAAGTTAAAAGTATGCCATATGCCAAGAAGCACAAGCCTGAGATCCATGCAGAAGCGTTGATGTGACTATGGTTTCACGACAAGTAATTTAGTGGGCATGTATTCAGACGACGGATAAGTTTAGTGCAACCTGTCAATTTTTACTTTACACGTTACTTCTTTTTAAACGTTCAATAAAAGAATAGCAAATGAAAAATTTAGGCCTAAGTTGAGTATGATTAACTAATCTTGATTATGCCAAAGCCAATTTGACTTTTATCAGTAATAAACAAGCGTGTGTCTCTGATTAACGTTTATTTCGTACTGAACTAAACACTGGGGAGATTGTTTTTTGTTTTTGCGAAAGACGGTCCCCATTTCATGTCATCCACATTTTTTATATTTTTTATCATTAATTCCATCACGAAGACTCGAAGACTTGAAATACTTGACATTGGCAGAAATAGCTGATCCGGCTGATTGCCATATCATCAAAAGAAGAAGAACTAAACACTGACAGCTGAGATGTGAGATATAGAAAAATGGACTTTAGGTTGATGTATTTATAATACAATAACAAATTTTAGTGAATTTTACTTTAGTGATGACAACAACAAAATTACTACCACAGTTTGGAGTAGAGAGTCATTAATATAAATAGTGTTTCGTTCATTTTATATAAACGCCAAGCAGCTCTAGCAAATTCTATATAATTTAGATGATGAACATGTTTATACATATTCATTATCTAAATACATATACGAGTACATATGTAATCATATTTTAGTGGGTTGGCAGTTGAGAGGGTAATAGGTGTATAACAAATAAAACTCAAGAAAAAGGAAATGTTTATGATGGTAAAATTATTATAGTATATTTGCATATCGAATTCAGACGAAATATGAAGAACTGAAAAAACCTTAAGATCTTTATAATGTACCATATTTCAAGTAAATAAAGAATCTTACTTACTTACTTTATTTTACAGACCACGAGATGTTTCACATCTATCATAACTTAATATACTAAATAAATTTATAAATATTTATATTTTAGCCCCAAACTAAGCAGAGCTTGGACTCTTTAAGCTTAATTGATAGATAAAATATTAATATACTTTTTTTGTTATACATACAAGACACTCAAACTTTGAAACAAATATATGCATATGTTAAGGACTGCAAAAAGTTTGAACAAATATATGTAGTACTTTATTTTAACCCCTCACGCAGAAAGAGGGGTGTTATAAGATCGACGTCGATGTCTGTGTGTGTGTGTGTGTGTGTCTGGATGCGGCATCGTAGCTCTCAAAGGTATGGACCGATTTCATTGTAGTTTTTTCATTTGAAAGCCAATTTCCTTGCAGTGGCTATGTTTGGTTATTATCGGTCCAGCAGTGTAAGTGGAAAAGAGCTGATACAGCTCTTTTCCAAAATGGTGTAAGGCTTTTTGGTGTATGATTACTCGTTTAAGTGCTTGCATAGGGGGTTTTAAATTTTTCATTTTAGCTTGTAACCTTCAAAAAATATACAGCTGTAATCAAATCAACTCAATTTTACTGTTTGAGCTAAACAAATACAGTTACAATAGTTCTATATTTCCTAGATTTGTTAGGGCGTGTTGACGTCATTCATAAGTGACGTCATATTGTAGGAGGCAGTGTTAAATATTTCATGGCGTCAATGGTTATGTGACATTCCCTTAACCTTTATGAAAAGTGCACATTATTTTCTTATATTCATAACAGCTACATAAAATGTTCATTATTTTCCTATTTTAATCAACAATCAGTATTAACTTATGAGATTACTTGGATTCATTCCTTTTCCTTCCTAATTGGAGGCAGATTTAATTATTTATTTAAGAATAGAAAAAGTATTTGTATATTTTATTTGGAGAAAGAAGATATAAATAATTATCTACTATGGAATGCGGTCACGTACTTAGGTTTTGTTTTAAAAAATAGTTTTGTTTTGTTACCTTTTCTGTAAATTTGTAGATGTTGTGATTACCATTTTATCTATCTAATACCTTTAAACGAACAATTCTTGTATATTTATTGTATAACCTGAATCTCGCAAGCGACTCCAACGATTTTCATTATATTTAGTAGTTTCGGGGGTGACGATGTATTTGGATAATATACCAAAAACTACCATGCAAAGCTCGGTCTTTCTTAAACAGACTGTTGTTCAATTTTATTTCCTATATACGAATTAAATATTGAATATTTTAATTAATGTACCTGCAGATGCACATTGACATTTACGGGATATGGTAATTACAGACCCTGTCCTTAAACTAGTAAAACTTAAGCACCATTGAGTCATATTTACCTTATCATAATGTAGAATTCAGAACCCCGAGAGTTATGTAAACATTACACTACACGAGTTATACAGTTTACTAAATATTTGTTTTATTCCAAACGTAATTAAGCTAACTAAATAAGAACATGTAAGAAAATTGCTGTGTTTCATTTTACCTCTATATCTGTATTTATGCCATTAAAGAGTCCAGATCTTAAAATAGACATTCAATCTGTTCCCGCGTTCATTTGCATGAGAAAGAGACAGTCCTTCTTGTTCCAGTTTCTGAAATGGTAATGGACGTATGCGATTTATAAGCGCAAAATGTAAAATATTATAACTGGAACGATTTTTGAATGTTTAAGAATATATGATAGGTTTAAATGTAGTGTTCTATTTTTACATTTTATTTTTCTTACATTTAGAACTGGGTTTAAATAACTATATTTTTTTTTAATGTTCCATTTTTGAAATGTTTGCCAGAAATGATATCAAATAATATAGTCAATCAATCGAATCTTGCTACAAGTAGTCTTTGACGGAAGCCTATTGAGTAAGCTGTGCCCACATTTTTTTACTATTTACGAGGATGACGGCAAAAATTTAATATTTCCTTAGTTAAATATTAGTTATTCGCAAGATGTATCAACCATAAAAATACGGATAGCAAAATGAGTTATGGATTTAATAGTCGGTAATTGCGATAATCTTTTTAGTTTTTAAACCTAGTAATTTGATGTTTCCTTTGTTTTAACTTTTGCTTAAGCAAATTTTATATCTGTCACTCATTCATAATTATATCTATAGAATAACATTAACGCTAACTTTAAATTATTGCCTATTTACATAATTAAAATAATACATTTATTTTTAATATAACATGTATTTCAGTCAGGTCCGCTTAAGTTTTTAGTAGTTAGATAAAGCGAAAGGTTTTGGCAGTCTGTGTATGTATCTTCCATCACTGACCTCTATGGTATCAATAGACGTCAGTGTGTGAACTTATTTCATTGAATGAGGTGTCAATAGATTCCCAATAATGGCCCGAATGACATATGCTACGGGTCCCCATTTCATGTCATCCACATTTTTTATATTTTTTATCATTAATTCCATCACGACGAAGACTTGAAGACTCGAAGACTTAGAATTGAAGACTTGAAATACTTGACATTGGCAGAAATAGCTGATCCGGCTGATTGCCATTCATCAAAAGAAGAAGAAGACATATGCTACATACATTTTTCCAAAAGTTTATACGTAGGGTTATGATTTTTTATCTATTTCTGTTTATTTTTCTGTAAGTAAAAATATAAAAATAATAAATAATATTTATCTTTTACGTAGGTATTGAACTAAGCACAATAGGTATAATTACCAATTTTGTATTGTTTACTATAATAATTATAATGTTTATTAATTCAGACAGAAACCATAGAGTTACACACAATTTATGTTAACCTACAGCAATACTTTACAATGTTACTATTTATTGAGGTTTATTTTTAGTAACTTTCTAAGAAGACTTTTCATAACATTCGACTCATATTTATCGGCTACGATCCTCAGAATAGCATTACTGCTGTCCCCCATATCCATGTCCTCAGCAAGGATGCAGTTCGCTTATGTTAAGGCACGGAAGCCGTCAACTCTCCCTTTCATAAACATTGTAGAAGCACTACATTAACGAGGCTTATTAGTATTAATAGGATCCTGAAGGCATTATTATACTGAACACGTAATGTGTTCAGAGACTTCTGGGTATATTTGACCCCCAAGCTGCTCGTGTTAAAGGTCTGACAGTATATTTATGATATCTAGAGTTTGACTATAGTGTGGAGGAACGGGTGTTATGTCCCTCCAACACAAACGGAGGATCCTCCGACCAGGCGAGGTGATGCCTGGCGGGCCACTGCCCAACAATTGATGTTGGGAAGTTGTATATATGTTAATCGGCGCGAGAACTTCTATTGCGCGATGTAGAATTGGTAGCTTCTTCGTACACTATGACGTTACTCCTCATCCGTCATATGTTTTCGTTGTTGCGTTGTATGTGGAAGTCACCACAATAGTATATAGTAGTATATACCTTCTCGGTTGTATCGTTGATTAAAAGTCTATCTGTATTACTTTATCTAAAATTATAGCCGCAGAAATCATTTTTCCTTTATGTTTCCATAACTCATGATTCAACTGTCACTGGTATACCCATGCCTACATAGAACGCAGAAATCGATCCCCCATAAAACATTCTTACTTAATTGCGTTCACACTCCGTACGTCGCCTATCAAAGCTCTTATCTCTTATCAGTAGACGTACTGTTCGAGTAATGCATCGCATTCGCGCGGCTCGCCTTGTTCTTTATGTAGGATAGATACCGTAGAAATAAATCGAGTTAGAACACTCGTATTTTATTTGTCAGCTTTATACGCGGAGCCCAAGGAAAGGATTGTATGGTTGCAATGGATAACAATGCTTTGTTTTGAGGAAAGTTCAGAATCAACAGATTAAGAAGTGGAAAATTGTCAGTCACTGATGAAAAATAAATGAACTAAATAAGTTTTTTCTTGATTTACTAAGAGCAATAATGGCAAGATTCGCTGATTAATAAAAGTGAAGTGAAAAATAGTTAGGAATAATATTTGAAGTCGCGTTGTATGTTGCGTTAAAATTAGAACTCAATCGGTGCTGTATTTTACGAGTTTTTGTAGCATAAACGAACGAACAATCACGGAAAATAATTACATAAGTTAATGATACGTATGTATAATTATCATTAACTGATAACTTAGACAGAGAATGGGTTAAACTTAAGCCAAGTAAGACGTG
Organism: Hyphantria cunea; assembly: GCA_003709505.1. Taxonomy (NCBI): domain Eukaryota; kingdom Metazoa; phylum Arthropoda; class Insecta; order Lepidoptera; family Erebidae; genus Hyphantria; species Hyphantria cunea. Next base: position 1,443,609 of record PKRV01000251.1, on the reverse strand, counting down.
TGAATTAAATTTTATTTTCAAAGTAAATCAGTTTCTATTTTTATAAACCTTTTTTTGAAAATTACCTTACTAATGATAATATTTGAATCAAACCTGTTATTATATAATATATATATATTAAAAGAAGTTAGCGGTGTGGCGAGCGGAGTAGTATTGTCAGAGTGAGAAGAAAACACAAACATACATATTTAGACTTGTAAGTATGTATATAGGTGAAGGTGTATTGTAAACCCTCATTTTCCTAGCCATAATTTGATCCCATTTATATAGTAAGGGGCAAGGCTATGGCCACCAACCGAGCACTTTGGGAATTAAATATTGGAGAATTGGGATACTGCTACTCACACAAATAGTTTTGCTAACATTACACACATAGGTTAAAGTATATCCTAAAGGCTTTTTTCATTACCATTATTTCACTTTTAGCAACGGCTCTTTGTTATTTTCTACTTTGAGGATGTAAGTTTAAAGTTGAAATTAACAGAGAAACTTTTCTTAAAGTTAAATAACGTTCATTAAGGAGTAAATAAGTATAATAAGTTCTAATTAAAGAATTAAATGGAGAACATGTACTAACTCATTTGTTTTATAAGTAAATGAAAAAGTCAAGCAACTACATTAGTGTCTCACAAAAATAATAGAATTTTTCCCGTTTTTGAAACGTTTTTCATTGGCTTTCAGCTTCGTGGTGCTGGTATCGTGATCTTCAAATAACCCGTAACTCTCCTCAATATAATTCCTCCTCCTCAATTCAACCCATTCAAAACAGTGATTTCTGAGATTAGTGCTTTCAACCAAATAAACTCTTCAGATTTTTAATGTTATTTTAGATATTTGTCTTAATTAAATTACAAATATTAAAAATAAAGAAGCTATAACTTTAATTTACTTTAATGTTAAATTAATTTTATGATATAATTTTTATTGGTTAGCAATAATTATTCACGGAGGAGCTTCGCAGTTACGGTGTCGGAAAAGCTATTAAATATTTTATTGTAATTATTATGTATGCCTTCCGTTCTATTTTGATTTATTTCTATGATAGACATTCATTAGTTTTTGGTCTTAAAAACTTCCTTTGCTAATATTACTCTTTTTATAATAGATATAGAGACAAAGGAGCAGGCAAAGGTCATCCACATCTATGTTGTCCACACTGGCCATGGACCTCAACAGTAATAAGTACATTGCCGCCTTTTAAACCACTGATCTCTCATCATGAGTGTTAGAGTTGTTGGTTTCTGATAACCTCACACACTCAAGGAACTGGGAAGAAAGAATTCCTTCACAACGATTATCCCTTAAACCGTAGTAGAGTCACACTGATTTGAGCATAAACGGGCCGGCTCGACCGTAGCGGTACTGCCCTCACACTGAAGATCAACCTAAAATAACAGTATTCGTGCAGTCGTGTTTTATTGGTGAGAGCGGTACCGGAGGCCTAATGATGAAGGAGCATCACTAGGCTGCCATGGTGAAAGTTACCATGCCGCATTGTTGCATTGAGCATCACCATGCTCACCTCACATGGTCACCACCAACGTTCTTGGATTCTGCTTATGCTTTCTATCCGGCAGAGTCACTTTGGCAGGCAATACATTTAAAAAGCCGCTGCATCACTTCGGTCTCATAAAAATATTACACTCACACGACCAAATACTATCAATATTGTGGCCAGAATTTATCTATAATATGTCATCATCATCAACCTACAATTGGAGAGGCCTATGTACATCAGCGAGGACTGCGATGTCCACCTCAACGGCCTCTCCAATTGCACGCACCTCGATCCTTGGCTTCTCGCATTCAGTTCCTGCCAGACATCTTGGGCAAGTCGATACTCCACCTTATCTGTGAACGTCTTAGATCATGTTCTATAATATATATGTATTTGGAAATATATGTGTTTGTCAGTGATCTGGTTACCAGAGCCAAACACCATTTCCTCTCATTCTGGAAGATACGGAGGTGGTTTTAAAGTTGGGTTTACTTAATTGTATGTACCGTTACTTAAAATACTAATAAGGAAAGATTATTCTATGCTTAAATTTCATTCAATAACAACTACAACATTAATTTGCAAGAAACATGGTAATATAGAGCGATGTTGCAATGAAAAATCTAACAGTGCATTCAACCGTGCAAACTCACCGTCATTATTTTCTCGTCTTTTCCTGAATTTAATTAGGGGTCGATGTAATGTATTTTGCAATGAAGAAACGGCCACCAGTCTCACACTAATCCTCCGTGGGAGTATAATTATATTGACACGCGAAAGTGGAAGAATGTAAACTTAGGTAAGGAAAACAGGTTATCGATTTCCCCATCCGGGGAAACGAGACGGGCGATGCAGTGGCCCGAAGTGGCTAGAATGGTGTAACTGTATGTCGTATATATGTATAGGGATATCAACTATGAACCTATGAGACTTATTTGTGTTCAAGCAAAAGAAGCAAACGGAATATCTGCAGGATATTATAGTGGAACATTACAGTATATACATAAGCTTTTCGGATGAGCAGTTAGTATGTGGCGGCTGTGTATGATATTTATGAATGTATAATATTATATAGGCTAAGTGGTGACCAAATAAGTAAATATATTTCAAGGTTTGCTATCAGCCGTCGGTCCCGGTTTCCTTACGAACTTCTTTCGCAATCATTACAGGTTGTAGGAACCTTAAAAAAAGTCTGGCAACGGTCTTCCTACAGAACTTCGAAAGCGCCTAGTATTTGGGTTGTGGAAGTCTGATGGAATTCCCTCCACGTAGACTAAATTTCAATTAATTTGAGACAAAGACTCGTAAGAAGAAATAATATATTTTTGAAATAATAAAAAAATATATCAAAAATATGCTATTTGGAGGCCCAATGATGCAGAAGAATCTCACTATACCGCCATGATGTGGGTCAAAGGTTTATTTCTTAGACAAATATGTACGAAGGTTTTGTAACAAAACATAACATGTGTACGAACCCCACCTGCGACACAATTAATTTATTTAAATGTACGGAGAGGGCGGTGTAATTTTGAGTGCAGGTGTAAATATTATATTACTGTGGCGTACTGCGGTTGTCATAGGTACTTTGTAAATCGATTTTATTTTCATTTATCATTGGTTTTTTATATTGCGAACATAAAACATAATGTATATAGTTTTATTTTAGACTTTATGTAGTAATTTGTTTTAACCAAATACCTTTAAACAAGCAATTCTTGCGTATTTAATCTCGGATCTCGGAAACGGCTCCTGGAATTTCATGAAATTTAGTTTGCAGGAGGTTACGGGGTCGATAAATCGATTTAGCCAGGATTCATTTTTAGAAAGTTAACCAAAAAAAATCCTAGCAAAGCTCAGTCATCCAGGTAAATATTTATAAAGCACGAGATTTCAAAAATAAATACTATGTTGCATGTTATCCATAACTTTATTTGCTGCTAACTTTAAATAAGTCGGATATTATATTTTTAGTCAGAATCTGTAAACTTGTTTGTTACATGGCCTTAAAAAAATTTGAGAAATACTTATAATGCATTAAATTATGTAAAATAATTTACAATATGTCAACCAAAGTTACAAATATTTATGAAGATACATTGCTTACTTAAACATACTTAAATCCCTTACGGGTTATTTGAGTACGAAATTTTGACAAAATCCGAACACTAAAATCTATTGAACAAGAACGTTCGAAGTACATAAGTGTGAACATTTAATTTGAATTTCAATATGCGTTTGAAAACAAAAGGTAATAATAGAATATATCCACTGTTGCTGCCTAACATTGCGCTTTGATGCCTTTATCGATTTCTCCGTACTATGTTTTAATCAGACAACAGTTGTTACCTATACAATGATGTTTTTATTAACATACACTACATTAACGAGAACGAAGCTCAACAAAATTATCAAAAAGGATCATACATAACCGATCACTTATTTACAACATAAATAAATAAATATTTCCGACATCTAACACACAACGCCATCTAGTCCCAAACTAAGCAGAGCTTGTATTATAGGTACTAGACAACTGATATAATACTTATATACTTTTTTTTTGTAAATACATACATATCATACATAGAAAACACCCAAACTCCGAAACAAATATTTGCAGATCTTACAAACATTTGACCCGACCCGGGCAAGGAACCCGAGACCTTAAGAACAGCAGTCGCATACGCTACCGCTAGGCCATCGAGGCAGTCAACATACCTCTGATTTACCTGACGTTTCGTCCAGGTTGCACTGGCCGTGGTCACTGGCTGACATAACTGATTAGTAATCGTGGCAACTTTGTTTCGTTGTCAATTATGAGATTTTCTGCTCTGCGTCGCCCTAAGTTCGACTGTTAGAAAAAACCTACGGCATTAAGTTCGCCTTTGTACTTTTGTGCATAAAGAATACAATAAATAATAATAGTAATAAAATATTCTTAAGTCTCAAAATGAAAACGTACAGGTTTTGGCGAATCCTGACCCTAGAACATTAATATTACATAGATTGTTCCTGAGTATTTTTTCTACAGACGTTCTATGATTTACCTGAATAGGATTAGAAGTGAGCATTAGTATTAACATATGTATATTTCTTATTGTTATAATTACTAAACACGCAACTGTAATTATAACAGACAAGGAAACCCATCTGTATGGGGATGTCAATTGCCGGAATCGTATGTAATACAATTCCAATATCATTAATATACGATATATTTCGCTGAACATAATATTATCTACATGATACGCGAAACGTCACTGTCAGCTTCCTCTAGAAATTACTATTTAATATTCTCGAGTTCTTGAAAAATATTTCCAAGATGTGGAACATTTTTTTATCAATATAATTAAATTTATTTAGTCCATTAATGTCACTTTACTTAATTTTAAGCTAAAGGTGTTACAGAAAGTTGTTTGAGGGAAAAATTGAGCGCTTTTTGAAATTGATTAATTGATAATTAATAATTGAGTTAAGATTAAAGAAGGCTCAAATTTCATATTTTAGTAATTCAATAACTTATTTGACATGATAAGCTTCGAAGGAGGTAGGGGAAAATTATTATATATATATTTTTTCATACGGATAAAACAGTGAAGATCGTCAAAAAGCTTGTAAACAAGAAAGACAGAAATACGTGACTATTGTTTTGTCTTTGTCTATACTTAATAATATTATAAAGAGGTAAACTTTATTAGTTCGTATGGTTGTCCCCTACAACCTAATCTTAATCACACAACAACTAATCTTCGTAATCTTCGGAAGTACTAATCCGATCCTGAAAATTCTTTAACTTACAGAAAGCGACATTATTCATGAGTGACATTGACTATAATATTATGATTGATTAAAAAATCATTAAAAAAACAATAGTATTTTTAATTCGAGTCGAAGAAAAGTGGGTGGTTAACGCCCAACCCATGTCCATGGGTCGGCTAGTCTACAATAATTATCCACTGATTCGGAATAATGTGCAAAATGTATTAAGTATTAAGAGCATTTGAACGACTATCTCAAATGAATAAAATAACTTAAGTTGGTTCATCTTTAATGAAGTTAGAGAGGTTAAGTCTACTGCAAGAGACCTCTAGATACACGATTTCGGAGATACGATAATAACTATCTCCTCTGTCAAAATATAAGCGCACATGGCCCTACGCATAGCACTGCTATGATACAAAATTAGTTTATGAGTATGTAAAAATGTGACTGTTTTGTTTCAATTGGTATGTGTCGTAGTGACGATCGCTTGTTTAGGTATATGAGCCTAAAATGTGTGACGATTTCCGTTAAAATATTCTGATGTAAAAACGTCCAGATAATGTAAACACTGCGCGTTTTCATTACCCTGCCAGTCTGGTATAACTGCTAGTGCTATCTAAAAAAAATAGTGGTCGGATTACGTGCATATGTAGATATGTATGTATTCTGCCGTGCATGCAGAACGGGGACTTAATCCTCTTACCTAGAGCGGTATAAAAAGCTTTTGCTGAATGCAAGCCTATCTGTCCTCATTAATCTTTATATGAACAACCCTGATCCATATCATTAGTTTGGTGCGAGTGATTTAATTAACGATTATATCTAAATTAGGTAGTATCTGTCCACAGCTGTTGTGTGAAAACCCGTTTTCCTGTCATTTCTCCTTTGAAAGGTATACGTAATGATGTGTTAGTCCTCGGCGTAAATCATTTGTAGAGTTATAACGAATTCTTTATTTTTCAAATGCGTTTGCATAATTGTATGTTTTATTATCTAGAAATTTACAGTGAACGCTACCAAACTAACTCTACTTTGCCTGATGAAAAGTATGAGCAGAATACAAGAGCGGTAGATACCTGCCATCGGAATAGAATAGAATATACTTTATTGTACACCAGTTTACGTGTTGTATTAGAAACAATCAACTATGGTAAGCAATGACGGCATGCTACCATAAGCGTCTCCGTGATTCGGAGGTCACGTTAAGCAGTCGGTGCCGGTTGTTATCATATGATAACAGTCGTAAAGCTTAAATGGAGGCCTTTGGGTGACTTAAAAACATGCAATGGCAAGATCACGTAGTCTTGCGAATCCCCAACCCGCACTTGGTCAGCGTGGGGAAGTATGGCCTTACTCTCTCTTGAGAGGAGACCCGAGCCCTGCAGCGGGATATTATGGGTTGTTGATTGTACGCCAGTTAATACAGTTAACATTTAGAATCACAGCAATTAAACGATTACGTAAAGGCAGCCTGCAGTAAAAGTTAGGTGACCTGTCAGATCATTTGCCCTCCTCTGTATGTCGTAAAAAGAAAACGATGGTACAAGGTAGTTTTGACCAATAGCATCAAACAAAACCATTTGTTTTCGCAGTATTTGTAGTAGAAATTTTATTAGTGTATGTAGTATATGTTTTGTAATAAGCGTTACAATATTTGATTATCTTAGCTAAAGGATTACTCACTTAAAATACCTTATGAAAGCGTAGAAATACAATAACGAAGTGGCTTAACGTTACTGCGAGTGTAAAAAAGTACAGAAAAGATTTTCTCTAATCCGAGAAAGTCTTAGAAAGAAAATAGTAGATTTGTGGGCGGATTAGGACACCGGTTTAGTTTGTGATTCGTTCATTTCAGGAACTCGTATATATAAATCTTGTTAGCACCATTTTGTACGGTAATATTGGAAAGCTGAATTACGACTATAGCGTAGTCCGTTTAATATTGAAGAAACAAGATACTTAGTTTTAGAATTGAACAATGTTCAAGTTATTTTTTAAGGTTCCGTACTTCAAAAAAAAAACCCTTTTTCTAAGTAACGCGTGGAGGTATTACTTCAAATACTCAGTTCTAATGTCTCTTGGAGCTGTAAAAAAATCTAAGTTCTAAGCCAACGCAATCAAAAAATACAGCTGTTTATGCTGCAAAGTTACGAAACTCGCAATGGAACTAAAACCTACAGGGTACTTCCCGTAAACTCAGAATCTTGAAATTTGGTAGAAACAACGTCTCATAGCACGGATACCACATTAGGATTACACCTAATCTAGTGGAAACTTTGCAAGCATAAATTAAAACGACACAAAGAACACCATTTTCCTTTTTTGAAGTGTAAAAAATTCCTTCAGATCGCCAGCTCCTGGGGGACTTAGGACTCAATATGTGGTATTTTAATGGAAATAATCCCGCCCATATGTCTACCACTTTAACACTTGTGCATTAGGATCAACAGCAGTGACTCATCAACACACTCGGGAAGTTCCAGAAAAATTAAACTGGTTCCTTAAACACACGCACATAACCACATACTGTCTCTAGTATGTGGTTATTCTACTAAAAACCACTCTGACGGTCAGTCTCAGGCGCTCTGCTTCGGGAGGACCCGGATCATGATTTTTCAGGCCGTTATTTCGACGACGCACCTAGCCGTGCTTTTTCCTGGGGGAAGTCACTGATGTTTCCCCTTGACAAACAAAGAACACCTACACTCAGAACAATAATATTTGGAAATCTGCTGTAAAACAACAATTTGTGTAATTGTTGTCACATGTGGGGTTTAAACCCATTTGAACACACTCACCGCAGTGGGAACAGCTGTAACGGTGTCTGTTTTAATTATTACATAATCTGTGCAGTCTATCACTAAATTTGTAAAGGCTTCAGAAAGGAAAAACTTCATAATTTTACTTTTTATGGCTTTATACGTGCTATCTTCATAAATTGTGAACCGAATTCATTTCCCATTTTCACTTGATTTGTTTATACACAAGATCTTTCTGATTGAAATTTGAAGAAAGTAATCAGCTTCTAAAAAAAAGAGAAAACGTATTTACATAGTTAATTTTTAAGTTAATTATGTAAAATTTTACAGTTTACGATAGCTAACTGGTCTGAACTTGAGATACAAAACAATTTTGGTATAGTTAACATTCGTGAGCTTTCATAATTATTCCATTATAAATTATGCCCTAGGCACTTTGTTCAATGAGAATTATGTCTTTTTATTAACTCCAAAAAATATTGTGCAAAACAAAACTGTTATTGATAAAAATCTAACCGCGTCAAAATATATAAATGGTTCCTGCAAAATAGGCAATTTTAATTTAGCGATATATCTTACCTATCTGTAACAAATGGGTTCGAAACTGACGAAGTAACTTTGAACAAACAAGTTTATTTTGTGTCACCTATGTTTTTATACGTTGCGTGCCAGTTTTATTACAAATAAAGTGGAATACATTTATATATCAATACAACTAAAATGTACTTTGTAAGCTCTTAAATCGTAATATATATTTGTTTATGTACACATGTACACAACAATCTTAATTATTTTCAGTCGTGTAATAACGGACGTGTGTGTATTAACGTTGACATTTAGTAATCAATTGAAAAATCAGGCATTTTTAACATCTCAGGCTCGGATGGAGCGGCTGCGGAGCGTGCGCGCCTAGAGGGATAGTAACGGGAACATAGGGGTTCCCACACAGGAGGGGGCCACCTACAATCAATGGGTGGCCCGAGGTACGTCGGGGTTCCAGGGATCTCATTCCGAGGTTACACCTGGTTCCCCGGCTTCTAGTACCCGTGATGGTGTGCGGTTTTTAGTCGGTTCGAGTCCGACATAACCACCAGTCGGTGGTATCCGAGGGGAATTCCGCAAAAAATAAAATAAAAAAATAAAAGACATCTTTAACATCTGAAGAAGTTACTTCTTAAGTAAATGAACCCATGTTATTATTACCCAGTCATATTGATATTTCTTGATTATGCACATTTTTATTTTACCTTTATCAACGCCATAAATATCATCCTCTTATTAGTTACCCCTCCTCGGAAGCCTCTTGGACCTTATCTTGATATAACCAGCCAAATGGGTCGCGACCCTTACATTCGGAAATATTATTAGAAAGGAACATTTCGTAGACTTTACATTCACAGTCCTGTAACTGTATATAATTGTAGGTTTGAACGCACTATGCTCGTGGGTGTTGGCGATCTTATCGCATTTTATGTGCTTAAGGTGCAAATTCAAACAGGCCTGGTTAGTTCGTAAGCATATTTGTATGTGTTTGGGTTAATAAGGGTTGCGTACCCAAAGGGTAAAACGAGACCCTATTACTAAAACTCCGCTGTCCGTTCATCTGTCTATCCGTCTGTCACCAGGCTGTATCTCATGAATCGTGTAAATTCACTTTTCCGGATTTTTGTTTTTTTCGGATTTTCCGGATGATGTATTTCTGTTGCCGCTGTAACAACAAATACTAAAATATAGAATTAAATAAAAAATTAAGGAGCTTCCATACAAGAAACGTGATTTTTTCCCTTTTTATAGATAATGGTATGGAAACCTTCATGCGCGAGTTTGACTGGTATTTCTTTTGAGTGAAATTAAGTAAAGTATTTTATAATATTATATATTATCCGTGTAAATGGATGGTATCAATTAATGTCAATTGTCCATTATTATAGAGTATAATACCTCATTTAAACTGTTGCTATCCAACTGACGAAAATACGAACAATTTTAAATGAGGAAATACTATTTGGTCGATAGTTACGTTAATAGTCCAAGAGCTGATAGACATATTTAAGTAGCTATTCTAGGTAGCGTGAAAAGTTGTGAAAATCACGCGGCTAAGGGTAGTAAAGTTTTATTGCCACTAACCCATATTAACGCCTTTGAACCTGATAAAATGATTTGAACGAGATCTACAATTTAAAAAAATAAAATACAGTGAGACCTTATTACCTATTCGTTGGATTTCTTAGATAGATATGTAAGAGATGATTTTCATAAATTGTTGTGTTATCTCAAATACGTACACAAAATTATCTGCCAGCTCTTCTACTATAATGTATGCCATGTGATGGTGTTTGTTTATATATTTAATTAACATTATGATTTGCCAAATACATAAATAATGCGCTCATACTTAAAATAATATAGAATCACACAGGATGCAGACTGTAATCATGTACAAATATATTCCCGATTCCCGGAGGACTGCTGTTGAGTTTTTATACAAGAAATTCTTAATAGTAGTAGAAGATCGCGGTGGTTATCGCCCGTGCTTCGGAGAGCAAATTAAGCCGTCGGTTCCGGTTGCCATGAACACCTATAATAATAATAATAAATATGCGAACTTCTAAACACACAACGCTATCTAGTCCCAAACTAAGCAGAGCTTGTATTATGGGTACTAGACAACTGATATGAATACATAAATACATTTTTTTTGTAAATACATACACACTATACATAGAAAACACCCAAACTTCGAAACAAATGTTTGTAGGATCATACAAATATTTGTTCCGACCCAGGATGTGATGGTGCCTCATAGAGCCCTAGCCTGAGTAACGTAAATAATCGGCTATCTAACAAGGTGATTTCGTTAACACCATCAGCAACCCTCACGAGAGGGTTGGGATAGCACCCCTCCTCCGTGCTACCCTGTGGAATCCGTCGCCAGACTCGTAATTCCTCCACTGGCATAAAAGCCTCACGCGGATCAAATGGAAATATCATAGACAATTAAACACATTAAGCACATTGCAATTNTACTATCACAAGGATTCGAACCCGAGACCTCATGGACAGCAGCCGCGTACGCTACCACTGCGCCATCGAGGCCCCTATGACAATCGCTATTGGGAATTCAATGTCTGAGTTCATTATTTTTGAATTTAGTTTACCCTCAGGATTGCAGAGGTTCGATGTTAGTAGCTCCGTGGAAAAACTGATATTCGGGTAAAACCAGTTGAACTTGTAACCAACCCCAAGAAATCTTAGGAAAAATAAAGGCTAGGAAGATGAAAAGTGAACAGTGAAAGGAGAATTCAGGTATTTTACTTAATTGTTTGTTGGAAATATTGTAACATTAATTTACGTTACCTCAAACACGGGCATATGATTCCAAACAAAATAGTACTAAAGAAACAATAAATATTTATAAAGAAACTACGTACCGTGTGTATGTCGGGTAAAGCAGTAAATAATTTTTGGGTCAACAATGTTAATAATATATTATTCCTTAAAAGAAGTTGTAAATAAATTTTGTAAGCAAGACAACACTCGTAAATAAAAAATAAAACTCAAAGTAAAAATCTTTACACAGCATCATATGACAAGTAAAAAGTGAATCTGGTTTTCCAAGTTAGTGTATCCATTTTTTATTCTTGAAAAGGGCGTAATCGAAAAGTTTTATCTGAATATTAATTTTTCAAACCGAACGAAGTTATCAGAGCTCGGATATAAGAATGGCAACTTTTCTATTGAATTGTTTAGGGGAAACTTTTTCTAATAAATCATAATTTGGTATAACTTTCTGAAAATTAAACAAGACACCTGGATACTTTTACGATTAAAATAATTTTTAATTAGTATTGATAAGAAGGCTGTGGCAGAAAATTTATGGTACTTTTAGATAACAAGTACGATAAGGCTAATTAACTAAGTACATTAACACGTTGCACACTTAAACAATACTAATCAAGTCAGTTTATACATGAGTGGCCATTCTTAAAACATTGAGAGCCTAAAGAAAAGATACCGTCAAGTTGTAGGTTGCGGAGGCCTAAAAATTTAAGTTGACCATTTCGTAGTCGACTTAAAGTTGTCCGAAACCTAGTTTGACAAAAGGCACGGAAGAATAAGAAGATGCATTAAGTATTCAGACGTACACACAACGAGTATGCCAATGATACTCACAAATGAGGCTTTCTATTGGTGAAATAAATTTAAAATCGGTAGATCCTCGGATTACGCTCACAAATTTTACCTCTTAATAATATTGGTATAGATTTAAGTAAATTAACCACTAGCTGTACTCTGCCAAGCTTTGTTATAATGTATACATAGATGCAAACCATCTTTGAAGCGTGTTGTATATGATTTCAAAACTTTTTCAAAATAATTGCAAAGTTTTTCGAAGTTTACCGATACCAACTTAATATTTTTGTAAAACACATATACATAGATAGATAGATAGATAGTAAACTCTTTATTTGCACACTATAATATTACAGTTAGAAGAGAGTACATAAAATGTAAGACGGAGTGTACAAAGGGCGGCCTTATTGCCAAAAGCAATCTCTTCCAGGCAACCTTAGGATGGATAGAAATGTATAGGAGACCTATAAATGTCGAACTATGTTAATATAATGTGGTTACAAAAGCTTAAACATTGAGAATTCAAGTTATTATGCTCAATGGAATTGTAAATGAGACAATGAAAACGGTTGAAATTCGGCCGACAGGTGAACTTCAGTATTACTTAATAAATATATTACAGATAAATTACAACATGGTAATATTAACGACATGGTCATTCCTAATTTTGGTAACATGTGTAATTGACATCATATACACATTTGTTATTACATTCATCAACAACCCATAATGTCCCACTGCTGGGCTCGGGTCTCCTCTAAGGAGAGGGTTACTACATTACATATTCCCATTTACACAGCTTTTTTTCATCAACGGTTTTTCAGATCTCCGCCTTTTCGAGGAGGCACGGGCCAGGTTTATATAATGTTTTCACCATTCAAAGGCTGACCTTCGCAATCTTATTATGGGCAGAATACAGGGTTGCGTTTTGCCATGAGTTTCCCGCGTCAACCGACCAAATCACTACGTTTTTGTAGTTCGATCTCGTCTGGATGTGCTCAACTCACAACTCCATATCTTACAAATTAAACTAATTAGTAGCGTAGTTCTTATTTACCAAGGAATTCCCTAAGTACTGTCAAACAAGTTATATTGAGTAAAGCCATAATACTGTTTGTGAGCCGTTGGGAGAAAATCGTAACTTTCTCAATGAGAAATCGGCGTTGGCAAAGCGTGCTAGTCACGTGGGAAAAATATAATAGATTAGATGTTTAGAAGATTGAACATACATTTTATGAGATTGGAAATATATAAGCGTGAACTTTTTTTTGTTTTCTTTATGTTATAGGAGGCAAACGAGCAGACGTATCGCCCGATGGTAAGCGATTACCGCCGCCCATGGACACCCGCAACACCAGAGGCGTCACAAGTGCGTTGCCAGCCTTTTAAGAAGGAGTACGCTCTTTTCTTGAAGGTTTGAAGGTCGTATTAGTCCGGGAATCATCATTCGAATTGTCGCCTGCAGTGGAATCACAGTTTTGTTGTGCGAGGCAGAAATTCCTTGAAAAGCGCGCAGTTGTGGACTGCCAACCATCAAGATGATGGGGATGAAATTTCTGTCGCGAAGGACGATGTAGATGGTAAGTATTCATTTTATAGGTGTTATTCACCTCAATCGTTACATTGACTTAGTTAAAAATCGTTTATTGTTTGTTATTCAATAAATATTTACTCTACTGTCTCTCTAAAACCTTTTGATTCATCCTAAGTTTGCTTAGAAGAGATTCTCCTTAGCTATAAAGAACTCTTTGTGTATTATGCCTGTAATACTAATTTACATTTTAAAATTATACACATAGGAAAGTTTTCAAAATGCATTTTTTATGCTTCAATCTTTATGTCTGAAGATACAGTTACAAAGATTACTTCGAACTTCGAAGCTATGAATAAAGCTGAGATTAATTTATCCTTACAAATATTTTCAAAGATTCAGAATTTTATTTAGTAAATAATTCGTTGCGAAATATAAATTGCTAAAACCCTAAAGGTAAGATACAAATAAAGAATAACAGGTTGTTGATATGAGTCCATCTGGAAACTTAATCGCTTTAATGTTATACAAAAGCTTGTTTTACCTTTTGGGGTCGAAACGAATACTTATGCGATACATGTTAATCAGGGACACATCAAGTATCATGAAGGTATAAAAGTTAAGGTAAAAGCCACACGAGGGTGACATTAATTATGGCAAAGTCGTTCCAAAAGAGATTACAACGTTTTACCATGTTTTATTTGAATAACTTTGACATTTACGATGATAATTTGTTCATGACCGTCTGTGTGTGCAGATTTCGAATGGAATTATTAGTCACAATCGTTTTCTTTTCTAAACTATATATGTACTTCTAACCTTTATTCATTCTTTTTTAATATTGTACGGTTTTATGGATATCTTCTTCTTGCAGGCACTTGAAGATAATACGTGATCGTATTGATTCTATACATATTTATATCATTAATAATTTTTTGCGTTTCCTTCTGACCCTCGCTGTTGTACATCTGAATCATAGCTTTCTTAGATTCTATGTGAAAATATTATAAGAACAAATGTAGCCATTTACATAAAAGCCAAGAGCAATATGCAGAAATAATTAACGTATTAATAGTACACTTCCTCCTCCTTATGTCGTTCCCCTCACTGGTGAAGATCGTGACCTCTACAAATCATTCCTCGGTGGATCGATTTCCACTCACTGCGGTCCTCCGACTTATATATATATATATATATATATGGCTTTGTTACTACCCTACTCGAAGTTGTGACTTTCCTGTAGCTGAAGCTATAATATAATAACTAAGCTAATTTTGTTAATCCTTGTAATTTTTTTAAATTTATACAAAAAGGAACTTCAAACAAAATATTATTAAGACCTTTTTAGAATAAAAGTATAAAATTCAGTCGGTCAATTGAAATATATTTTTCTGAGCTCGGAAGTCACCACTCGGGGAAGTACTTGAATAGTTTAAAATATGTGAATATTTTTGATAGCAATGATATTCAATTGATCCATTGTTTGCACGTTCATTGTTTTCAGAGGACAGAAAGACAGTAGTGTATATATATTTATTTACTGCATACTCGTTGGCCTGATTACTTATTCTACCTTCGAACCTTTTTGCCAAATTAGGTTTTGGTCAACTTTATGCCTCTTCGATATAGTGAACTATTATTTTCACACCTCAACAACCCAATAACTTGATGATATCGAATTTTTTAGACCGATTTCGGCATTTTTTGGGATACATGGAACCATGACAGTACTGATGTTCGTGTGGCGATCGAGACCGACGACGGTTTAACTTGCTCTCCGAGGCACGGAGGACTCTCCGGAGGAATGTCCTAAAAATGGTGACCTATGAATAAACTGACTTGGTTAGGATTGATTAAGTTTGCAGCGCTTTCACCTACTCGATTAGTTAAACTTATTAAAAAAAACCATTTACAAAAACCGACTTCAAGAACTGGACCAAATTCAAATAGGAATTTGAAGGTCCATCTTTAAAATGAACAAGAATTATCAAAATCGGTTCACTCAGTTGAAAGTTCTGAGTAAACATAAAAAAAGTTGAATTGAGAACCTCCTCTTTTTTTTGAGTCGATTCAAAAATACCATCGATTTTCTGCCACGGCCTTCTTATCAATACTAATTAAAATCTATATTAAAAAGTATCCAGGTGTCTTGTCTCTTCTTATCTTCAAAAAGTTACGTCAAATTATAATTTATTAGAAAGTTTCCCCTAAACAATTTAACAGAAAAGTTGCCATTCTTATATCCGAGCTCTGATAACTTCGTTCGGTTTGAAAAATTAATATTCAAATAAAAACTTTTCGATTACGCCCTTATCAAGAACAAAAACAATGGATATATTAACTTGGAAAAACAGATTCACTTTTTACTTGTCATATGATACCGGTAAGGATTTTTACTCAAAGCTTTATTTTTGATTTATAATAGAATAGTCTTGCTTACAAAATTTATTCACAACTTCTTTCAAGGGAAAATGACAGAATCGGGTGACACCTAGTAGTCAATATGATGGTCAACTTAAATAAGGCACAATACAAAACACAACAAAACATAGGTTCCTAATAAAATTGTCGAAAACAAAGTTTCATCACTGTGGTCATATTTTCCTGTTTTATTAAAGTCTGCGTATAATCTGTAGTTTTGTAAATCATGTTGTTTTATAAAGATCGCTGCCCTCTTGATCTTTTTTATTATTTTTCGTTGATCTTAGTCGATCTGAGTACATCCACATTGACTTTTGGACATAGGCCTCTCCTCAGAAGGAGGTTTTGGCCTATTTCTCGTGCCAATGTTACTAATTGCATCATGCATTTGAGTGCCTCAGTGACGTAATGGTACTCTATGCGACTTCTGTATTTAAGGTCTCGTGTTCGAATCCTTGGTCGAATCAAATGTTGTTCTGCAAATGTTTGTTTCGGAGTTTGTGTTTTCTATGTACACATAAGTATTAATGTTATCAGTGTTCTGTACTTCTTTGGCGTTGTGTTAAAAAAATTAAACACGTAATTGGAAAGTGATGGGGTGAGAGAGCTAGAAAAAGGGACACCATAACTCTCGTTAGCGAAATGGTAACAAAATTTGTAGTAAATTGAATAGGTCAGAAAGGCTACACTTAATAGTCATATATGAAATACTGTACATATATACTATATGTATATTATATATTTAAGAAATTCCCGCCTATGTCCCGCCAAAACAATAAATTGCTTTGGCACTATAATACTATTCAACGATATTTAATTGCCTTCTATAGTACTGTACACTCGTATACAGTGATACAGTACTATAGAAGATACAGTCGCTGATACATCGATTTTCCTTCAATATTAAATGTTCGCTTAGCGTCGGTGTCCCGACACATAAATAATGTGCAGGAAATAAAAGGGACTATCATGAGAGGTTTCATTTAAGGGTATATGTTCTCGTGACAGTCTGTCATACTGAGAATAGGTGGTGAGAAGCTTGCTGGCTTTTACGCTCTATCGTTTGTTACAAAAGAAAGATTTGGCAAACATTGGGCATAGATTCAACAAGACTATTTAGTAGCATTCACATAGCCAAATATAATATGTATATATATCCTCCACGCCACTAATATTCAGTTTAAGATATATTTTTAACCGACTTAAAAAAATGAGGTTATAAATGCGACTGTTTTTTTTTCTTTATGTTTGTTACCTCTGTACTTTTGACTAAGTGAACCGATTTGAACGTTTCTTTTTTATTTGAAAGCTGGTGCCATATTAATTTGGTCCAGTTCGGACAATGTCATCCATGGGTAAACTATAAAAGTCTTCAATTTGCATTAAGTATGTGCGAATGTGACGAATAACTCAATATCAGGCCAACTGAATTCGATGATTCTTTCTTTACCCATTTTAATTTGGTCTAGTTCTTGATGTCGTTTTTTTTTGTAAGAAAATTGCATTATTATTTAAAGAGGCGTACACACCTATCTATCCTTATATCTAGTAACTATTCTCCTTAGTATAAAACCAGATACTGAGAAATGACTATAAATGCGTCGGCAGTTACCGTTTGAAGTCGTTCTCATCGATATAATAAATAGCCAACGAGTTTATCTCACTCAATGGTATGCAAATCTATTAAATACGGTATAATTCCCTCGAATACGTGAGGTCCTTTTCCATAACCTGATGAATAACAGGATTTATATTGATATACTCGACCCTTTCCTTAAACATCCGTGTTCATAAAATAATCGACGAATACTCGTGTTTGTAGTAAAAAATTTCAATTTAAATGTGATTCTTTTCAGTTTTTTTTAGTTTTTCATCGGAATATTTTAGTTAGCTAAATTTTAAGTTACGAAATGCTTTTAACTAATGGATTTTGTGTCCAAAGGTGGGCTTGTTTTGCTGACAAACGAAATTCTACGCGTTAAAAAACTACGATAGTAAGGTGACATAAAATATAAATTGCCTGAGTGATAATAAAAGACATTTAGTCTTTCCATAT
>PKRV01000251.1:1370897-1425288 GCA_003709505.1 Hyphantria cunea | reverse complement strand
ATATATATAATGGATTTGGCTTACTGCATAGTTGGCCTAGTATTGTGGTTTCAAATCCCACATGGGATAACACTTCGTGTGATCCAGAAATTGTTGTCTAGTCTGGGTGTTCTTTGTGTTCATTTCATATATGTTTGTCAAGTCTCATGCGACACAGTATTTTATATTCCGAAAGTAGGAAGTCTTTTTATGGTATATTTATTTATTTATATTTATTTACATTACCATTAATATTTTTATGGTAATGTAAATAAATTCATAATTTAATTCATTAATTCTAAAAACCTCAAATAATTAGCAATCGTATTCCTTTTTAACACGTTGAACATTTCTAGCTTGAATTCAAAAACGTGGAAGATAATTTTCACCGTGGGAGAGCCAAGCTTCGGCATGTATGGGTCTTCGCGACCGGAGTGAAACCATGGCCTCACAGAAAACCGGTGTGAAACAGAGCATGCGTTGTGTTCCCCCGAGTGAGTGAGGATAGCGGCAACCTATAACCCCAAATGCTCCATGGACGGAAGCGAGAGCAGTTTTACCGCGGTCGCGACCTTCTGCGAGGAAGTCGAAGGCGGCGGAGAAGGCCCGGGAGGACGACCTCCACTCGGACCCGATCCGTCGCCGGCAAGCCGGGCGGCGGAGGCGTGCCTTTCAGCGCCTCATGTCGCTCTGAGTGTGGTTTTAGTCGGTTCGATTCCGACAAACCGCCCCGCCGCAAGCCCCGGTGGGGTGAAGGCCTGAAGGGGTTTCCACAGGTTAAAAATTAAAAAAAGGGCCATACCCCAACCCCTCCCCCATTCCTCTTTCCATCCTTCAAATGCCGGCAACGCATTTGTGGCGCCTCTGGTGTTGCGGGTGTCCATGGGCGGCGGTAATCTTTTACTATCAAGCGATACGTCTGCTCATTTGCCCCTATTCCATGAAAACAACTCAAAACTATCCTCTTAACTTTTCATCAAAATGAAACTCTCTCTCAATTTAAACCACACGACACGTCTAACTTTTCCACTATAACTGTCCAATTTCCAGTAGTCAATTGTAAATATATGGTACCTAGTTTAAATAGTTGAATAGTGTCATGTGAAGATATTTTTTTTTAACTTCGGATATCTAGTCCCACTCATCGTCTTCTAGTCACAAACTAAGCAGAGTTTGTATTATAGTTACTAGACAACTTATATAAATACATATATACTTTTTTGTAACTACATACATATTATATATAGAAAATACCCAGATTCCGAAATAAATATTTGCAGATCACGCAAACATTTGACCCGATCCAGGCATCGAACACGAGACCTCAAGCACAGCAGTTGCATACTCTACTACTGTACCAGCGAGGCAGTCAGAGTTTCTTTTGTAAGGTATATGTAATTCAACATCCGTAGAAAGGTGAAATAATAAAAATGGTATATGTTGGATATTGATTTAGTTGACGGTCACCAATACTACCTATTACTAACTTTTGACCGCGGCTCCGCCCATGTATATTTTGGTAAATTGTAGCCTTTGACCTTCTTCTAGAATTCCATTGTAAATTTCATCCAAATTGGTTTAGCAGTTGAGCCGTGAGAGTCTAGCAGACAGACAGAGTTACTTTCAAATTTATATTATTAAAACAGATTAGTATTGATTTATGTTCCTAAAATGCAATAAAATCATTTAATTTTAACGGGAATATCTTAGCTTAAATAGCCGAAGCGAATGGAATTAAGTAGTTTACAAAATAATATGCGTTTTCTTTAAACACATTTTATTGAATATTTACAATGTGATTCGGACATTAAATTTCTTTAAAAAGACATAAAAACGACATTGCAACTGGCCGGACCGAGCCGCCGGTACTAAAACAAACTGATAATGTCGTGTAGAACATGTCTTCAATTTAAAGATAAGGTTGAAAAACAATCCGGCGCAGAGCTCAGTGTAAGACACCATTGGTTATGATGTCTTAATCCAGTGCCAACTTTTAACTACTTTGTAGCAAGTTGAGATATAAAACCAGTAAACTGAGTCGTTCTTAACCTTATACAGAGGATGTTTATCACACTATGCATGCTTAAAACTTTTTGTGGAATTAGAATTACATATCCAGTGAGCCAGTAAGCGTGCAACATCATATAAGGAAACTTATAAGTTATGGATAAGCTTGGGAAAGCATTCTAAAGAAATTGTATAGATTATTTTTCAACCCCCAGCGCAATAAGATAAAGTGTTATAAGTTTGACGTCAATGTCTGTCTATGTATGTCTGTAGCATCGTAGCTCCCAAACGGATGGAACGATTTCAATTCGTTTTATTTTCGTTTGAAAGCCAGTTTCCTTGCGGTGGTTCAGACGGTGCCCATTACTAATACTAATGCACTACTGGACCGATATTTAGCAAACATAGCTAAGATATAGCTATATTTGGTAAATATCGGTCCAGTAGTGTAAGAGTATTAGATTTCTCCAAAATGATGTAATGCATTTTTGGCGTAGGATTATTCGATTAAATGCTTGCGTATTGGCTTTTTCAAATACATACAAGTGCCCGGAGCCACGGACAAAAACTAGTATAAAATGTACTATTTCTAGGATATAATTTCATAGACTAGGAAAGTATTACTAAAGATCGAATAAATAAATAAAATAAATAAATATTTCGGACATTTAACACACATACAAAATACTTATTATATATTTTATAAAAAACACCCAAGCTCTGAAACAAATATTTGCAGATCATACAAACATTTGCGCCCACCCGGGAATCGAACCCGAGACCTCAAGCACACATATAGATATAACGAAGCAACTACACTTCCTAACTATTACTTGCTACGCGGCGAACTAACTTACTACTAAGTACTAGCTAACTAAAGCGCTCAACTTTAAATGTTTCGTAAACAAATATAAAATCTAAGTCTTTGTCACTTCACAAAGACAAAACCACAAGTTTTAATGGCTTTTTGAAAGCAGATAATTAAAGACAGTATTCTGAACCGCGACCTTTGTCTTCTCTTTAGGGAAATATATTTTTAAATACTGTGTTCAAATTAAATAAACGTTCCTTTAAAAATCACCACCACTTAAATACAAAATATCAAGTTCTAGTAATTATACAAGTGTTCATATGTGCATCTATAAATATACAATAAAATTGTAAGAGGTCAATACCTATTCATTAAAAACATTAAAGAATAACTAATGAAGGAGGTCTTTATTAAAATAACAGGACTCAATACAACAGTTTCTAAAATTTATGTATGTATGTGTGTTTGTGAGTGGTAAGCGAAGTGGATAAACCGATTTGGGTGTGGTTTTCCCTCATGTGTTGTGGTAAACTGAATTAAATATTTAGCGTTTGTTTTATTTCAATCGGTTTACAAATAAATAAATTGCATCAGTTTAAATAATCACCATGATAAACGTTGTATACGCTGGCGGATCTGGGAAAAAAGTGGTAAATAAAAATATCAACGTTACAAAGTAGTAGTGATAAAAGCAATGTACTTTCATATCTGGAACCTGTGTGAAACGAACGAAGATATAAAAACTCATAACTGTTTTGAACTCCTCCGGACTGTCTGCAACAATGTTACTTTGATATGAAATTACAAAAAGGACAAACAAGCAATTAATTATAAAAAAAATTAAGTTAAAGACAACAGTCTTTAACCGTGGGAGAGCCATGCTTCGGCATAAATGGGTTTTCTCGACCGGAGTGATGCCACAGCGTGAAACAGCGCTTGCGCTGTGTTTCACCGAGTGAGTAAGGTTACCGAAGGCACACACCCAACCCCTCTCCCCCATCCCCTTTCCCATCCCTCGACCTCGGCTCGCTGGACCGGAGTGATACTACGACCTCACAGAAAGCCGGTGTGAAACAGTGCTTACGTTGTGTTTCACCGAGTGAGTGAGGATACCGAAGGTCCAAAACCTCTCCCCATCCCCCAAAGGCCGGCAACTTGTAACGCCTCTGGTGTTGCGGGCGTCCACGTGCGGGGTTAATCGCTTACCAATAGGCAATATGTCTGCTCGTTTGCCCATATTCCATAAAAAAACAGATCACTGCTAGACAAAGAACTCTTCTTAGGAATGAGGTTTCGTCCTATTGAACCACGCTGGCGGGACGAGTTCGCATATGTTTTGTTTCGAGTTCTCTTCTCTTCACAGTGGTGCTGTTCAGCTCAGTTCAGTTCAGCAGTTGGACTTTTTGAATTTCGAAAGTTTCACCTGTTTATCACTGCTATGTTAGGCAGTATGATTTTAGGATTTTTAAAGTTCCTCCTAAATACTTGTACAAAACTAAGTACATACATATACATACCTACATATTCTCACACCTTATTCCTGTATAAAACCAAGATTATAACATTAACCACTGCGCAGACGCATTTGCGCCTTATTTAATACCGACTAGAGATAAAAAATGCTATAAAATTTGACACCCCACTAAACATTGCTGATCTTATCAGCATAAAACCTGCACCATCTCTCCTACTCAGAGGAGCATTCTGAATCTCTTTAGTCAATTCTATTTACTCATCTCTTCAACACATGCAATGACCTTTAAAACTTTGTAACTATTTTCTCGCGACAGTATTAAGCACACATTAAGAACGTAATTTAATCCAAGCTTATTACTCTAAAGTCTGAAACTTATACGACACTTTGCAAGTGGGTACGAGAAAAATAAAATAATCTAGTTACGAGGAATACTTAGGGTGGAGCTGTCGCTAATTAAAGTTAACTATTTATGATTCGTGACATGATCCAGCTTAGTGTTCGGTCTCAAGGGTCTTTACACTGTCCGAAGTTCGAACCAGAATTTAATTGCTAGTTTGTTGCCATTTCTGCATGTTGTACACTGCATTTTATATTTATACTAATATTGTAAAGAGGTAAGTTTATGAGTTTGTAGAGGGTAATGTCTGATCTACTGAACCTTACCTTAATTTTTGATTACTTTATCAATAAAAAGCCATATTGTTTGTGAGTCTTCCCTACTTAGTATTATAAATTCGAAAGTAATTCTGTTTATCAGCCTGTAAAGCACTTTTGACGGGACTTTCATTGGCAGATAGCTAATGTTATAACTACTGATCTTATAAGGATAGATATTTTAAAAGGAAATATAATAATATCCGATTCAACAGCATCAAAATCTGCGGGTAGCACCGCTGGTGCTTCTAGTCGACTAATAATCGTATTACCATTTAATAACTACTTATGGTTTTAAAACGAAAAAATGAGACTACATATTTGACAACTCTGTCGTCCTTATAACTTATTTTCTTTGCACCGAAAATACTCATTGCATTTACAGAGCTTCTACCAATACATTAGTCACTTTGTTTTCACAGCTCGATGTCACTTACTGTTGAGTCAATATACAACTTTAATGCAATTTTTAACGGCTTTTTAACACATAAACCACGGTAATACATCAAAGATATAAAAAGAACTAGTTTCGTATATTTTAAAATGGAAAAAAATGAATAGAAAACGAGGCAATATAAGGCTTTTCAAGTATCCCTGTGCTCTGAGGACTGTTGAGTAAGCTAACAGATCATAATATACATATATCTAATAATTTTAAACGATCAAATCTTTTCTATATATAATATATATATTTCTGTTCTAATTATGATTATAATCTTAATCTCGGAAACGGCTCCAACGATTTTCATAAAATTGAGTTTCGGGGTTAAATCGATCTAGCTCACATTCATATTTAGAAAATTTATCAAAAAATACCGACCAAAGCTCGGTCATCCAGGTGCCTACTATAATTAAATTCGATTATTATAAAAACTGGATACAATTCACACAATTCTGTCTGATTTTAAAATAAGCAGTCTATATTACGGTGACCAGCCGCACTACTGATAACCCTGACAAAAAACAATTGATAATATTGTTTGTTTATTTTACCGGGTCATTTCCGCACTTAGTCTCTTGATTGGGCCGTTGAGCGTGAGTTTGTTATCTTCTTTCTCCAACCATCCTAGATCATCCTAGAAGCTCAGTAGCCTTTTCAGGTCACTACCTGCTCCCGGATGTGATGTTGATTGGAGGATCTCCGCCCGTTGATCCGCCATAGTTCTACATTCCGTGAGAACGTGCTGTGGTGTTTCTTCTGCCTCCATGCATGGACAGAGGGCTGTCTGTTGCGCCTATAGTGAATAGGTGCTTGTTTAGGAGGCAATGACCCTTCCGGATGCCTATTCATAATATAATGCTCTTTTGACAGTTTCGATTTCAGTTCCGTTCCCACAATTTCAGTTCGATAACCATTTAGATTTCAATCGAACCCATTGTCGCTAAACACTGAACCTGTTAACTAAAATTTAATTTGATCGTCTATTCATTCAAGTAGTATCGAACTATTTCGGACATTTCTAACACAATATTTTGGACACTCATGAGCTTGTTCTGCATTTGTTTAATTTTGTTGTTTTCTATAGGTTTATATTTCCTTACAACTGACATCGATAAGAAAGCATACGATTACAAAAGATTACCGTAGACATTCTTCAGAAGGATATGTGTGTTACGAGGGGCGTGAGGGGGAGGGTGGAGAAGACGCTGAGGAGAGGTCGTGTCAATATTTGGAGAGGTCGGGTGCGCGTGCGATGCCGGAACTGCACCTGATCACACACACCGCCTGTTGCACCCACAGGTTGATTGTACGACAACGAAATATTTCCTTACCTAC
This sequence comes from Hyphantria cunea, assembly GCA_003709505.1. NCBI lineage: Eukaryota > Metazoa > Arthropoda > Insecta > Lepidoptera > Erebidae > Hyphantria > Hyphantria cunea. Next base: position 1,418,583 of record PKRV01000251.1, on the reverse strand, counting down.
GCTGTTTATGTTTCTTTGGAATGTAATGCAGGACTTGGATTAAACTTACTATATTTTTTTAGTTTCTGGATCATCGATTTTTCCTCTAAATTAAAGGAAAGGAAGGGATTTGGATATGATTGAGCGTTAGTGAAGATTAGGTAGTTTCCGTATTACTTACATTATTCGATTGTGTACTAAGTCTATCTAATGATATGTAATCTTGAAATATATATATTTTTTACTTTGTTCTTTTAAGGGAAATCTGTTGTAATTTTTAATTATTTGTTTACTAAATGTCGCACACAACTTCGCACGCGCGCTTCGCAGTATCTTATCTTAGACAAGCTACCAAACCCACCTCCTAAAAAAATCATGAGCAAGAATTGTAAATAACACATATATATTTCAAATCCCAGAGAGACATGATTCTAAATAAAAAAAAACATAATAATTAAGATTCAGCAACATTGAGACATGAATTCAGTGCTTAAAACTCAATTTTACCAAAACAACAGTTTAGGCGATTTATTTAAAAAACTACTAATTTAAATCGCTTGTGGTCTACCTCACCAGCAGGAATATTACAAACGATATGAGTATAATAATATATAAAATACAATTCTTACTTAATTTAATTCTTTAAACACGATTAACACACGATTATCGAAATCAATTCCACAAATTACTTATATTTTAAATTATTTAAAGCGTTGGGCAAAAGTTTCTAGTATTAAATACGACTTCGCAGAACTGAACTAAATAATATCATTACCATTGCATTTGAGGAGAATTACCTGGTGCCGGAAAGTAATGTAATGTTACACTTTTATTACCTCTGTTCCACCCTCTCGCCGTAATAATTTGTAATTTCTTTCTCTTTAGCGAGAGCCTAGCGCGTGGGTAGAGAACTATTATCGTTTACACATTGCTCGAAGCTCTCTATCACATCACAGAGAGTAATTTTATCGGTTTTTTTGTAGTAGAACAACTGTTCGCAAATTGTTTTAGGAGAACATAAACCTTTTGACATTTAATAGATTTATTTGTAATACAGACAAGATTTTTTTAAACGGAAATGTCTTTTTTTGTACATATATTATTATTATTTTTATGGAATTTAGGTGGTAAACAAGTAGACGTATCGCCTAATGGTAAGCGATTACCGCCGTGCATGGACCGCCGCAACACCAGAGGCGTCAAAATTGCGTTGCCGGCCTTTGAGGGATGGTGAAGGGGATGCGCACTCACTCTGTGAAACACAGCGCAGGCACTGCTTCAGTCCGATTTTCTGTGAGGCTGTGGTATCACTCCGGTCGAGCAGGCCCAAATGAACATGCCAAAGCGTGGCTCTACCACGGTAAGAATTATGTGTTTATAAAAAAATATATGTAGAAATATCATTAAATTTTGTATTAAACCGACAATAGAACTCTACACTAAGCGTGGCTCCACATCCGTTCACATTCAGTCGGCTAGTTATAGTGTATATATATTTATTAGTATTTTTATGTATATGTGAAACTTCACGTATAAATATTTTTTTTCCCACCATAGTGCACCTACCTCACAAAATTTCCACACCACCCAATGGAGTTCTAAAATAAATATAAATAAATAAAATAAAGGACTTATATCAACAGTCTTTAAGTAGTTTACTGCTAGGCCTAAAATATATTCAGTTTAATATTATCATCATCGAACAACAGCCTATAACAGTCCACTCTGAGACCTTTCTAAGGAAAGGATGTTTTTGCCTTTACCTACTTAGATATATATTTATATATATCAAGGTGTATATACCTGTACCTACCACCATCTAATACTAGATATATACTCATTTAAAAAATGAATTTCGACAAATAATAAGCTGCCTACAATGGCTGATTATCTAATAAAAACCCAACTCTTATCCATAAACACAACACAACAACCCATAACGTCCCACTGCTGGGCTCGGGTCTCCTCTCAGGAGAGGGTTAAGGCCATACGTCCCCACGCTGGCCAAGTGCGGGTTGGGGACTGGCAAGAATACGTTGTGGCTACGTAAATCTTGCCGTTGGATGTTTTTTAAGCCGCCCGAAGGCCTCCAACTAAGCTTCACGACTGTTATCGTATGATAACAACCGGGACCGACTGCTTAACGTGACCTCCGAATCACGGAGACGCTCATGGTAACATGCCACCAGCGGTCACCCATCCAGGTACTGACCGCGCCATCGTTGCTTACCCTCGATGATTGTTTCTAATCACCGAGTGCAACTGGGCTATGAGCGCCTTATCCATAAAAGTCACATTCAATTACCAGTTAGGCAGTTAGGGCTTCCAACCATTCACTAATGTCCATTTCGCCGTCATTGCGCATCACTAGCTTTACGTTACGGTGGAGGCACCGTAACGATTACCATTACGAGTATTATATGCATTGAGTATTAGATCAGATACGCGTAATACTCGCATACCGCCCACGGAATTGTATATTACGTATGTCATACACGTCTCAACAATATACTCGCTTTTGTTTGGGAAGATCGGAGTCGTACCGCAATCGAACATTAGTTTCCCGATTTTATCGTTTCGATGTCGTGATGCTTGTTTTAGAGTATTCACTTACTCGACTTTGTATTGTATTGGTTTACAAAACAGACAGTTGTTTTAAAATCTTATTTACACATTTCACATGAAATTAAAGTAAAGATATTTATGCTTTTTTTTTCATTCGACGGCCACCACGAAGTAGGTACAGCATTCGTGCTATATATCTATTGTAATGACATAAAACTGATTTGATGATGGAGCTGCAAGCAGGAAGTCTGTATTACATCACAGTCCTAGATACATAGGATCTTAGTAAAAAAAACGACGTAATCGTCTCAAGTTCAGGCTTTTAAATCCGTTTTGGTGATGCTTTAATCCTAGATAATAGTGTTCTCCTAGCCGATTACGGCCACGGCGGCCAGTTTCAACGGAGACCAGCCAACTACGCACAGATTTTATAGTTCACAAGTGTGTGCGCAAACACAGGTGCACTCTCGGTTCCCTCTTTTTCGCTATCCAATGGGACGGTTAACCGACACGACCGGGGAGAGAATAGGCGCTGGACCGACAGCTTTACGTGCTTTCCGAGGCGCATAGGTTCAGACCCCAACTTCCAAACTTCGAGCTGAACATTAAGTGTTTCTATAACTAGAAAAACGTAATAACACTTCTTAATCGTAGATAATATCCACATGCAACCCCAGGAGATTTGGAAAAATATTTTCATTCCATTTGTTATAAATATAAAGTAAAACATATTTTTTAACTACAAGAATTGTAGTGAAAGCTTGTTTTGAGAGCAGTTATTTTTACTTTTAATTTATAAACAATTGTATACTCTCGATTGTCATCACTTGTTGAAATGTTTTAAACTACGTCAGCATTTAATATATTAGTTTAATTCTAGAATGTATTATAAACGATTGTTTACTAGTAGTTTATCGACTAACAGAGATTTATGTTCAGGACTGTACGGCCCATGTATCTTGACAAGTCCGAAATTCGCGAAATTAGCAACAAAATGGTGGCATGAGACCCTCAGGCAGGCGTTTATTGAACACCCTTTTTTAGTTACATCGTACTTATTGGTTACTTCGGTGTAAATTTCGCAGAGTCTATGTTCAGACTCGTCAAGATACGTCGGCCGTGTAGTATTAAAAGTTTTGACTAGTATGCTTGATTACCGTTGTTTCTCAGTAAAGAGTGTAAATTTATGAAGTAGCTAACATTTTTCGATTGCCAGCTGTGTAAGTTAACCTACTATTAAGCAGTTTTAGTTATTGCTCGCGACTTCGCTCGCGCAGGCGTTGATATTACAATATTATTTTAACCCCACTATATTTTTACAAAATTTAAAGCACTTCCACCACAGGAATAAAAAATTTAATACAAATTTTCATCCCCAATTTTACCCCCTTAGTGGTGGCATATCCAAAGTTCCTTTCTTAGTGCTCACTTACGTTATATAAAGAACCTACATGCAAAATTTCAAAATTCCAGGTTCAACGGTTTGGGCTGCGCGTTGATCTCTGGGTATCTTAGTCAGTCAGGCACCATTCTCGTATATATATATTTAAATGTTATTTATAACACAAACGTACTTTTTACCCGACTGCGAAAGAAGGTGGGTTATGTTTTCGAGTGTATATATGTATGTATGCATATTTCTTTGGCACGCCCAAGAGTCTAAACGGCTTGTCGTATTTTTATGTGAGTGGTGGTCAATGGATTTGTCTTTCCCGAGAGAATGACACAGAGTAAGTCAATTAAAAAAAACTAAAAAATTTAAACGCAGTCGGGTTTTTTTTATTAAATAACTAATTACTTCTTTAAAGTTGTAATTACTTTTACTAAATTTCTGTTTCATATTGATGACATTAAACAACTTTGATCTCATTAAAAAAAATGCCATTAATACGATTAATATCTCCCATCCCGTCCCGATTAAACGTTCGATTAAAACAGAACATAAATAGAATAACAAAATGCAGATAAAACTAAATTGCAAATATCTATCGATAAATGAAAATAAACTAGTATTTCGAATTGTGGTAATTACAGAGAATACTCGTAATTCATTAATGCGTTCATGCGTCTAAAACGATTATCGTATAATTGAGTCGATGCGCCGAGCGGCCGCCATATTAGCCCGCTCGGGCTCATGTTCGTCTGTAAAGGTACATGTGAGCGCCTTTATTGTTATATCTCGGGTTTATTTCAAATTAGCTTTTTACTATTGCTCCTCTTGCGTGGAAGTCGATTATTGCGGACGACCCATGTGCCACAATAGCGTGGAATCGTTTGCCGCTAATTACTAACTTTCAAACTTTTGCATTCCATTACTTTCTGACTTAATACTATATGTCCCCGAGACGGGGCAGAGGGCAGCCATAGAGAACTTCCATCGCGTTCGGTCCTTTGCTTCGCTATTCTTTTATATTATAAGTATGATTATAATTTCGGAAACTTATGTGATCAGTCATGAGCCAGACTACCCTGGCCACGGCTCACAAGTCACAGGTTAGACAACATTACGGTGTCACAGGCATACTGTGACACCGTAATGTTGTCTAACCTGTGACTACGACAAATGCAACCTTATGGTGGCATTTTTTGATCGCCTCAATTACCGAAATAGTAATTATATAATTGTAACCTTCAATAGTGTAAGTGTTTGCATTGATGGTAGGTGCTCTAAAAATAATAATTTTTGCCTACGGCTCCCCCCGTGTATATTTCGGTTACTACGGTAAAGAATAGCCTATATTGTTCCTGAAGCATCAAAGAACCTCCATGCCAAATTTGATTGAAATCGGTGCAACGGCTTAGCCGTGAAAGCGTAACAGACAGACAAAGTTACTTTCGAATTTATAACATTAGCATTGATGAATGTATGCTACAGGTGGCTGTAAGTATGTAGGTGATTCATCATATGCTAACACACATGATATACGATTAATATAAAATGCAATCTTTTTTTAATTTTCGTAGGAACATTTAACTTAAAAACTTACCTGCTCTTGAACTTGATTTTAATGATTCTGCCTGTTTTCATAACATTCTTTGTTATTGCTCTAACTTTAGTAGTAACTTACATAATGTTAAGGACTTTCTAAGTTTCTAGGACTTTTTTTAAGTTTCTTGGAAAGACTGCAGGTCAACCTAAGTCTGCTTGTCCCAGAATCAGGGAATCATCTTGTAAGGAAAGAGGGTATAATATGAAATAAAACACGTATACACTTAGACTATATAACTATACTTAAATAACAAAGTGTGTATGTGGCGAGGACGCATGTTGCGGTGCGCGATGAGATCACTGTTGTTGCGGGGGAGGGGCGAGGCGCGCGGCTAAGTGCAGAATGTCACGTTTCTCCTTTGGGAAACGCAGTTCCCTCGCAGCAAGCCGGGCAGCCCTAAGCTCCCGTTCAGCTCTGGCAAGCTCGGCTCGGAGAACACCACCGCCTGCACTAGCCGCGTCTCTTTCCCTCGCAGCCCATTCCCGTGCCATCTGCTCGCGCATGACATCGTCCAATGCCCGAGCGGAGTAGTGTGCAACCACCTCTTGTCTTGAGCACTGCTGTTCACGCATTGCGCGCAGAGACCCGTTCCAGTGCAATAACTGGAACACCGTCATCAGCTCTTGGAACTCTAGCATTGTCCGACCTTTGTTCGTTTCCAGCATGAATCTGTAGGAAAACACATTTATTAAAATCACTTGCTGGACGCATATTTTAACTCTCGCATATCTTACACCTTTTTTAACTCTGAATATGGATTAGTGAATTAATCTTTCCCGAAGAATTGAAAGAAGGAAAGCATTTCTATAGACTACATGAAGTTTTACTATTGAAAGTGTAAAGACTGATACCAGTATGAGTTCATTGATGGTCCGTCAAAATTACAGCAGAAAATATTAACCTGAAGGCAGCTATCCCAGCGCTAGGATCCTGGTGATGCGCCGCAGCATCACCTGCAAATGAGGCGCGTGCTTCTGCTACTGCTTTTTCTATGAAGTGCTCGGAGATACGTCGAGATTCGTGTTCATTGAACACGCTGTTCATCAGAGCTATCTTCGCAGCGCTGCGTCGGGCCTCTGCCTTCGTCGGACAATTCTGGACCAAAAGTTGATTTGTTAAAGTTAAGACTGAAAGCCTTATAAATTATCATAAAGGAGACATTTATAATTTTAATTTTATACGTCATCATATTGTAAACATGTTAAGTATTGCGTTCTTATTAACTAGTTAACTGAAAGTGACCAATTTAGTTTGAATCGATATATCAAAAGCCCTCAATTAGAATCTAATGATTTAATTTATGAGCACAAAGCCCCAGACAATGTTAGATTTGCTTGCACTTCAAAGTTCCACTGTTCATATAACGCTCAACTTTGCTGTGAAACTACGTGCCTTTGAAACGTGTGACGTTGCATATGGAGTGCGGAGGGCAGCCATCTTTGTTTATCTAAGTTTAGTTTCCCGAGAGTTACTTAATCGCTTGATTTACCAAAAGTTCTACAAATTGATGTAGCATATTAAACATTGATTCAGACGAGAATATTTAACATGATAAATTCTAGACTTGAGTATTGACGTTTGGCGTTTGTCGTATTGGGAGAAGTGGCGTATCGTAATTATTTATAGCGTTTGTAAGCGTTTACAGAAATATTTTCATTTGAGAAAAAAATTGAGTTTACGGTTCTTATTATCCTCTTTTAGAGTTCCGTACCCAAAAGATAAAACGGGACCCTATTATTAAGACTTCGCTGGCCGTCTGTCTGTCCGTCCGTCTGTCACCAGGCTGTATCAAATGATCCGTATTAGTTAGACAGTTGAAATTTTCGGAAATGTTGTATTTCTGTTGCTTCTTTTGCCGCTATAGCAACAAATACTTAAAACAGAATAAAATAAATATTCAAGGAGCTTAAGGACACTTGGCCGATTTTATTTGCATATTTAAAGTCTCTCGTAAGAGAAGTTAGAACTATTTAGTAACTAATAGCTAGAATTAGAGACTGGTAGTCTTATTAGACTTTGATACGTGTTCGTTACCTGAAAACTGCCAAAACACGCTCCGCCTGGCAACGTCACATAGCACACGTAAGGCGGGTGTGCAGCTGGTACTGACTCATAAATGACAAGAGCTCCACCCGCCGCACCACCTCCGCGTGCTGCCTTCACCTGCCAAAACTCTTGGAGTGCTTCTACTACGTTCACTGTTGAGAGAACTCCGTCAGCTGTTTAAAAGAATAAACTCGTTAATCTGAAACTCTAACTGGTAAAGCGATGGCTTTAAATCAAGAAGGATTTATATTACGCAACCACAAGCTAGACCGGGTGTTGAGAATAGCCAGATTTGAGTTATCATGCCCATAATCTAAACAGTCGGTAATTCCCGCTGGTACTTTATGTATAATTATAACATGTTATTTAATTAAAGCCACTGAAGAAAGAGGTTTTACGCTACCAATAAACGTATTTTGTCATTAAAATCGGTACAAATGTCTGGTAATCTTATCGTATCTTATTTTCTTCAAGATCTTACGATAGTGGCAGATTTATTTTTTAATCAGGTTTCAGATCAAGTTTTATATAAAGGTATGCTTTTATCCTTGAAAATAAGACAGATAGATTGATACTTATTTGAAGTTGTTGAAATGAAATATTTCATTACTTTGATTTCATTAACAACCCTCATTAGACGTTTAATTTAAAATACTTTCTTCATAATTCAGTTTGAATTACCAGCTTTCTTCTATTTATTTAAGCCATCTTTATCTTCGATATCACCGTAATTTTCATTATCATCATATTTATGTTATAAAATTGATACAGTTCATACAATATAAAAACCCTTTTTGAACTACTTAAGCTGTTCTTTTTATTTTCCTGGTCGTAGCTGTGATGATGCGTAAATAACGTACTATTTACCATAGACAAACCTCTTTGTCTCTTTGTTTGGAGATTATAGTAACAGACAATAATAATATGTTATGACAACTCAAATGGAGGTTCTATTCAAGAACTAATTGATTGCGTCACGCGGGCGTTGTTTCCAATATGCGACACGGGTGCTTGGTTACATTTCTGAGATATATAAGATATAAATAATAATAATATAATAATATTTTTTTTGTCTTGTAATTGAACTAAACTATTAACAAAACAATGGTTAGTAGAAAATAATGTGTGACGATTATAATTGGTAATTTGATTAGTAATGATTTTTATTAGTATCTCGACTATGGTCCGTCATGCTCACTAAAATGACATTGCTTGTGGTGTCGTCGTGTGGTGGGTCGTTTTTTTTCCTCTAATAAGGCGGAGAAGACGATGGCTTGTCCATGCGTCATACTCGTGAACGGGTGCTGCTTGGGGTGACTGGTCGGTCTAGTCATCGATGCTTTGGCCTGCACTATTATTTTGGTTCGTTCGGCTGCAACTCTAGCCTATTGATCCAGCAGCGAATTATTTTTAACTGTAGATTTTTCAACTGAATATAAGTAGATGTGCATCTTGAATGATTTATGTGTTTAAAAATCTCAAACCTTCAACGGTATCACTGATTTACTTTTTGTTTTGTTGGTACGTTAAATTTTGGAGCATTTTAATAAAATGAAATTCAGGTGGTAACAGCTTGCATACTGTTCCTACCTTTCATGTAATACTCACACTATTGTACCTGAATATCTGACTTTTAAAAAGATTGGCCATGCGTTTATTTACCAGTATTCTTCTCATAAGGCTCGATGCATTTTGGAAACTGGAAGTTATGGATAACAGATAACATGGATAATAACATAACATAACAGATAACAGGCAGGCAGTGGATTTTGATGTTTTCACTTATTCACTTGTCAAAGGGACATGCAGTACATGCTGTGGCGTCTGTTTGTGTCGGTCTTTGATTATTATCTGTAGCTTCAATTTAACGTTCATAAATGTCACTTATTATATTAAATTGAATTAATTTTGAATTTGAATCATGTCAATACAGTTCAATCGTTGAAATAGTTTTAGTAAACTAATTTGCATTTGAAATAAATAATATAGGTAAGTTTTAATCACTAAACACCAACAGTCCAAGGTAAGAAAACTAGATTTACATGACTAGATTAGTAATTACTGAATAAAAACATAACAATGAACTCAACGTAGAAGTTTTAGATTGTTTTTATATTACAAACTTAAAAATTGTTAGAAAGGACCTAACCTTAATTAACGAAAATGTATATATTTGTTTGTTTATCGGTGTTCACTCAAGCTTAGTTAGGTACACAAACCAGCCTTAGTTTCGATTCACTAACTTTTCGTTCAGAAATCGCAAGTACGGCTACTGTTTCTTGTTAAACTTGAGCTTTACATCTAAAAATAATACGTGTAAATATATTACGTATATATATTTTGTGATGATGATGTACTTCTAGTGGAATTCGGCTACAACGGCTAGTCCCAACGGAGTCCAGCCCGCAACTCAGGAGATATTATAGTGCACAAAGTATGATGCAAACACAAGTGCACAGTCCGTAATAATCTCTCACTATCCGACACGACCAGGAAAAGAAATAATATAACATAATACATAATGATATAATAATAGTAACGACATATAATAATAGTTCTATTGCTGTGCTGATAACGCGGTCCATTAATTTCGCTTTTAGCTCTTATTATTACCCAGGAAATATGTAAATTGTTACTAAACAAGTGGAAATGGTTCAACCACGAAGTTTTAATGAAGCTGAGCCTAAAATCACATTGATATTGAAATGATTAATGGTCAAGGCATCATTTCATTTAGATTAATGGAGTTAGAATAAATTTATCCTGGAAAAAGGGTCTGAGAGGCTCTTTGATATGAAATCAAACTTAAGTGTTCTTGAGCATAAGAGGTAAAATTAACATAATTCATGTACAAAACGTCATCATCATTAAGTCTTCAGCAGCCCACTGTTGGACTTAGGCCTCAAACATAGGCTCTGTAGAAAAGAGGTTTAACAATTAAACAAATAAAATACAATAATACAACGCATTCAGTAATGCATAGAATGTTTTAAATTTTTAAATGAAAGCATATATTTTTGCAGAAATTATTTGAAGGCGTTAGAAAATTAAGAGAGCTGCTTTTATAGGACGATTACAATTTCACGGTGTATACATTTAATTTTAAAGTCTCCAGTTTAAACGCTTCTCCGAATACTGTATGTAAATCCAGCGAATACTTAACTATATAAAAATATTGACACAATTTTCAACCCTGTCACGTAAAGATAAAAGTGTAACTTTTAGGCCTAGTTTCACCAGTTCTTGATAAAGTTTCAGATAGTTGTCTGCCATATAACACCGTTCAACAGATAAAAGTTCTGATATACTTAGCCTTGCCATGAATAGTGTTGCAAAGAAAAACAATATTTTTTTCTTGTACGTAACATTTATTACTATTACAGTGCGTTTGTTTAATACTCTAATATAATAATAATAATAATAAATATTTCGGACACCTAACACACAACCCCATCTAGTCCCAAACTAAGCAGAGCTTGTATTATGAGCACTAGACAACTGATATGAATACATTAATCCTTATTTTTGTAAATACATACATATTATACATAGAAAACATCCAAACTCCGAAACAAATATTTGCAAATCATACAAACATTTGGTCCGAACCAGGATTCGAACCCGAGACCTCGTGAACAGCAGTCGCATACGCTACTACTGCGCCACCGAGGCCGTCAGTAAATATAAAATCATTATAAATATATAAAGCTTATTCGAAGTGGTCTCTATTGGCGACAATACAGTCCTTTAAACATTGAGGCAAGCTATCAATAGCAGCACGCACTCTTTCTATGGGAAAATTCATCACTGCCAATCGTATAAATTAAATTAAGGACTCCAAATTATCATGGCGTATAAAGCAAGCCTTATTCTCTAAAACTGACCATAAACCATAATCCAGTGGATTAAGATCAGGACTAGATGACGGCCAGTCTTCAGCTCTGATGAAGTCCGGAACGTTCGTTACTAACCAAGATTGGTTGGATCGAGTTTTATGACCGCCAGCTCTATCAGTAAGGACCATTTTTGGTTATTGAATATGGTGTTGTTAACTACTTTCTTAAGAATGGTATCTTGATACACTTGCCGATGTTTTGATATCTTTTTCACAAAAATATGGATAAGTCACCCCTTCATAGCTAACACCCCACCAAACCATCACTGAAGTCGGATAATGTCCACGGTACAACGTTGGCGTTATCCGGCGTCTCATACAGGCTGCAAGTCTTTATTCATCTTTTAAAATACGCGACATGGTTCTAGGTGCTATCTTTATCTCCTTTTCCTATCCTATCGCCTTTTCGTACGAACAATACGAGGACGCCCAGATCTTTTTCTGTCACAAACAGAGAAGATTTCATTATGCCTACAAATAGCCCGGTATATAAACATTTGACTAATAACAAGCGTATGGAGGATTTTAAAAATTGAATTTGGCTCAATACCTACTTTATGTAATGCAATCACAGAGATTCGGTTCTCTTTATCACCCTACTCCAATTTAATATCACAAAATATTTTACAATATATTGGCGCGAAAATAAGAAAACACTTTGACAATCGTATAAAAATGTCAGATTCCAAATTCAAAAGTAATACTATGTTTATTTTTAATTGTAATTGTTTACACAAGTTGTTAAGAACTTGATAGGCTGGGTATTATTCATTTTGCATGTGCAATAGCACATATTGTATTATGATGTAACAATAGTTACATCATGTTACAAATGTTACAAGTATCAACTTTCCATTTATTTTATCTTTAATTGCCTACCCTGACTAACTGAGTCATCACAGGGTTTAAACCGTTTCAGCTACGAACTTGAAATTTTGAGATTCGAAGCTTTTTATGTTGTAATCATCCAGTAAGCAAGGATCTTTTAAAATTCTACCATTAAGGCGATAGGAATAGGGATGAGCAGTTCTATAGAAGTTCCTCATTTTCAAAGCTAAAAACACGACGTTAGAAAAAAAACTTGAAAGAGGCCAGTAAATTAGAAAACAGCTAACAAATTAAATAGACTACCTTGAGAAAGTAAGGCGGCTAGACTCAAAATTCGTCCATAATTGTATTGTAATTATAAGTTTAGCTACAGAACACTTAATTATGAATAAAACTTATAATTACAAACATTTAGAACAACTTCAGAAGTTTAGTCGCTTTTTCTTACAATTTTAGAAATTATAGAAAATTTATTTCTATGTTATTTTATTATTGTTGTTAAACATTATATTTCGCAAGAGGTCAAAATATATATTTCTTCTCTATGCACAACGAACAACGAGAAATATTAAAGTAATACGAATACCAATTAAAACTAAAGTATGAAAAACTGTTTTTTTTTAAAGATTATAAAACGTTACTATAAAACTGCGAACATGAACATTTATCAGAGCTAAAAGCACCATTAAAACCATAACTAATTGATACTTAGAATGTAAATAGAATAGTAAGATTAGTCCGAATATCTAAACACATTACAAAATAAATAATAATAATCATATAAATAACACTAAATGAATACTAAACGCGGTATTTCGGCATGAGAATTTGAATTAGGAACATCAATAACATTAAAAACACGATTTGTAGATAAAAATAATACGCTCCATAAAACCTAGTTCAAAATGAACTACTAAATTACCAATCAGTGCCGATATAAAATTTGTTGATATTAAAAGAAAGCTACTTGAAGTGAAAGCTGACAGCCTGTCTGAGTCTGTTTTTTCTTCAAGAAGCCATTATAATATTACAATGAGCCTAATGTTTCAGAAAGCTCGCCGTCAACCAGCCCGTACTTCCTCTGACGTACGTCAGTTTTTCACAGGATTTTGTCTTTACACAAAGGCTGTAGATCCACTGAACGGTACAAGATAATTTTAAGCTATTTGCTGGCGTCATAAAGTTCATTTTTGAACTTAGCTTCATTAATTTTTAGTGACTAAAAATCTGCTTCAAGAATTTCACAACATTACAAATGAAATGGATCAAAAATTAACAAGTTACGACCTTCATCTGCATAAAAATCTGTCTTTTTAGCACCTGGTGTAAAAAGACAGGTGGAACTGTTAATATCGTGTATCAACACCGCGCAATAAATTCCAAAAAGTTGTACTGCCTTTTCGCTGGAGAACATGTATTTTAAATTCATTATTTTTTTTTTTTTTTAAAAAGACAACTCCCGCATTAGGAATATACATTCCTGTGTCGCGGGGATCTTTACAAACATACATGAAACGGACACAAAGTACACCCAGACTTAGAACAACAATTTATGGAACACACAAAGTGTTGTCCCATGTAGGATTTGAACCCACAACACTTGGCACAGTAGGAAGCGGTGTGGCGACCACTCCAACCACTAGGCCAACCGTGTAGTCACTATTAATTTCTACGATTCAATGTTTAAATAACATATATTATATTTTAATACAACAAAGTAAAATATTACGTTAACTTGATGTAATGTTTACCTTGTTTTCGAATTTATAGTCCTGTGCGGATTTGCATAATCGGAAAGTCGACAGTGAAAACATTGATACGTATATAAGCGGAAATCCGTGAGCAATTGCGACATGAAAAATGTTTCAGCCATTCATTTTATGTTCTTTTATATCATAAAAAACAAAAATGTAAATAATATTAAAATTTACGTATTACGAATGATGTTTTATCAATGGAAGTGAAGAAACTAGATAATCCTTATTACTGAGACTGATTTTCTTAAGAAATATTGAGACGTAAAAGGTTTTTTTTTTTCAAAATTTAGATATAAACCACCTGTAAAAAATTTTAGGACTTCATACACACATTCGAAACAAATATTTTTGCAATCAACGGGAATAGGTACAGTCGGACTCATTTAAACTTTATCCTAAACAAATATTAAATATACAATATATATATTTAATATTTGCTTAGGATAAAGTTTGAATGAGAAAAGAATTAAATTTACTCACATAAATGCGCTAATTACAAGATCTATCCATCACTTTTCATTAATTCTACATTACGAGTAATCCTTATTGTTCGCCATGTGGAATGAGAACATTAGTTAAATGGTAATAACTTTATGAGATCATTATGTTGAAACAAACCGTATGAACCATAATGAGTTTGGTATGAACAATGAAAGAAGTTTGTACTACACTTAGTATGATTACTGCTCCTTAAACATTTTATCTTTAAGGGTTAAGAATATGGAGTGAACTACGCAGGAAAACAGCACTGTCTAAAGAAGGAAAACTTGACATTAACATTGGCTTATGATAACATCATAAGCCAAGCTGTGTTATAGCAGACCATATTTTCCTGTCTTAGGAGAAGCATATTTCTAGTATTGAATCATTAAAGGTTGATGAAGCTTTTATGGTGAATATTAACTCCGTCAGTCTGATAGTAAATGGCAAACCTATGAAAGCTGAGTTGTGACTAGAGTTATTCGAGTATTTCTGTGAATTGTTGTAACAAAGAACCAGACAAATAAGTAAACCTTCGATTGCTTCCTACCTCATTTACCTTTCAATTTTAACAGGGCTCCTAATTTTCTATTCTCAATGTGTCCGGTAGATGATAATAGGTTGGCCACTCATTATGCAAATGAGAGTTAATTATCGTTGGCAAACTTTCGTGTATGGTACATTGCGGTTCGGGTTTTATGGTTAGGTCTTACAATTGTTACAAAAGTATTTTTATCCAAAATGAGATTCTAAAGTTATTATTTTCAAAGTTTACTGTTTTTTAATGTTAACTGTACCTATCTCTCCGTTGAACCTGCATGTAGAGTGCTCATACAATTAAAAACTTAATTTCACAAAGTGTTTGGCCTTTAAACTAGTATTGTGAAGCTAATATTGGTATATAGAAATTCCTTTTCATAATACGTTTTGTATGTTACATGATACTTAAAAGTATCAATGTGAATATATTTATAAGTATACAATATATAAAGAGGGCATATTAGATTAAGTTCCATTATGTTAAGTAACGTACATTAAAATTACAAATTTTAGGTTCACTTGACCCATGAATGTACCCTTGTATCGACCCACACACATTGTATTAAGTTGAAAATTATTTTCTATTGTGGTAAATTGTTTTCAGGGACATTCAGAGAGTGACCCGGAATTCCAATTGTGTAACATCGAGAGTAAATACTTGAGTTAACCCGCACATTATAGAGACTAAACTTGAAATTCATAAAATTACTATATATATTAACTTTATTCATCTCATACATGGCAATGTGATCCCAAACTTAATTTAAGATAGGAATTCATGACGTGTACTTGTGCATACATACATTTATTTATATATTTCAAAATGTATGCACATATTTTATTTTAAGGAAAAATTACACCGAGACACAAAAAAATATCGATTTTATTATACAACTCAAATAGCAATAAAATACAACAGGGATATCATCTCTAATAAAAATAAAAGTTCCAGAAAAAGAGTCACGTTTAAAAAAGCTACAGTGTTGCAATGATTACAACCATTTACACATTTTACATATTTATTTATTAAGCAAAAGTTCAACTCTTAGCTGCTTCAACCGTGTTTAATAAAATTGTTGTAAATCATTTCAACATTTTTAAAACGTATCGCGTTCAGATAGATTCTGAACATGAAGTTTATAATAGAATAACTTTTTGCCCGCAGCTCCACCCGCTTGTATGTGAGTTATCGCAAATGTAGACTATGTCTGCACACTCATCCAAATCGGTTTAGCGGTTTAGCCGTAAAAGTGTGGCATGCATACAGAGTTACTTGCTTACATAATTTCAAAATTGCTGATAAATAAGGGACTTCTAAAAATGTTAAATATTTAATTAAAGCAATACACGCTTTTATGCAAAAATGTGTTATTTTTTATGTTTGCACAGCAAAGAACACTACATACTAACAGTATTCAAAGTGTAACAGTGACAAATTAATAAACGCCAGATTTATTTCAACATGGAAATGCTTTTTTCTCCTGTTAAGCCATGGTTTAATTGTTGTTTTTTTTCGGCAATTAAGTCCATAATTGCTAAAAAAGCACGGCTCATAAAGGTTGTTAAATACACGACCTCATTACCACGATATATAAAACGCTTAAAAAGATATCATATTAAAAGCAAACGAGTCTAAGGTCAAAAGAGACATAAAATGGCGGGAAAAAAACGGCATAGACAAGTTTTTTCTAATGACAGTTTATTTTGTATTCTTTTTTGCTTTTGTATATTTTTTTCCCACCTTCATTCATTTATACTTTTATTTTCTGACTTCAAAGCAAGTTTATTTCTTAGAAAAATAACAATTTCAGTTAATAATAGAATATAACGAGATATTCCTCTGAGAACTTTATTAAAATGCTTATAATTTTTCTGTTCGATATATCTGAATATTGTGATAAATAAAACAAAATGTTTCTTAATTTAAATAAAAATTTTAATAGGTACACCGTTTGCACGTTTGCAAAATAAACTGTACTTAGGGAGAAAAGTATATAAATCACTTATCACACGTAAGCATTCTTCTATTCTACTAGGTATTTTAATATATATTTAGTAGAAACCCGAAAAAAGCTTTAATAAAAGCGATGTAATTTCTTTCGATGAAATACGGTGTCTAGACATGTTCATCACGTTATAAGTAATAAACACAAATAGATTCTATTTCTATTTTTTTTCTATTTCTAAGCAAATAGTTACTAAGAAACTTAGATTCTAAGTTTCTTAGTAACTATTTGCTTCATATTTCAATGAGCAAAATGTATAGAGAAAACTGTATTATAAAGAATTAGTGACAAACAATTTTTCTCTATAAAAAACCATAAAATTATGCCACTTGTTAAAATTCACACGATAACTAGGCGAAAGGCATTAAATAGCTTCTAGAAAGTTCATGAGAACTTTTCAACCTGTTGCGTCTAATGTGTGCTATTAAAACCGCTATTAATTAATAATATAATAGCAGTGAAGAAAGCAAATAATAACCATTTGAAAATTTGTGACATCAATCCATCACACACAATTGTTTTATGATATTGATTAAAAATCAAAGTTTTGTAAATAAAATATAATAATCAAATAAATTTCTTAAGTAGTAGCAATTCACCACGATTTCGCACGGGAAGACACGTGTATTGACCCGAATTTTTTTTTTATGGATTTTGATGTAGGTACCATATAAAATCGTGGTACATGATTTGCTCTATCGTCAATACTTTCCGTAGCGCACGAAATATAGAGAATTAAATTAAATCGAGCAAATTTAATATAACCTATGTTACTCGGAGATGATTTAGTTTTCAAATGGTTACATAATTTTTAGAATATAATTTTCTTGTTCTTCTTATAAACTCATTTTTTTAGGCTTTTGCTAACTACTTCTCTTACTTCAACTGTGCCAAATTTCATAATCCTCTGTTCGCATATTTTTCGTAAAAAGGGATACAAGGTTTTTGTTTCATCTATTAATATATAGATATACTTATTATAATACAAAACATTTTACAAATGAATCAATACCAGGCGCAGGACAAACTATAGTTTTTTTTAGGTGGAGTCGAACCCATGACTGTTTAGGTAATTTTACAATATTAGTGCATAGCATTCAGTTGAAATGCAAGTATTATATGAGCCAAACAGCAAGTCGTTCCTGTCCTTCAAACTATGTATAAACCTGTGTGATGGTCAATGGTTTGTCACTCTGGCCACTTACCTACTAGGTATAAACTTTTAATACAAAATAACAAACTCGCAAAGGGAGCAGTATCTATTTCATAAGTTCGTGTGAACAAATGTATGTTGCGATTTCAATGATTGTGTGTGGGGAGGTATACGTCGTTCTTTATTTCTTATATAAAATATATAATTGACTTAGAAACATCATCAGCCGTTAACAGTGCACAGCTGAACATAGGCTTCTATTTGAAAAGGATGTTAATTAGAATATTTGAAAGAAATGATTCAAATAATTTTATATTTATAGAATAAATAGCTACAGGTCCTTTAGAGAGAGGATAACATCTTAAATCCCTGTAAGTACCAACAGGTAGTGGCGATAATAGTTCTCTTGAATGAAGCCTAAACCTACATCGTATTTGCACACTTAGAAGGACTTATGTAACTCGCTCGAGGATTCCAATAATATTATAAATTCGATGCCTACCTTCAAAACAAATTTGTTTGAATGTTGAATAAAATATTTTTGTTATTTTTTTTGTTCTCATTTTCCGACAACTATTTATAATCCAACTGTAAAACTTTCACGTTTAATGATACCTATTATAGTAATTATGTTTGTATACGGTAACAAAAGCCCGAGCCAGCCTGTAACAATAACTAGTGCAACCAGATCAAAGCGTCAGACGATTCAAAGTCGAAGCAGACAAAAGGTCGCATTAATTAAAGAATTATCGAAGACCGAGATAGTTGGCGTTCTTTAGGGAGACATTTCGTTCAGAAGTGGGCGGTGATCTGATGTCGTAATACACAATTATACTTATTTATAATCATTGGAGTAAAACAATCTATACATATTTTACTAGTGGGTGCCTACTGCTTAACTTCATCATTGTTTGTTAGTGAGTGAATATGCAGAATTAAATTAAAATCACACAGCTATTATTTGAGGCAGGTCTTTCCAGGCATTCTCGAAACGTTACACTAATGATTAGTTGCTCGGTTCAAAAATGTCATTCCGGTCTTCTTTATATAGAAGGACTGATAAGAACGGGGCGGTACTACTCTGGCAAAGAAGATCATCGTAAAATGACTGCATTCGTGCTGTCGTGTTTCGTTGGTGATTGCTAGACCGGAGGCCCAATGATGCAGAAGCATCACTAGGCCGCAGTAATGTGGGTCACCATGAAGCATTGTTGCATTGTCTGCATTTGCAATGAGTATGGTGACCACCATACTTAGATTCCGCTTCTGCTTTCCATCAGGCAGGGTTGAATCACTGACAAATTACTGGCCATACATAAAAAAAAGAAATTCCATAAGTTACTCTTGTAAGTACATTAGATAGCACTAAATACTATTTTATACAAGTATATATATCATTATAAAAACTTATGACTCATCATTTTTTTAAAAGAGTAACGAATGTGAAGTTTATTCCGTGACAAACAAATTAGTTATTGCAAGTCATAGTGTGTGCAAATGTTGTTTCTGGCCAGTATGGCGTGTAGGTGGCAAAAGTGGAACCTATTATTTTTGTTTTGCCACCGGAAGAATGTTCATCAATTTTAAATGATGACATACGAACTTTCTCTCACAACTTTTACATATTTTGATTGACTTACAAATTTTCTATATTTTAGGTCTATCAATTTGAAAAGTTTGATCGATTTAGAAAACATAAATATGGCGTCGATTTGTTTGATTATTTTTGTTTAAATGTTATATATTACCTAAATTGAAAACAAGTACATTTTAGCACTGCTCACCGTCTTTTTTACCAAGGTCAAGAGATTCTAAAAAATGGTGATGAGAGCGTAATACGTTATTATGTCATTCAAGTTGAATTTAAATTAGAAGAATAATTCCAACAATTGAATATTCTTAAAGCCACGAGTTAGTTTAGAACCAAAAGTAGTTGTAAGGCAACGGGGCTCTGCTTGTCAAATGCGGAAACTTGACAGAAATAATCATGAATAAATAGTACAGTACCACACATATGTTCGAAAAGAAATAAAAAAGAACAACTTATATATAAAATTCTTGTGTCTCAGTGTTTGTAGTTAAACTCCTCGGAAACGGCTTGACTGATTCTCATATAATTTTGTGCGCATATCGGGTAGGTCTGAGAATCGGGCAACATCTATTTTTTATCCCCCTAAATGTTGAGGGTAGTCTACCCCTAAACTTTAACTTTTATAACAAAGCAACGTTTGCTGGTCACCTAGTAATAGATAAGATTATTATTTTTTTGGGACGGAGTGGTGACATGACAACGTGGGTATGTACTGGTGCTTTCCTACTAACAATTACTGTACCTACACTATATATTATATATTGCTATACCTACACTAATAAAAGTACTGCTATACTCACTACTATGTTATTCATTTCTTTTAAATGTTCTCATACAGTGAAATTTATTGCTAATTTCTTTTGAGAATAATAACGTTCTTTAACCACATAAATTTTGTCTTCCATTAAGTAAAAACATTTGAATAAATAATATAGCAAGTCTTGCAACGATATTACTAAAAGCAATTTTCGTATTCAGAAGTCTAAAAAATAGTTACCGTGGGAGAGCCACGCTTTGGCATTCATGGGCCGGCTCGACCGGAGTGATACCACGGCCTCACAGAAAAGCGGTATGAAACAGCGCCTGCGCTGTGTTTCACCGAGTGAGTGAAGATACCGGAGGCGCATAATCCAACCCTTCCCCTCATCACTATCCCCATCCCCCAAGGCCGGCAATGTACTTGTGACGCCTCTGGTGTTACGGGTGTCCATGGGCGGCGGTAATCGCTTACCATCAGACGATACGTCTGCTCGTTTGCCCCATATTCCATAAAGACAAAATAGTTTCAAATTTCATTGTTTTAGCGTATGCGACTGCTGTGCTTGAGGTATAGGGATCGATTTCCGGATCGGATCAAATGATTTTGTGATCTGCAAATATTTGTTTCAGAGTTTGGTTGTTTTCTATGTATGTATATTCAAAAAAAGTATAGTACACATAATACAAACTCTGCTTAGTTTGGGACTAGATGGCATTGTGTGTTAGATTAATTATAAAATATATAATATCTAATGTCTATTATGTTATTAACAACTAGTTTAGAAAGTAGTACTACGCTCTACCAACTACATCTAACTATATAAAATATAAATTAATAGTCATGATAAATCCAAAGAATATAAAACATTCTCAATAAGTGTCGTGTAATACGTTCTTGTTAATTTCCCTTAAAATGCCCACATCGTAACTTCTCGTGTAATAAATTTGTTATTCATAATTCTTAATAGATATACCCATTATCCATTGTTAAGTCAGACAGCTAGTTGAAAACTGCTGACTGTAAAGCGGAAGGCGGTATTCAATCTCTCATACGAAAGATACGAAGATCTATGTTCAAACTTTTGAAATGACTCGACTTTACGCAGAATTTAAACTAAAGTGAATCTCTAGGAAAGCACACATTGAAAAAACTTTGACACGACATTTTAGTAAACCTTGGCGTTATTTACAGCTTTTCTTTATGTCAACTGATGTGCCTTTAAAAGGCCAAGTGTTTACGTATGAAAAGATATCTCATTAAAAGGTCCTTAGTAAGTTGGTGCGCTTGTTTACTAAATTTTCTTTAGATCTTAAAACCGAATAAAAAGGCCGTGACACGATGGTAAGCGGTACAATTCTATTACTTTAAAATAGGGATAATTAATTTTAACAGAAAAATACTGATGATCTGATTCAAATATTTTTTCATAAAATATATTTACACCAAGTTAATAAAGTTTCACATTTGTAATGTTCATATTCATTATTTATATTGTGTCTTATTTTTTTCCATTCTCTTGTCCAAGAAAGTAATAACACATCAGCATGTTACAATTATTCCCCCTTTTTTTTAATGGGACTTATTCCGCCCACTTCACCACCACTGTAACTCCTGTACACCAGGATCAACAGCAGTGACCCACAAACATACCGAATTATGTCCAGTCCAGACAGTACTCGTCCAGACAAAGTCCATTAAAAATAACTGTCTTGGACCGCGCAACGAAATTAATCAGAAGAAAACTAGAGGAGTTAGAAATATAAAAAGTCCACTTCCCTCCTTAGCAAAGCGAGAGGCAAAAATAGGCAGACACCTTTTTAAAACCGGAAAGCACCACTGATCTAAAATATTATGGGTCCTGAGTGAGCTATATTTGATTTCTATAGTATATATGGCAGAATTGCCTAAACGCACGGAAATTCACCGCAGTTGATACAAGATTCTCATAGCCCCAGATATCGTTTGTAAGCTATTTAGCATTATGTAATGTTCATTGAAACAAATTTAAAATATTGTTGTGTGCATATTTTTTGTCAGTTACAATGTAAAATTATGAAGAAACCTAACATCATCATCACCAGCCTATTGAAGTGAACTCTCGGACCACGGCCATATTGGAAACAAAAATTAATATGATTTCTTTCTGCGCTAAACGCAATAGACCAATTCTAAATCCTTCATCTAATGTCTACTATGATCAACTATCAATCCACAGTCGGAAATACAAAAGGGGTTTACATATAAATAAAATCAGCACCTCGGATATATTTATGGTTCGTTTTTAAATGAATTAATTAACTAACACAGTGGGCGAAATTTTATAACATCAGTAGACCAAACTTGTTTTATATTTTATTGTAATTATGTATAAATTATTAGTTTTTAAGTAGATTAATGTATTTTTTATTATGGGAGCCGTAGCTGAGAATTTATATTGTATACCAAGACATCTTAAATATAACATCAACTTGTCGGCTGTGTGTTAACACTGTAATTGTATTTGGGGTTCAGTTGTGCTAACATAAAAACCTTGTGATTTTGGCTATATTAAATATCTACCCGCAACTTAGTTTAAATACTGTTTTTATAAGAAGGGTGTATTTTGTGTGAATACAAAACTTGAAAACCAAAAAGAAATTTAAAAAACCTAAGTTAAATCTATTTAATGTGATATTTCGAAAGTTAAGTGAGAATGATTTGGTTCTATTTTATGTTATTATATTAGAAGTTGCTTTTTATTTAAAATGGGTAATATTTCAATGCCCAACCCCATACTATGGGTGGTTCTGCGCACGATTTTTTCTTTATGGAATGGGGTGCAAACGAGCGCACTACTACATAAGTAAACTAGTATTGAATAATTAAAAAAACCCGACTGCATATACTTTTTTATTTTGTATTTTTTTAATTTTAATGTACGCAGTGTCACTCTTACGATTGAGACGAATCTATTGACACCACTTACATAAAAATAAGACGACCCGTTTAGGCTCTAGGGCGTGCCTAAGAAATATACATATATACATACACTTGAAAAACATAATCCTCCTCCTTTCGCAGTTGGATGTGAGCAACAACGGCTGAAATTATTATCTAAGTATCTCGCCTACGTTTATTTTAAAATGGCAATTATCACAACTTAAGTTGTTCAACCAAATACAGAATTTTACAAATTTAAACGATGTTGTTAATATTTATATTTATGGGTTTGTTCACCTATAACAGGCTACCATTGTGATAAAGTGTACAGTTTAAGTAATGTAATAAATAAAATTATTCAAAATTATAGCCTGTTTTGAATAATTTAACTTGTACTGACTTACAAATGTTAAATGGGTAGTATTATGTTGTATTCAGTAAGTAATTGATGTCTGACGCGAATAGTGTAAGTTTCTTTGAACTTGACGCCTGTTGACATTGATGTCGGCAGTATGAACTGAACGACACAGTTAAATTTACCTTTAATCTCGAAAGAAAACTACTTTATAACATTGGTTTTTAGTTTTGCGATAAACAAACCATTATTATGTGTATAGATAAATAAGTAATTAAATAAATAAATAAATATTTCGGACATCTAACACACAACGCCATCTAGTCCAAAACTAAGCAGAGCTTGTATTATGGGTACTAGACAACTGATATGAATACATAAATACATTTTTTTGTAAATACATACATATTATACATAAAAAACACCCAAACTCCGAAACAAATATTTGCAGATCATGCAAACATTTGGTGCGACCCAGGATTCGAGCCCGAGACCACATGGACAGCAGTCGCGTACGCTACCACTGCGCCACCGAGGCAGTCATAGATCTCTATACTATATATACTATAAAGTAAAAAATTGGAATGCCTGTTTGTAATACTTAAACACCCGCTTTTTAATAAATGCATATGCATTACATACATGGTACATAAACCTAAATAATGTTTCATATTTTTTTTTCTGTCTGTCTATTTGTTCCAGCTAATCTCTGGAACGACTCGACCGATTTTGAGGGGACTTTTACTAGCAGATAGCTAATGTAATAAGGAGTAACTAATAATTAATTTAATAACAAATTTATTTTACTAGGTAGCTAGGCTAGCTTTGACCCGCGGTGTTACCCGCCATTGTAAAAGTACAATAATAACCGCATATATCACCGCGTATATCTGTTTATCAGATGGGTGTATGTCGGTCAAAGACAAAACTAAGAATTTAGGAACTTAGAAGAGGCGATTGTTCAGTAAGTTCTTCAACCTATTTCAACTGAATAAGTTTTGAGATAAAAGAAACAGTTTGTGTTGAAGAGAAATGATATCAGTTTGTATTGTAGATATTTGAATCATAAGGAAATCCAGCCATCCATCTATTTATGTGTAGTGACATTTTTCTTCCAGATTTTTTTATGCAAAGGAGGCAAACGAGCAGACATATCTCCTGATGGAAAGCATCCACCGCTTTCCCACGGTAAAAGTTTTCATTATCATTGTCATACAAAACGTTGAACATATCACATGTTATTCAGCCATAACCTATCGGTAGTACTTATTACCGACAGTCTAACAAAACAATCCTTTCAAATAAATTCTGCTACTTAAAGTGAATTTCTCACTGTACAGTGAAGCTGTCTGCCCGGGACGTACAATGAAAGCCTTTGTTCATAATAAATTGTAATATTCTTGAGGAATGCGACAAATAGCATCTACAGGCATCGCCAACTTCTTATTTTATTTGTTCATTGTGCTGAATCGTTAAATACATAAATGTAAGTCGGAAAGTGTGCATTTATTTATTAAATATAAAAGTTTTAATAAGCTATGATGCTATGTATTTGTTGGTTTTTAAGTTACCACTGGAATTTAAAACGTTTTCGGATAGCCATAACCTCACATCATTATTTGTCCTAGTTGGAAATTGAAGTCACGTCTTTTGACTCTGCAGAAAAGACCGGCAGAACCTTCAAATATGCCCAAATTGCAAGAGCTTTTCATCATCATCATCATCAGCCTATCGCAGTCCACTGCTGGACATGGGCCTCTCCAATTTCACGCCACTTAGTTCGATCTATGGCTTCTCGCATCCAGCTCCTGCCAGCCGTCTTGCGCAAATCATCGCTCCACCTGGCTTGTGGACGTCCTACACTACGTTTGCCAAGAGCTTTTAAAAATCTAAAATTTTATCGTCTACAAATATAATACAGCTAATAAAATGTATATGTAAATATAGCATTTTATTACACAAACCATAAACTATAGCAAATATTCTCATTAACAGCGAGATTAGTAGTTATTTTAAGAATGTAAACTTTAACTGCTTTGCACGTTTTAGTACTAAAAGTATTTAAATAAGAGTATTATGAGCATTTCGATATAATTTGCCCTTCTAATCTTTTTCTTCTTCTTATACATATTTTTAAAATAAAATCAATAAATATATGAACAGAAAGAACTCCTAGAATAAAGCAAACTTTTCTTTATACTTACATAGCTTGATTATCGTTATAATATGAAAAAAATAATTGATTAGATATTAAAAATTACAAAGTATTTATAAACACAGGTTATCGTGAAAGTAAATAGTTTTAATACTTATCGGTTATTGTACTAAAAGTATTCTTTAGACGCTCAGAAATACCACGACAACTACGATTATTAACACAACTAAATTAGAGGTACATATGTTTCATTTAGATTACATAGATAGCATTTCAAATCCAGTATTCTCAAAATACTCCGTGTCAATCTACCATACAAAAAAAATCATTTCTATAAAATTAGTCCAAACTGCGAAGAACAGTATTAGAAAACCAGTTAAACACAACTCGACAGACGCACATTCACAGACGCCAATCATTTCGGAGCATTAGTCGACAGTTAATTATGTACGTTTAACTCTGTATTGATAACTTTACGACTGTAATAAATAATTATTTTCAACCAATCATGGCCGACATCGCAGTTTTTATTATTTAACTGGACTTCCAGACAGCGTGATATCATTTTTTATGTCTTTAAAAAATAAGGTCGTGCTATTGGGAAAAGAACGAGATTTTGTGTATAAAGTGTATGAATTTATATATAAACTTATTATATTATTGATCGTTTGATCTCGGACATTTGGATATTAGCTATTACTGTATTTGTTTATTAGAAATACTTTAACTTCTCGATGTATTACATATATATTAACTGTTTTTATTACACTAAATGTACTTCGGTAACTGTAGTAAAAAATTACCCTATGTAACTCGCTGATAATATATGCTTTTCATTGGTGGATGGTTTAGTGGTTTAGTCGTGAAAGTATAGCAAACGATTTGACGTTCGTTCTTGGACAATAAAGTTCCAAAATGTTTACGTTATAGAGAACAAATAAATTAAAAAATTAATAAAAATTATCCAAAGATTGCCTGTAAGAGATTGCTTTTTTGCGATAAGACCGCCATTTGTACATGGCCATTATATTGTTCATAACAGTATCATATCATATATTGTTTAGTTTATAACTGTATTAATTGGTGTACAATAAAGTTTATTTTATTCTATTCTATTCTATGACATAAAACTCATATCTCTATTTATCACCGCTTATATCTAGTGCTTCCTTTCAGCTATCCATCTTACCTGTGGGATAGTTTAGAATTGTACAAAAATGTGGTAATCTATCATAGTGGACTCTAAACCTAGCACCGGAAGATCGGTACAAATGATTGCTTCCAAGAGAAATGGGAAAGGGACGTAGAGTGACGAGTTGGTTCACATCAATCACTGGCTACGTTTGTACCTCAGACTTTAGCCAAACATATTAAATAGTTTTATTGATTGTTAGGACGTGCTTCGCTTTTCACTCTTAAAGAGGCTTCGCTTTCGCGGTAATGTTTATGATACAAATTAGAAATATATACTACGGTTCCATACTAACTTGACTGCCTCTGTGGCGCAGTGGTAGCGAATGCGACTGCTGTGCAAGAGGTCTCAGGTTCGATTCCTAAGTCGGACCAAATGTCTGTATGATCTGCAAATATTTGTTTCGGAGTTTAGGTGTTTTCTATGTATAATATGTATGTATTTACAAAAAAAAAGTATATAAGTATTAATATCAGTTATCTAGTACCCATAGTACAAGCTTTGTTTAGTTTGGGACTAGATGGCGTTGTGTGTTAAATATCTGAATATATTTATTAAATGTCTGTCTGAACATACAAACATAAGAAGTTCATAAGTAACCCTGTCTGTCTGTTACGCGAGGCTAAACCGCTGCACCAATTGCAATGAAATTTGGCTAAGAGAAACTTTGATTCTTAAGAAAGGATATAGGCTACTCTATACCGCGATAACAAACATAAACACGCGGACACAATTTCTCAAGTTGTGAGAGTAACGATGATCTTCGAAAGTATCTGACCAATTTTCACGTTTTTTTGAATGAGTGTTTTCCTGGCGAAACTAAGATAATATAGTTAACATCACGCTTAGACCAATAGGAGCCGAGCATGATTGAAAAGAGTCTCAGATGATGTTGCGTGAGCTAGCTAGCATTATATAAAACTACATGAATGTAATGGTAAATGTCTTTTATAGTCTGATTATTCGTTGCGCTATTTTAATTCTCATGCCTATACTGCTTCCCGTTCCGTTGTAGTTACAATTAAAATGTTACGTTTTCAAAAGACCTATTATAACTTACCAAAGCTAAAAAATCAGAGGGTACTCTAAATTTGTTATGTCACCTAGAAAATATATTAAATTCTCTCCGAAATTTTTTAGCCGGACAGCGTCACACGTGCACTGCGAAACTTTGAATTTATTAAATGAAAAGTTGGAGAGATAGAGAATGAATCGTTGTGGCAAATCTAGTTAGCGTGCCACCTCATGTGACTCATTCGATATATATACTATAAACATTAAATATAATATTCATGACGTTAAGACTCATTTAGACAATCATTAGCACTTGCCCGCGTTTTGAATGTCAAATAGCCTACGTCTTTCCTCAAGAATCAAGGTATCTCCATGTCAAAAATCATTAAAATCAGTGCAACGGCCAGCCGTGAAATCGCAACAGACAGACGGGTATGAAAGATGGCAGAGCCACGCTGATTTCAGCACGAACTGGAAATTTCAACCGTAGCGATACTACCATCGCACATAAGATCAACCTATAGTTACAGCATTGGTGCTGTCGTGTTTTGTTGATGAGTGTATTCGACCCAATGATGTACAAGCATTAATAGGCACCATGGTGTGAGTCATCATACTGCATTCTTGCATTATCTGCATTCGCAATGAGTATAGTGAGCACTACTCTTGAATTCTGCTTATGCATTCCATCAGGCAAAATAGTCATTTTGGCAGGCAACATTAAAAAAGAAGAGTTGTTTTTTAATTTATAGTATTAGTATGAATTATTTATGAAGAATTTATCTAGCAAAGTGCGTTAGCAAGAGAGCAGACACTACAATCAACTCACAGTTCTCACAGTAACAATTATATAACTACAATATAATATATTAAAGTCTGAGTTACAACTTAAATTATATTAAAAAGTAACCCATCTGAACAGATAACGTAAATGGCATACAGCTTTACTTACATCTTAGAGGAAAAGAGGCTTTAAACTTATTAATTTAAATAAATAAATATAAATATTTCCGACATCTAACACACAACGCCATCTAGTCCCAAACTAAGCAGAGCTTGTATTATGGGTACTAGACAACTGATATAATACTTATATACTTTTTCTTTTGTAAATACATACAAATCATACATAGAAAACACCCAAACTCCGAAACAAATATTTGCAGATCATACAAACATTTGATCCGACCCGGGAATCGAACCCGAGACCTCAGGAACAGCAGTCGCATACGCTACCGCTGGGCCACCGAGGCAGTCGAATTTATATTCCAACTAGCTGACCCACGCAACTTCATCTGTGTTTCTTTTCAATAATGCTGTGTTCCATGTTTACTAACCTATCTTAAGCACGGCAGCAAAACACATTTTAAAAAAAAGTGTAAATCGATTAGATAGTTTTGGAGTTCATCGTGAGCAACACATCCTTACACATACTCAATAAATATTTCTAATTTAATCAACATACAAGATCATTCAAGCTAGAATCAATTTGAAAAAGAAATTGATACAGTGGCAGAACCACAATATTCTCGGGTATGAAGTAATAATGACGTAAATGGCCTGGATAACGGCAGTACTGCCAATAATATTATCCCTAAGTGTATTTGCAAAAACATTATATATAGCCAATAGCCTCCATTATCATATAGACAGAAAATATTACAAATACAGAGTAAAAACGTGCCCTTTAAAAGGTTTTCTTTTAAAATTATAGTCTGTTGAATAAATAAAATAACAAAACAGCTGAAAAGATGGGTAATCTTTTTGGGAGTCTAATCCTGCCCACACACCCATGTATGTTTGTATGTTCCAACGTGCCGCCTAAAGTACTGTACAAATTATAATGGTTGAGATGTGATAGATTCGTAAAAATGGCCTGGTTCACATGGGCAAGATTAAGTCGCTACAACATTGTCTTACCTGTCCCCAACTTGAACTCAGACAGCGTGGTTATCATTTCTACACATAGAACAACAAAAAGAAAATCATTTAAAATCTAAAGCCTGAATACGTAAACCAACAAAATTCTGAATGAGCCCATATTTCTCTTAGTCACAGCATGATGCGTGAACGGCTGAATAAATTTCGCTAATTCTTTTTAGTTGAATAGCCCATTTGCCGAAAAAGGTTTTAATCGGGACAAAATCGTATTGAAAAATATTACAAAAACGGGGACAATTTCTTTTTTTTCGACAGACATGAACGTAGTTATGCGAATTAGCTAGTATCTGTATAAAAAATAATGAATAATTATAATCTAGTAATTAAAACTATACACTTAATCAATTTATACATATCACCATGTTAAACAGATAGCCATAGCCGTATGGTACTTTCTAATAATGTAAATATAAGTACGCTATTTCCGATTTTCTCCGTAGTGTTACGCGAATTAATAGAGTTACGCGACTGGAATATTGTACTAGGTAATACAGATATTTGGTGATAAAATTTATTAAGGTGCGTGATTAGTATTCCGGTAACGAAGGCATTTGTAGTATGTGAGTCACTATGTCATTGTGTTTAACATTGGCAGACATTGGTTTTAGAATACAAATCTCTTTGTATTGGCTGCTGTTGGTCAAATGTTGGATAAAGATTCATGAAATTCATTTAGAAACAATATCACTATTTTTTTGCAAAACAAATCACTCGCACCGAGTTGGAATCAAACTAAAAGCCTGTGAATCAGCTTTCTTAGTAGTCAGTTTAACTAAATCGTACATAAAACATGTACATTCTTTTAATAAAATAGGTGCACAGTGAAAGACACAAATGTGTAAGTTACATAATTATTTCTATCAATAAATTCCACCAATATAACAAATATTATAAATCCGAAATTAAAGTTTGCTTTTAATTTTTTTTATGAAATATTAGGCAAACGAGCAAACGTATCGCCTGATGGTAAGCGATTACCGCCGCCCATGGACAACCGCAACACCAGAGGCGTCACAAGTGCGTTGCCGGCCTTGGGGGATAGGGAGGGGGATGAGAAAAAGGGTTGGATTATGGGCCTCCGGTATCCTCACTCACTCGGTAAAACACAGCGCAGGCGCTGTTTGACTCCGGTTTTCGGTGTAGTATCACTCCGGTCGAGCCGGCCCATGCATGTACTTTAAATATAGTAAAGAAAGGATTTACAGGACTTGTTGTAACCTATAAATTTATTTACGTTTGCGTAAGCTTATTAATAAACTCAATAAATGTTAGGTATGTATTTACAAACAACTAAAAGGGCAAAGGTAGACATAAAATGTTAAATCATCTGCTTGTTGAGTTTCGACTACAATCCATAATAATATGATAATATGGGAAATAACTTCGTCTGTCTGTTCGTCTGTTCCACTTTTATGGCTAAACCACAGCACGGATTTTAATTTTTTTTTAGTATATGTCCTTCTTACTGCGATAACCGACAAATTCTCGAGCAGAGCCACGGGCAAAAGCTAATTAATTAAGTTTCGTAGGTTTTTTTCTTATTTTAGAACAAGTATAACTTGAACTCATGTTATACCAAATTATTGTGCTTATAAATTACCTCCTTATTTTTACTAGACCATGGCGAAGCCAAAATTTTCTTTCTTTTAAGTAATGGTTCTGGCAGTCTATGTATTTATGTCTGTATGTACCGCCGTAACACCTAAACTACTGAACCGATTTTATTGAATGAGGTGTCAATATATTTGTTACTAGCTTTTGTTCATGCTCATGCAGGCTTCAACTAGCTCACACATAAAAAATGCTTTTGAATTTATAACATTAGTGTAGATGCTGGTTTTAAAGATTAGCCCGTTTTATAAATTACACATCTATCTAACTATATGAATAATAATGAATCAATGAAATGTATGTATGCGCATAACTTCTGATAGACTCCAACAAATTGGATAATTCTTTTTTTTATATGTTTGCTATTGTCAGGAAAATGTTTGTATTAAAAAAATTTAAGAAATCTGAAAATATTATTTTTGTTTAGTCCATGACTTAACTACCCGTGGGAAACTAAGGCGGCCATAAATAATAAAAACCTTTTTTTTCGGAAATTCAGAAAATAATTACGAAAAAAAATGGCGGTACTAAGTTCGACGGGTCAGCTAGTAAAAGATAAAATTTAGAAACGAAACATTAAAGTTATCTGTGTAAGATTCGAAAGAATAATAATTTGCAAAGATTAATATGAAATAACCATGAAATTAATCTAACGCATCTTCGTATTCTCTGATGAGAAAATTTGACGGTTAAAAAAATAAATATATACGAAATATATGCAACACTTTAATTTGAAACCGGTTTTAAAAAGTATCAGTAATAGAGTTGAACATTTTAGCACTGTATGGGATTGAAATTGGAACACATAAATGTTTTAGTATTTTATTGCCGGCTTGCCAATAAGAACATATTATCTAGTCAACAGAAGTATAGCCTATACGTGTTATTTAAGCTGGTTCTCGTTCCTGCTAACTCCGTTACTCGCTGATGTGAGGATAGAAATTAATAACGGAACACTTCCAATCAATTTACGACTTACCTGACGTTTATTAGTGTAGTTTATGTCGTTCTTGATCAATTATTTATTGAACTCGATGATAGAATCGAAATCTAAATGTGCCTACATAAAATAGAACTTTTAAAATACGTTTTATAAGTTATTTAGTTAAATGTTTAAAAATTTTTAATCGTTTGAAACGATGAAAGGTTGAATTATGAAGCTTTGTTAAAATCAATGTTAATTTTAATGAATTAACCTTATTATTAAACAAGTATGTCACAGGGAATACACCTAGGTCCATGTTACTCGAAAATTTTCTGTAAGTTTTTTTTTGAAATCCGAAAGGTAAAGAATTTATGTAAAATTCAAATTTAATATTTTTAAATAATTTATGAATTTGAAATAAAACAATGTTGTTTTTAAAGATAAGTATAAAGACTTACATATCCTAATCTCCGGCAAGTGATATGCACTTTGATCCATAACCTGCGACGGTTTAGGCTATAACTCTAAAGTGCTGTTATACTTGAGCTACAGTTTCTAGAATAAGCCGATCGCATCTCACCCGGTGCATGTTGCAACTTGTAAAAATCCCCCACATGCGCACGCGCCGCATTGCTGACACACACATGCTCGAATTGTCGCGTACAGTCATCATACAGCATCCCGCAAGGATTGTTAGTTATTGCGAATGCAGACAACGGATATTATCTTTAGAATTTTCTGGAATGTGGGTACCTCAAATCAAGAGGGTCACACTGTTCTTTATTTATTTTTATGTAAAATACATGGAAGCAAATGTTTTAGTCTTAATAACAAAAGGAAATTTAAAAATATATTTTATAAAAATGTTCTAAAGGAAGCAAAGCTATAGAAAGAATTATTACGTACGTAAAAGAAACAAAGAACTGATGTGTTAGTAATTTAGATATTCTTTCAAACTGCATGGAAAGCAAAAATATGCACGGGAAGGCAGCAATAGACATACAAGGAAACAAGAAACGCATAGTAAACAAAATATTAACATTATAGAGCATCAGCATCGTGTCAATCGATACTCATACCTTATCATACAGACCTATCGAATTGTAAAATCATTAACAAGCAATTAAACTAATAAATGACATAAAGCTCCATCAGACGTGAACGTTGCGCCGCTAGCGCTACGCGCTCGTGAAATCGCGACTTAGATACATCTCAATTTACGACACGCGATGTAGGCCGATTGGAAAGCCGTATAGGTCATATTAATAACTAAACGTCGTACGTTACATTTACATGGATACAAGAAGCCTCCATCAGCGCTACGAGTATGGCAACTTTATAGACGATCGTAAACAAGATACCTACTATAAAATCACAATTTGAATTTCCTTAAGACAGTTCAATTTTCAAGGTTTAATTGAGCTTTTAAGCACCGACATGAGTCGTAGGTCCCAATTATCAATAAAACAACCGTTCAACACGACTCAACAATCATGTTAAAACATTATGAACATATATTCTCCTCCTACGCCATTGTGTACAGAATTACAGTAATGTCATTACGAAATGTTTTACGCCAAAGAGACTGCGAACTTGACGGCCATATTTGTGGATTATAAATTCTGATCACAATACAATAAGGTCGTATTTAGCTAAAACTTCTCTTAGAACCCTTTACTGTTTGATTGTTAATGGTTGTTATTTGTTTAATTTATACTATAATATTTTTTATGGTTAATTAAAAATAATTTAGTATCTGATGTATTACGAGCAGTTATCTTAAGTAAGTTGGTAAACGCTCTGAGAGCCGTAATAAAGATACCACAAAGAAACATGTCACAAAGAAATAAAAAAAATAAGTTTATTAAATGCACTTTAGGTAAGTTCATAAACCTTGGAATTCAATTATATTATTTAGCATCAAGTACATTTTAATATTGTGAAAACTATTCAGCATATTCACATCTATTGTGAAAGTTTCCAAGGCGAGAGAATTTTGAAAAATAAAACTTACTGGACTGGATCATATCACACCCTTCACTGCCAATGTTCACAAGGCGCAAATATATATAACATTACTATCAACTCGAGCTGTGGCTATTGAAATGTAAATATGAATGGTTAACAACTACAGATGTCGGCAACTGAGTCATCGACGACCGGTCGCGCAACATACAAGTGTGAATTTGTAAAACAAAGTTTCGTTAAAACCGCAGTGAAAGAAGCTATCAAATATTTAAAATATAGGGGTTGAACATGTTAAAATATGGTACAAGTAAACAAAGTATCCGTTTGAGTTGTTAGACATTATATAGGTATACATATATATACATATCCGAAGTTAATATATTACTTTAACATGAAAAGGTCGTAAAATATGATCGAGTGCATCGTACTAGAACGACAGGTTCGCAGCACAGAAAGAGATCAAGGGACGAGCGACGAGAAATAGAAACAAAGAGGTTTGAATATTTGCACAGTGGAGTTCCATGAATCAGCTGACCTCTGTAGACGTCATCGTAGAGGGGCGCGAGCGCGGCGTCGGGCGCGCCCCAGCGGGACGCCTCGGGGTACACCATGGGGGCGCGCCGCTAGCGCAACATGGCATCACCAGCGCGTGCGTCTGCGCCGGCCTCCGCGCGCGGACTGAGCCGGCGCACCCACGCGCCGCGCTCCGGAGACCGAATGTTAGCACCACACGCTACGCGAAACCAGTATGCGAATATCACTTGCAGATCAGTAACTTGGCCGACACATCATAATCTTTGGATTTAATTACAAGACAATATAATGTTTTGTTAATATTAACAAAGACATTGAAAAATTAAGAGTTCTTAAAACTTGCGTACCTACAGTAGTATTTTAAAAGCCAAGCTATGGTATACTAGACCTAAATATTGATATAGAACTTTCTTGACCTAGGCATTCAGGTCCAGTTCAACGGAGTATCTCTGTATTATTAAAATAGCTGTCTAAAATTGAAATGTTGATGTTTGCTTTAGAATGAGCAAGCTGTATAATTATCTGTTATATTTTGTATAAATGTCTTTCTACGTGTTCCAAAAATATATCAAACCTTACATTACTGGTATTTATGCAAATACAGGAACGTCACATATACTGAATACAGGCCGCTTCCAACGTGCGCAACAAAATCCGTTCCTTCATCTACCCAAGTCGCCTCTGCTGTCTTTAGGCCCATAAACTATCTCTGTATACCGAGCGATGGTCCTAATTCTATGACCAGTTTACTGTAACGGTTCTTCTACAAACCTAGGTAGTCTACAGATACTTCAACAAAGCTTCCTTCCTTGGCTGGCTATGATGGTAACTTTGGTTCTTTCAAATATGACCTCATTGCGAACTTCGTTGCCAACTTAAATAAATATATAACTAATGGTCCTACTGTAATTCTCTACTCTGTGTATTTTGCCCAGACGGCTCCCCGCGGCCTCCTCGCCCTCCGTGTGCTTCACTTTCGCACGGTCCGCGAACCCCGTCGCGACACTAGTTTAATT
This sequence comes from Hyphantria cunea, assembly GCA_003709505.1. Taxonomy (NCBI): domain Eukaryota; kingdom Metazoa; phylum Arthropoda; class Insecta; order Lepidoptera; family Erebidae; genus Hyphantria; species Hyphantria cunea. The sequence goes on along the minus strand of PKRV01000251.1, from coordinate 1,382,363 downwards.
GCAACCCGCCCGCTGCAGCCAAAACCGGATTTATTGTCTCTCGGTCGATATCACCTCGAAGTTGATGGGAAACCTGAGAGAAATCGACCAGGGTTCCGCACTCCTGGCACTGGTTAAGCGTTATGTTAGCTTTGGACTATGGCTTTGATCATTGTTGTCGACTAAACTGTAATTAAGCACACACTACCGACTTAAAGTTTCTACCACTTCTTTTTAATAGATAATAGGTCAGAGAAATTGGTTAATTTATGTGTTCAAAATGAACAATTTTCGCATGGCAAGTGGTTACCGATACATATATAACTACATTTGTATGACTAACGCAAACACATAATCGTTCAAGGTCAGTAATTTATTTATTGCTTACTGTAGAGATACCGGATTGAACAGGCGACCGCTTGTCCGATTTCGAACAAATATTTTCTATATCCCGATCATGGATACTTGGTGTACAATTTTATACGTATATTATCATTACTTTTTATTTATATTCAAAAAATTCATAATCTCAGTAGCTAAACTCGTGATTCCACAAATATCCATTAACTTGTTAACCTCCTTTAGTGGTGTTTAAAATTCTACCAAAAAAATAACCTATGCGTTGGATTACAACAATTCTTCCCAGCTGATACTCCCTGACAACCCTAAGTATGTGCCGAGTATTAGTCCAAGTGTTAGTAATGCGCTTTGCAGTAGTTTATATGGCGACTATTGAATACTGCGCATGAGTGACATTCGTAGGCGTCATTATACTTGTAAAAGATATCAACGCGCACAAATCCAATAGAACTCTTTAACATATGATAGATATAAAAGTAAGAAGGTCTTTTTGGTTGTTAAATCGCTTAATAAGGTTTTGTTATCTTATTAAAAGAATATGCATGCTATAATTAAAGGCATATAAGCAATAGCAGTCATTCGAAAAACAATATTATTACTGTTTTACGAATGACTTTTACTGATCTGGATAAATTGAATGATACTTGATTACTGAAGGAGAAATCAAGATGAAAGTAGAATCATCAGCCTTATTTTAATTCATGAAACAAAAACTTTATACTCTTTTTCGCGAAAATTATGCGAACTATAGAGCTTGAATCTAGAAACGGTTATATTGTGTATGAAGGAGGATGCAATGTAAAAAATAAATTAAAAAAAGAAAGTAAAATATGAACAGATTTTGACAACAAGGTAGCTATTACTTTAATTTATAAGCTATTAGCTATCTCCAGTGTTGTGTGTGACTACGTGATAATATTTTTTTTAGGTGGCAAAAGTGTTAATGGTTTGGCAGAGCAAAACGGGCAACGAGGAGACAACGGCCTGATAGTAAGTAACCATCGCCGGCCATGAACACTAGCAGCTTATTGACTGCTCGAAAGCTTTTAAGTTAATTAGACTTTAGGGTCGCAGAACTAACAACTGCTGGAGACGTTGGAACGCGCTTAGCGTTCTGGAGTGAAGACCATGTCTCGACAAACGTAGTGCGGGACGCCCTCTGTCCAGATGGCAGGACAACTCACATAAGAGGGCTGGCTGTGATTGAATGCAAAAAGCAACAGAGTGGGTTCTGTGGTGTTCCCTGGGGGAGGCCTATGTCTAGCAGTGGAATTAATGAATTAGGGTTGCGGAGGTCCGATGCCAGTCACTCCGTGAAAAAACTGACATTCAGGAAAAACCGTTATCGAGTGAGAGCCATGCTTCTGCATAAATGGGCCTACTCGCCAGAGTGCTATCCATAGCCTCAATAAAAATCCGTATGAAATAGCGCTTGCGCTGTGTTTCACCGAGTAAGTGAAGTTACCGGAGACCCATACACCCACCTCTCCCTCTATACCCCTGCCCATATTTATATCACTGAGCCTGCATTAAGAGACATCACTAAAATTCTGTTCCTCTCCTAGATCTCCAAGAGGAAGGTTCTGGTAACCTCTCGAACTCGATTTTTACAGAGAATATTAGTTATAATAAATTTTATGTTTACTTATATATTTTAACACTGTTTCTACAACAAGAAACCCGTAATAGAAAAAATAGAGGAACTTAGGAAAAACTTTACAATAGTTAAAATATCAATACGTATTTCATATTTATACTACTACTACATATATATTTATGCTTATCTCATATTGAAAAATGGTACGAAATAAAATAAACTTAACTGTTACCTGTATATGAATCTGCTAACTGTCAACTTCTGCATATTAAACGACATCTCTTCTGTCAGATGCTGAAACCCCACACCTTCTAATCTATCCTGGGACTTGCAGCTTAAAGTATATAAGACTTCCTAATGAAGTTACTTTTGTTTTATATCATTTTCTGGATTATGAATTTGAGCCTCGTTAAAAAAATCATTAATCTTTTTTCTTGTCAAAACAATAAAAATAGTAATTCCTCAATTTGTCACTTTAAATCTAAATCCATAAAGACCATTAAATAGTTTATTATAACCATAGACAGCTACTCAATTAGATTAGTCAATAGGAAGAAATACGCGTAAATAATAAATCATAAACATTAATTGCCCATAAAAACGCGATTATAATTTATTAGTATCTCACAGGAAAATGTACAGCGACATCCTGTAACTATAAAGATAAAATCTTAGAACAAGATCTGACGTGTTCTAACAAGAAATATAAAGGAGATGATCGATAAATCTTCCCTGTTAAATATACACAAGAGCAGAAACTGTATGACGTAGGGTTTCGTTGAGGTGTTAATCGTGATCAGTGGCAGTGTGTGGCAGGACGGTGGTCGGTGAACTATAGAGCTGCAGGGCGTAGGGCGCGGGAGGCGTCGCCGGAGGCGCGGGCCGGCTACTGCCGCAACCAGTTTATATTTTTAAATTTGCGATACAAAAAAATATCTGCAGCGGCGCGTGTCATTAGCCGCGATGTTCAACTCTGGTCTGCCGCTGCCCCCCCCCCAACCCGCTGCCCGCTGCATTTATTAATCTTATTCGGAGAAATCGACGCATCACCAAGTCTGGCCACTCGTCCTACAATCTTTTTGAACTAAGGCCATGATTTATGTCGGATATCACGCTGTTAATTTAAATAAAAGTAATAAATATATATACATACTTGCATATTACATTCTATAAAATTATATATCAGCTAGCCTAGCGAACTCCTTACCGCCATATTTTTCTTTCTTATATTTTCTAAATTTCTGAAAATCTTGTTTAAGTGATTATGCTCAGTTTCATCAGCTTTCCACAGGTAAAGTGTACAGTAAAGGACAAAAAAATTTTTTCCAGTTATCTTTTTATTTTCTTCCATACAAATGTTTTTCTAACCATAATGAACAAATAGAAAAATAATTATCCGATTTGGGGTAGTCGCTCGGAAGTTTAGATTCATTTTTATTTATATATATATATCTATATATATATATTCGAAACGAACTCTGTAAGTCTATCTGTCGGATAGTATGTTACGCGGACAACCGCAGCGCTGATTTAAATGCAATTTGGCATGGAGGTACTTTACAGCCTGCGTGGCGCAATAGTAGCGTACGCAACTGCTGTCCATGAGATCTCGGATTCGAATCCTGGTTCCGACCAAATGTTCGTATGATTTGAAAATATTTGTTTCGGAGTTTGGGTGTTTTCTATGTATAACATGAAAATATTCACAAAAAAAATGTATTTATGGATTCATATTAGTTGCCTAGTACCCATAATACAAGGTCCTGCTTAGTTTGGGACTAGATGGCGTTGTGTTAGATGTCCGAAATATTAATTTGTTTATTTAAATCTGTAAAAATATCTGTACTCGGATTATTAAGGAAGTACTCCACTCCTTACCTCTATAAACAAGTTCACCAACGTACGGGCGGGCGGACCTGTAGCAGAAGCTAATTCAATAACTTTAAACACCTCAATTAGAGGTCATAATGTTGTCGGAATTTCATTACTCCGAAAAAACAAGTGATTGGTTAAAAAAATTTTTAAACAAGCTTTTATAACTTGTAAATAAATAAGTAAGAATTTTTTTAAACAAACTTTTATAACTTGTAAATAAAAAAGTAACTTTAAGGTCTTTCATTTGATACCTATATTGAGTGGGTTTTTCAAAAATATTACTATGCCAATTCGTTACGGCGCCCTTTTTGTATTTATAATAATATTGATTATATAAAATTGCATTGTCATCAGAACTAAAGGTACATTTCAAATTTCAACTCAATCGGAACCCGGGATGTGGATCATATTTAACTTGCAAAGTTTGATTACAAACAAACATCGGGACAGATGAAATTAAATAAAACCTTGTAAAAACAGGAAACTTTAAATTTGAAATATTAGCATTTTTATTTCTTTTTTAAAATACAACTCCCGCATTAGAAATATAAATTCCTGTGTCGCGGGGATGTTTACAAACATACATGAAACAGACACAAAGTACACCCAGACTTAGAACAACAATTTATGGATCACACAAAGTGTTGTTCCATGTAGGATTTGAACCCACAACACTTGGCGCAGTAGGAAGCGGTGTGGCGACCACTGAAACCACTAGGCCAAATGTGTAGTCATATAAAACATAGCATGGTTATACTGTGGTATATTTACACTTTAAATTGCTATTTCATAAAAATATTCGTTCGTTAACTTCGTAATTATGCTAATCACTGTCCGTACACCACCCGTTTCATGGCCCTCCTAATGTCCGGCACCTCCGTTCACTCACCGTGCGACATCGTCCAGAATTGATACATATGTATTTATTTATATCGCCCTATACATACATTATCGGAATGGCCTTAAGGAGCAACAGCTAACACCGATAATCGCCAAATTTACAAAACATTAAAACAAGTTACAAGAATTGTAGCCTTTTATTATTTTGCAAATATATTGTAGAAACTATAAAACAACTTAAAATAAGTATAATATATTTGCTATTTTATAACATATAACTGTTTTCTATGTTATCGGGGCCATAATTACAAATCACTTCGGGTATCATTCAAATCACGGGCGTAGCCAATTTTCAGTTCCTGGGAAGGAGTTAGTTCCAGATTTATAATGTAAATGTCCCTATATTCGTATATTCTTATAAAAAAAAGTGAGAAGAAAATATTTACAGTGTAAACATTTCGGGGAGTGAGGGGAAGGAGGGGGTTTCGAGGTCGTTTTATTGTGTAGTTAACAATTAATTAAGAAGCATAAGAGACATTGCCGTGAGAAAACCAAGTTCGCTAGAATTGTCATGATATACGGATAGAAATACTACGTACAGTAAACCGTTCTTTAGCAATTCTTGTGTTGATTTTCACCGAATCGCTAAAATTGCCGAAGATAGTACTCTGATCCAACCCCACTCCTCCTTTCGCTTCTTGATGCTGATATTGTTGCAACAGACTTGTATCTCTTGGAGAAACTGGGTCTATAGGTATTTACATATATGAGGACGGGACATTATCATCATCGGGTTTCCTTTGCTTCATATACGATAAAAAAAAGGGCTGGTTAGATTCTGTTTATATTTAGACGTATGCATATATCTAAAATTGGCTTTAAGTTTAAGGTATTGCTTAAAATGCTATTATATTTATTTATACGTTAAGTTGACGACCTTATTCGTTGGCATGCAATGTAATGCTGTGAATAATAATTGGACTTTTACTATAGATGTAGAATTGAGATAACTGTTTGTCTACGCAGAGATAATAGCCACTTACGGGTGAACTTTGTTTGTCTATGGATATATAATTACTTAGAGGGAAACGATAACACCGTTAGAGTGAGTAGGGAAATGTGAAGTAAAAGCTTTTGCTAACTACTTCTCTCGCGTAAAAGTCATTTATCAATGTATGGTGTATATAAATTTTCTACCTCGCATAATAAAACTGTGGACCTGTCACCTGCGGTATTTCCGAAACCAATACGAACTTCAAACCTTCAAGAAAAAAGCGTACTCCTTCTTAAAAGGCCGGCAACGCACTTGTGAAGACTCAAATGTTGCAAGTGTTCATCTGTGAGGTGATTTAATTTAATGAAACTCTGAAATATTCTAAGACTTCTCACTGAAATCATAGTAGGGATAAAGATTCAGTTACTTTATATTATTTTATACATACTTAACGTATAATAATAACATATATTCGATCATTTGACATACAACGTCTTCTAGTTCCAAACAAAGCGGAGCTTATACTATGGCTTTAAGACAACTGATATCAATGTATAAATTTTATATATAAGGAAAAAGTTAGGCTAAAAAAGCCTAGCCATAGTTACATCAGCTATTTTCCGTGAAAGTCCCGTTGCCGGTCCAGCTGTTCCAGAGATTAGTCATCTATCCAAATAAATAAAACTGAAGTGTCTGTTTATAATTTCAATTTAAAAGTTTTTGATAAAATCATATGTATTAAACTGTTCAACGGAAATATGCGGTTCAGAGATAAAAAAAAAAATGTTTTCTATCTGTCTGTCTGTTTGTGCCGGCTAATCTCTACAACGACTGAGCAGAATGTCAGGGTGTCGCTGTCGACGGATACATCTGCGAAGTTATCGTCATCATTAGTATAGATAAACCAATAAAATATTTTAGTTGAAACTTTTCAAAATGACCGTTTCTGAACTGAAGTTTCTTGGTAATGAACATATTTGCAGGCATAATATCGCTATCTGTGAACGGTGCTGGGCGCGCTCTCCTCCGACTTAATTCTGCAAGTCAAGACTCGCTTTTAGACACTTTTTCGAAATACTGCAGCGAAATTTTTAAATTAAGCTTTTCATATCACATTTATAAGCTGACTATGATTGCACATTTTAGATGCACATTTTAAGTCTCATTTCTTTAATATAAACTTTACTTATTAAATATTCTCTGACAGAAGGAATATTGAAGTGAAAACTTCTTTAGCCGCGTTGAGAACATTTTGGTAGGGGAAATTCTATGAGCGTCAACGACATGCTGACATGACATTCTCGAAGTGAAAACTTTTTTGGCCGCATTGAGCACTTTTTAGTGAGTTCGTTTCACCGACACGCCATTTTTGATGATGAAAATTATAATTTAAAAATTATGAAATTTCTAATTTAACACATTAATTTTACTAATAACATTCTAAGTTACAAGTTTACACTTCTATCGGCAGTCCTTACGACTGCCAATTTTTTTTTTATATAACAAAAGTCTAGTCGCTCAAATCAGAACCATTTTGGCCTAATTTGGTATGTCAATAGAGAACTTACATGATATTTAGTTTGTACAATGTATATGATACATATTAAAATTATATTTTAACAGATTTCAAGCTAACATGAACATTTTTAATTTGGTTTTATTTTTACGTTCGTTATCACAGAACTTTTTCATTAATAAATACTTTCGCACATTTCACACACCACGCCATCTAACTTTAGACTAAGCACAGCTTGTATTAAGATATCTAGATTAATCGATTTTTTTTTGTAAAAACATACTTATTTTCCAAACTCCAAAACAAATATCGGACCCGAGAATCGATTACCTCTAACACTTACTAATAATCGAACACCTTTAATACTTACTAATAATCGACTTACTAGTAATCGAGACCTCTAACATAACAGTCGCATATTCTGCCACTTCGCCACCGAGGCAGACTATTAAATGTATGTATGTCTGATTGCAAAAGTTGTAGTAATAAATTTTGTCACAGGAAAATTATGTTGTATTGTGGAAATAAATTATTAGAAGTTTGAGCACACACTGAATAAATGTGTTGTATTTATATTTACCTGATACCTGCTTTGAAGTTTATAGTTATTTCAATATCGTAATACACTCTATTTTGCCTCCCCCCGCGTAAAGGTTGGTTGTTGTTGTGATTCTTCAAATTGATGTAACTTTTTAGTAACAAATCTATTGAAATTAAATAAACGCTAAATGTTAAGTGGGGCAAACGGTAACGCCTTAGTGAAAACCGCATTTAAATCGGTTAAACCGATTCTTAGATTAGTGTGCACAAACGTACACACATATAAACAAACAGAAAAACAGATACAAAGTCTAAAAATATTTTTTTTAGATTCTATTGCTTTCATAAAGCCTATATACTTATGAACTAAAGTACTATAGCATTTTTTCTTGTATGTCTTTCATGTACTCTTATTTGGAGATTTACATGCTGTACAGACTTAATACTTAAGTATTGATTATATTGTTATTAACTACCTGCAGTTACGGTAAAATGACTTCATAAGTAAATTGTTTACTATGCTTATTGCTTGTAATATTACATAAGTTAATTCCAGTGGGTTGCGACGGCTGAGGGTACTTTACACTATGAGATGAGATTTTGTAAGAATCACCGCAATATCTATGTTAATTCAAATTCAAAATCATTTACTCAATTAAGAAACTAAGTGACATTTATGAACGTTCAATTGAAAAAAATCATAGATCGACACAAACAGGCGCCACAGATGTATTGTATTGTCAAGGTGAATAAGGTGAAAACACCAAAATTCCTGCCTACTGTCTGTCGATCCATAACTTCCAGTTTCCAAAATGCGTAGGGCCTTATGAGAAGAATAAATAATAAATAAATAAATAAATATTTCCCACATTTAACACACAACGCCATCTAGTCCCAAACTAAGCAGAGCTTGTATTATGAGTACTAGACAACTGATATAATACTTATATACTTTTTTTTTGTAAGTACATACATATCATACATAGAAAACACCCAAACTCCGAAACAAATATTTGCAGATCATACAAACATTTGATCCGACCCGGGAATCGAACCCGAGACCTAAGGAACAGCAGTCGAATACACTACCGCTGGGCCACCGAGACAGTCTACAACCAGGCAAAGAAACTCCTGGCCACTCTTTTTTAAAAGTCAGATCTTCAGATACAAGAGTATTAGCAAGCATTACGTGAATGGTTAACTGTATGCAATTATGTGATTTATCAATTATGTTAATAAGTTATGATAGTTATATACCGAATATTACTTAATAAACGTTGTAAATATGGATATGAATATATGTTTACTAGCTAGACCCGGTACAACAAAAACCACGGATAACACCGCAGGGAAAAGTTAGCCTTAAAGAAACGTAGCCTAAGTTACCCCTTATATCATCAGTTATCTGCCAGTCCAGTCAAAATCGGTCCTATCGTTCCAGAGATTAGCAACAAAAAAAACAAACAAAATCTTAAATAATTGATGTTGCGACGAAATTATCGTATATGGTTTCATATGCATTTAGTGAAAAACAGTTAATTTAAAATTACAAACAGACACTTTATGGGGCAAACGAGCAGACGTATCGCCTGATGTTAACCGATACCGCCGCCCATGGACACCCGCAACACGTTGCGGCCTTTGGGGGATGGGAAGGGGGATAGTGGGAGGGGGTAGGGTATGGGCCTCCGGTATCCTCACACACTCGGTGAAACACAGCACAAACGCTGTTACACACCGGTTTTCTGTGTAGCAGTGGTATCACTCCGATCGAGCCGGCCCATGTGCCGAAGCGAGGCTCTCCCACGGTAATAATTACCTATTACAAAGACATATACTTAATATAGTAGATCAGAAAATTACTCGTGTACCTAAATACTATTTTCTTTTTATTGGGCAAAATTTAAATATCTATTTTAGTCACGTGGACTACTCTGTGTAATCACAACTTACTGGCGCCTGTGGGAAATGTTGAATCTATCTCCACCTTAACGCTCGTTTCAAGAAACTAATAACGAAGAAAGCTTGTTTACGTCTCGCTACCGCTCTTGTGTTATTAAATATTCTTTAAATAACATCGGTTCTGAAACAATTTACAATGTGTATTTTGTAATGAGAATTTCATTTTATTTATTTCTAAAGTTTACGTCTGCTTCAGTCTGTCTACATCCATTACTGAACGAATTATTTTCATCTTTTGCAGTCCGCATCTATCCGCTGCCAGCCACTTTTGTCAAGGTCGTCAACCATCATATCGCAGGGCTCCCATACTATGCGTTTGCCTATTCGCAGTCTCCACTCTATCACATTTCGAATCCAGCGACCATCAATCCACTAAGACAACGGCCCACTTCCACTTCAGCGTAATTATTCGTACGTAGGTACGCTGATTCTTCATGTTATGTAGGTAACTCTAGTTTTCTGTCGAATAACTGCAATCCGGCTTTTTTGGGAATACTCAATGTATCAAGAAAAAGACACAATAATTATATTATCATGTATATTTGCAAAATATAGTTATCTATCCCGCAGGAGGGAAAAGCAATAAAATGTCAGGTAAGTCATCTTCAGTTAGTCAGAGCTTCGAAGGAATGGAGTAATAGAAGTGGTCTGAAGAATATCAGAAATCTATGGCCAACACTTGGCATGGCCAATCCAATCGAATCTAATCTATGGCACACAAAATACTCGTTAAAAACTTAGTCAGTAACTCATTATCTAATAAATAACTCACATTGTTATATTTTTTAGTCGTTAACGCACCTGCCTGATATCATTTTAAGAACTAAGAACGATAAAGCTATAAAATAGTTCAACCACGTAGCCATAAAATCTTATATATTATTAACAATTTGAAGTTAAGAGTATTCGGAATTCATCGAATTACAGAAATGCAACCCTGACCTCAGGATATTATTTACTTATCTCTCTATCCTTTAATCGGCTTTAGCCTGTGGCTCTGCACAATAGTTGTTCGGTTAGCGCGGTAGAGCCTATGTCGTTCCTCAAGAATCAAAGTATCTTCATCCCAAATTTCGTTGAAGTCGGTGCAGCGTATTAACGGTGCAAGTGTAACAGACAGCCAGAGTTACTTTCGAATTTACAATATAAAGTATGGATTAAAATACTTCATTGTTAACTCCATATTCCATTTTTCAGTACCTTAAGTTGTTAATCGAATGATGTGAGACCAAACAATGGTAGTTCGCTTATGATTCAGGTGGCAGTGTATGAATCTTGAAAATAACGACACAGTCAATAAAATACTATTTTTAACCTAAGATAAAATTATTAGAAACTTTGCGACGGCAGATAGGAAGTATTTCTTCAATAAACAACTGCATTGTACATATATTTAATACATTTTATAGGTAGTAGAACCACGCTGATTTCAGCATGAAAAGAGACGTATCTAATCACTGTAACTGAATATTTGTGCTAAAACAAATTAAAATAGAATTTACACACACAAAATTTACAAGGGAACTAACTAAACAGTACAAGATCACTGCAAGAAGAAAAACTTGAAACTGTGTGTTAACTTACCTTACCAGTGTGCAGTATTGAAGTCCGAAACCTCTTTTCTAATGGGAACATGAAATCCGACTGTAGGCTAGTGATGATTTTGGCACCTATATCTTAAAATTGATCCCTTATTGATGACTCATTCCTGCCTTACATATGTCTTGATCATCATTGATCAATTTGTATTGTATTTCAACTTAAGGAATGTGTATATATCAGTATATATATATATATATATAT
>PKRV01000251.1:1303884-1364206 GCA_003709505.1 Hyphantria cunea | reverse complement strand
CGGGCCTTCTCCGCCGCCTCCTTCTGCGAGATGACTTCCTCGCAGAAGGTCGCGACCGCGGTAAAACTGCTCTCGCCGCCGGCCATGGAGCGCACGACGGCCGGCAGCGAGAGATCTCCTCCGATGACTGCAGTGAGGGCCCGACGCTGCGGCGCCCAAGCGTGGCACACCGCCAGCGTGTGCTGGGCCGAGTCCTCACTGCAGTCGCAGTGGTGGCGGGCAGGACTCAATTCCCTCCGCGCGACCGAGTGCAAGTACTTCCCGAAGCAACCGTGCCCGGAAAGCACCTGCGTCAGTCGGAAGGAAAGGACATTAATTAAAGATTTAAACTCTACAGAAGTTATAACTAATTTTGAAAGTGAGGCTTAGAAAAGTTTTGTGTTGGTGGTAGAAAAATTTCTTGGAATATATAAATATATCACATCATCTGTCACCAGGATTGTAAAAGTGATGGAAGAAAGGTACCAAGGTAGATAGGACTCTCACATGATGGCAGATTATTGCTGGTCTTTGAAAACAAATTGTCACGAATAAAAAGGTAAAAGTGCTGCTAAAAGGTGTTTTTTTAAGTTAACATAAATTTTATGATTTTTTTCTTCTTTTGAACTATTGCGTCTCTTAATTAAATATTAAAATAAAATAACTATTAATTATTTTAAATAAAAGTCAATATTTAAAAATATATTAGTTATGATTTTCTCATATTTACTTTTTTTTTTAAATGTGAAATAAAAGTTTAAAAAAAACCAGAGTCAATCTTCTGAAACCATCAATAGTTTCATGAATTGTTGACATAGAGATACTCGAAACCAATCTAACATTAAGGGCAATAAAACCACTGTTGACCAGTGTCATGTTCCAATATGGAGGGGCATGTCTTTTATACCCAAAAGTAGCAGTTAATATTTTATGACTATTTCATATCTTTAAGCATCAGTGTATTATTTTTTTTACATTTTTAACGTTGTGTAAGCGCTTTGTAATGTATATAATCAACAATACAACTGTTGATCGAAGTATGTAATGAAAGGTCTTGTAAGACAAAGCTAGTCATGAGTTTATTTATGGAGGTCTTTTCGTACCGTTTTGGTACTACTTGAAGCAAAAACACAAAAATACATTAAATAAATTGTTAAAATAAAAAATACGTAAATTGCAATGTACACTATTGCATTACATTTTGCTTATTATTTTCTATCCTTTAGATAAAAATATTGATATTAATATCTGTATATTAAAAAAAATATATTTTTACATATAAAAAACAATGCAAATATCTTCTTATCAAACCAATATTTTGGCCAAAAAAAGGTTTAAATTCAACGCTCTACAATTAGATCACCCGGAATAGTCGACGTTTGTCCTTGATTTTCGGCTTATTTTGTCAATGTTGACCAATCTACGTACAGCCTTCATAATTAATAACTAACTATTCTATTGATATAGATAATTCAAGGTAGGATCTAACTATATTTTTTTAAATGTACGTAAACCAGAGACGTGTAAAAATTTATGAAGTTACGTACTAAAGTTGAAAAAGTTCTTGAGAGGCTGAGATTTCTTTGTGCATTAGAGTGGACATAAAACTGCCACTTTCAATTCCAAATTTAATATCTTGTGTGATTGAACTTTATTCTTTTATTTGAAAATCGTTTCGGTAATATTCAAATTGGTTGTTAACAAGAAACATTTCAAAGCTTACCTTTGGTACCGATGTCTTTGTGGATTTTTTCAATAGCTACTTTTTAGTGTAATTGAATTTCTTTGCTTTAAGAAAATCAGAAAGAAAAAGCTCTTTGTTGTAAGAGTATTTAGGCTGTTATTGTCAATGTACATTCTTTCTTAAACTGTTAAGCTTTTGGGTTACAAATTTAAGGGCAATTTTTAATTTAAATTAATAACCCAAAAAATATACAACATTAAAATTACACTATATCGGTACCTAAAGTAGGTACATATGAAGAAAATATTTGAACCTAGTTTTTCAACAAGAACTACATAAGCGAAAGCATAACATAGCAAACACACTTAGAAAACGTAAAAGTACTGTTTCGATTTTTTTAAATTAAGTTATGAATCAAACAAAGATATTTACGTAGGGAATAGATAGATAATTTAGTAGTGCAGTTTATATTTTGATTTATCACAGTATTTACAGTATTAAAGACTATAAAATAATTATTAAAGTAGTACTAATTAATTAAATAAAATAACACAGTCGATATTCGACCGCCGGACGATCTCCGAGTAATTTTATTTACTGGGAATAGAGAGCGCCTTTAATAAAACAACAAGCAACTAAACGCTCGCTGTCAATCTATTTAAGTTAGACAGATCTCGTAATTCTAACTGTCAGGCGTATATCTGCTGCGGACGACATGCCGATTGATTACTTTACTGCTATCTGACCATAAAATATATATACATATTACAGTGTTCCATTAAACTTAATTAAATGCTTCATTTCAATATAAACTTAATTAAAATTTATCACGTGCGTGTGTGTGTGTGTGTGTGTATGTGTGTGTGTGTGTGTGNTGTATGTGTTTGTGTGTGTGTGTGCGTGTGTGTGTGTGTGAGAGTAAAGTAATAGATACACCACCAACGTAATTATAATAATCTTAGTATGGTTATTAATAAAGATTAGTCTAATATTCCATTAAAGTGTTATTGCAATTATTTTTCTTTCTTTCTAAGAGAGAAGGAACAGGGAATCCTAATAGTGTATCTAGTAGAAGTGTATACACTACTGTAGATTTTGAATTCAGGAAGCAAAAAATAATTATTATTATACATTGGTAATTACAAAATAAAATACAGCGGCATTAAAAATCTAGTTTACATTTCGAGCCTGTTCATGAAGATAATTTTAATTTTTACTCTCCTGAAGTCTAGCCACATTAAATCACGATATATACTTAACTAATGAGAGCACATCTGTTTCGCACCAACAACAACTAATAGACAATTTAATTTCTAGAATGCCGAATAACTCCCTAGTGGGACCGTGGAACAGGTACAGTCAGCATTATACTGATTGCATTAAGTGCTCTCAAAGTCCTCAAAATTATGTGAAAAATATTTATATATATAATTCAATTTTATATAAGCAGATGTGGTATTAAAATTGTTGCACGCATTCAAGGTGATCAAAATGTTGTGTTTTCTGGCAGGGTATTCATATTAATTTCGCGCTAGAAAGATACAAAAATTCCAAATTGCACTATGATCTCCACTTACACTGAACAAATGGCGGTCGATTGAGAGACCACTTTCCGCATGCTAGTTCTTTTTGTACAGTGAACGAGAAAGGTAAATACTTAGTTCCTAAATCAGTTTTTACAAATCTTTAGCAAGTTTAGTTATTTAGAACAGTTGTAAACTTTAACTACCAGTACATCAGATATTCATACCTGTCTGTCACGATTGAGGGACCACCTTTGACCGATTGTGGCATTAGCATAGTTACTGCTGTTCAAAATTTACAATTATTTGAGAACTTTAATAAAACCTGGTGTATTCAAAAGTTCAAAATTTCAATATGGTCCCACATGATACTAGTACGATGTGCGACGCAGTGCAATATTGACAATAGATCCTACTGCAGCTAAGATATTCTGACTACTTTGAATGCGTACAAAAATTTAAGCGCCATGAATGCCAATATCAAATTGAATTGATGTTTTTCACATAATTTTAAGTACTTTGAGAGCACAAATCGATATGACGCTGACTGTACGTGTACGTATTGTGTTAGTGCTCGTAATGAGATAAATGGCAGAAACAGGGATGGAAATTTCTATCTTCGTCAAATCTAGAGATAGATCTATTCATTCGTGAATAAAATATTCACGAAAGAATGAAAGTATCTCCAAGCTGAAAGCTTGCTCTCAAAAATAAAAATCAGTGCTCAAAGTAATAAAATTGTGAGGTGGAAATGTAAGGAGTAAACCCGGATAAAGACATACTTCTACATTCCTACCCAAGACTATAATATCTTATGTACCTAGTAAATATTAAATTTAACGATATCTCCCCGGTTTCGCGCCTAAACAAACATATGAAGAGCTGCAAGCCTGTCCTTTATGTTGAGTTTTATACCCAAGTAAATAACAGGGATTGAATAATTACGACCCCTTATATAAAGAATGGAAAACATTACTTTCAGGTAATTTATTTTATTTTATTTAAAAAAAAGGATTGTGTGGTTTTATGAAACCACGGTAAAAGTGAAACATTTTTTTCACATGCAAATAAATAAATCTAATAAAGCAAATAAATAACAACATTTACATTAAATACTGACAAAAACAAACAAATTAGCGTGGAGCACTGGCACACCGTCCGACTGGCCACTGGACACTGACCGACCGTCACGCGTCACGCCACATGCGATACACACACCAAAAAATTTGAGACGATGTTATAAAAGTTTCACTTTAATAAAACATTACATTCATTAGTTTACAATATTTTTTTACAATATTTTACATTTTTGCACCTGATGGAACTTGTTGAAATACATTCTAGGATTAAACTTACTTGTACTTATTCCACTATTTTTATAAACTTAAATCCTGACTGGTTTCGTCCTATGGAATTATCAAAGGTTACTTAACGGTTACTTAAGGTCAATAGAATATTATAACTATATTTTTTATTATAAATGTTTAGTTATTCTCCGACACAGCTTATTGTAATTACCTTAATCTTAAATTTAAATACTGTCCCGATGTGTAATAGATAGGGTTTTATTTTATTTTTATATATAAATATATACCTGAGAGGCAAACCAAGACTACAACGAGTCACCTTATGACAAATTACTTCCGCTACCCTTTGCGTAACATTACTCACTCGGTTGAAAACCACGTAAGGATTGCTTGACAACGACTTGCTGTAAGTGCATAAAGTCCTACGGTTAAATAGTTAAATCTAAAGATTCTTACCAGAACGAGATATAAGTATATGCATACTAGCTACACGCAGCCTCATCTAAATCTTCTATTGCCCGTAGTGTGACGTTATACCGCGGAAAAATCATTTAAACTTTTTAAGAGGGACAATTCTTTCATACATTATTTTCAAGAATCTTTAACTATTTACGCAACGCAAACAAGCAGATGTATCCTTGATGGTAAACGATTACCATACGTGCGTTGCCTGCCTTTGGGTGATAGGGAACAGGATATGTAGGGGGATGCGTTAAGGGGTTGGGGTATGGACCTCCGGTATCCTTACTAATTCGGTGAAACAGTGCATGCGCTGTTTCACACTGGTTTTCCGTGTTGCTATGGTATCAACCCGGTCGAGCCGGCCCATCAATTCCGAAACGTGGCTCTCCCACGGTAGATGTGGATAAAACTGATAAAAGGAAGTTCTAATCACAATTAATGAGATCTGATGACCTGAAAACCTTATGAAACAGTAATCAGGAGTACCACCAGCATGAAAATAATTTAAGGCGAAGACGCTCTATTGTTTTTTATTACAAAAAATAGAGTGCTTACTAAATAACTTGAAACGTTAAAAGTTAATTTTTTTAGGTTAACACAACGTGCCTAATCCTAAACAAGAAGAAACACCATCACGTAGCATATGTATTTAACCTATTTACCATTAAGTACACCAAAATAATAAATATTAATAACATCATCAACAACAAAAATAAATAAAGATAAAGACGAATACCTAATTGGGGTCTTCAACGCTCATATCTATTCATAGTCATGGCAGCTATGCAAATTTATTTAAATAGAGATCCATTTCAATCTTTTTGATGTACCTAAAAATATGAATATATATTTAAATTCGACGACGCATATGTATGTAACCATCTTGGTTGATTACGTTGTACCACCCCGGAGTGGAATAGCATTAGGACGCCTCAAAGATATCGCGTTATGTATTTTTGATGAAACTCCTTTATACCTTTATGTCCGCTCTTATTTTCGCTTTATGACCGTTTATTCTACTTCGTCTAATAGAAACAATGTCGCTTATAAAGATTCTTGAATTATTTCAAGAATCTTTATAAGCAATATAGTATAAAATGAAGTCACTTCCGCTGTCTGTTTACTTAGGCCTTCTATATTACTCAATGGATTTTAATGCATTCTTTAGCAATAGATAGAGTGGTATAAAAGGAATGTTTATAGAAGTAATACGTACATGTATATGAGGCGCTCATAGCCCAGTTGCACTCGGTGATTGGAAGAAATCACTGAGAGCAAGCAACGACGGCGCGTTTAGTACCTGGATGGGAGACCGCTGGTGTCATGATACCATAAACGTCTCCGTGATTCGGAGGTCACGGTAAGCAGTCGGTCCCGGCTGTTATCACAAGATAACAGTCGTGAAGCTTAGTAAGAGGACTTTTGGCGACTTAAAAAATAAAACATTCAACAGCAAAATTACGTAGCCACAACGTTATCTTGCCAGTCCCCAACCCGCACTCGCCCAGCGTCGTGACTTATGGCCTTTACCCTCTCCTGAGAGGAGACCCGAGCCCAGCAGTGGGACTTTATGGGTTTTTGATGATACATGTGTATTAAAGTATGAGAATTAAAGATTTCTGTGCGATGCCGGGAAGGTTAGCTAGTAATAAATAAAGTACAAGTATGTAACTATACATAAAATTACAATCACAAAGATGAAAAGGTGGTTCATTGCAAGCTTACTTGAAACAGTTTTTGATTCAAGTACAATAAATAAATAATACATATATACCTCCGAAATGATACCCATGGATAAAATCCCATACACTAAGTAAAAGTGGTGGCAAAAATATTGCTATCATTATGGATAACGGACTTTTAGATAAACGAAAAATAAAAGGTAAAAGGATAAAAGGAAGAAAAGCCAACAAATGTTGTTAAAGCCACATCAATATTTACGGGAATGAGCATATTACAAAAGACTGCAAGTAATGCTGAGTAAGCTGACTCGCGCTTTCCTTTATTTATAATTAAGCCTTTCGAACAACAAAGGTTGTAAATCTTTTTAGATATATCAGTCTATATCAATTTTACTACGATTTGTTATCAATTGGCGATTGTTTATTTGAATTGTTTAAAACAAAATTGTCTTTCGAGCCAGGATAAAACAATGATCGGATTACATCATCATTGATGACATTTAATAGTCTTCTTCTAGATTTAGCCCTCTGCTTAGAAAGGAGGTTTTGACTAACTAATCAAATGGCTAGGGTTTACATAAGATTTGTTCCAAGTTTTATTACTCTTTACAGAGTAATTAGAATGCAAAGCCTGCGCCCTGAGACGGCTATTACGATTTCGACATTTAGTATAGAACTTTTTTTTCAGGCCTGTCGAAATCCTTGATGGAATGTATGATCGGAAACCAAGAAAGAATCAATAGTATCATTTTTATTTTATATATTAATTAAAACATATAAACCCGTAATTCAATCTTACTATGATAAGTTTTTATAATGCCTTCAGGTTAAAGTTAAATTCAGTAGAATTGCGATTTTATTCCACCTGTAGATCTTTTTTGTCTTCAAATAGGTTTAGAAGTAGGGTCGAGGAATGGGATTCATAGTCAGTGGACTCTGGTGATTACAAACTTCTCTCACTAGACCGATGTTTAACGACACGTGACGAACTATTAATGAATGTTCTCTGTATGCTACCTCAGGGATGATGTTAAACAATGGATATTATCTCTCCGGCACATAGTTTTAAACTATTTAAAGCTATGAAAACTGGTTCGAGAGATGGTGATTGAGTAGTACATGTAACTATGTTTTGTTTTTATAACTATAAAATATCTGCTTTGACTCTAGATTCTCTTTGTAATTAACTTAAGAAAATGGAAAGTTCCGAATGTTTTCTAAAGACAATTTCGAAAGAAATACTAAATCTACATTAATGATTTTTCAATTTTTTTTAACAGTTTTGAACGTAATCAATATCCTCGCTAAGGTTCTATTGGTTATGATAACAGGCTTATTAATTTGGGGAAACTATTAAGTATTTAAAATATAGAGGTAAAGTATTTTTATTTATAGAATAGTTATCCCGATTTTAATTATAGTACAGTAAATTACCTATAGTTTCAAATAATTTTGGATAGGAAATAAGCGAAGGTACGCTACTTCATGCTGTATAAAAGGGTAGGTATTCGCAACAAAAAAAAACTATTAAAACAAAATTATGAATAAATACATTTTGAAAAAATATGAGAAATAAACTAATAATTCATATAAATAATAAAGATCCACGTACGAAACCAAAAATAAAGAAAAAACAGACTCGCCTTTATAGAACGTTCATCAAAAATGTGGAAATTGTGAAAATTCGAAGAAGACATAGCTCATATTTTAGAAACCGAAATAATAAAACAGATTCTAAAAGAACATATACCTTTACATATTCTTCTTTAAAACAAACTTTTAACTAAATCTAAACTAAAATACAATCTGTTTTAATTAATAGATATGCAATAGGAAAACTGTCTTCCAAAATATTGATGTCAAACTAAAGTATAAAGCAGTACATTTTTTCTTCCATGAACCATGGGCAGTTTTATCGCCGTAAAAATGTAAAATTCACCAGTTTATTTCGTGGAACAATTTTAATCAAATACCACCTACTTTATCTCTTTACACCATAAATAAATAAAAACATTATCGTCATCTGTTTGGTGACGATTTTAGATTCCCGCGGATTTTTCGAGGGTAGGTGCTTAAAAAGTCAACACACACTTGTAAAAACTCTTAATTGTAAAAATATATTTGTATCAATAATAACACCAATTTAAGTATATAAGTGAATAGTTTCTAAAGCACATAGATTTCTCATATGTGGAAATAAGTGTTGAACCACCTGCCAGCCTATTTGCACTATTTTCGGGACAAGCACTGTGTGAGTCTTAGTACACTCTTAGTATCTTCTTATTCTTGTTAAGTTTGTACTTCTTATTAAAATGTCTCAACTCGCTGACATCCGGGTGGCTCAGAGCAACCTGGAAGAGAGCTTCTCCAAGAGAATGGCTGAGCTGGAAGCACAACTGCAGACCGGAGGGAACTCGAAGGAAACCGTTGCACGAGTCTCTGAGGAATTTAGGGCATTCCGAGAACTGATGTTCACAATGCTGGGTCTGCTCCGCAAGCAGATTATTGAATGTGCCAATANTAAATAAATAAATAAATAAATTTCGTAAGAGCCGAGTAAGATAGCAAACAACAGCAGAAAAAAAACATAATCTAATTCCTATCAACACGTATGGCCAGTGTGGTATATTAGAAAAAAACCACCTTCCCAAGGATAACCTATATCCAGAAGTCAAGTATCAAAGATGATGATGGAATAAAAACAATAAGACTCCACATGAACACACGTGTGTCACAAATATGTGAAGATTCGTCCTATCATATTTCTCTTTCCTTTTTTTTTTACTTTTGCTCAGTTAATTTAATACCGCCTTATCCTGAACATGTAAGTATACACTTATCATTTAAACAGAATCGACATGAATTTGAACAAATTTTACGCATCATCGCTATTTAGTGCCAATATAATTTTATTAAACATTCCTACGTCATCGCCTCTACCGTATTTAGAGCATGTTAAAACACAATTGACGTCATTATGAATTATAATGTTCACATTCAATAATCATTTGTAAATATTTGAATACTGTCGTCACTCGCAAACCAAGCGTTTCTCCATTTTCTAACATTGCAGAATGAAATTAACTCGATATCTAACGTCCAAGTTTCGTGACTTAGACGTGCGATTTCGAGTTAATATATATATATTATACATTAATAACATTATAGCCTTTATTTAACAATCTCACAATACAGTTACTAATATCTTATTCAATTATTTGACTCCGGTACGTGAAGATTGTCTTGCTGTCCAGCATAGGACTCCCGTAGAGTTCTCCATCCAATGCGATTCCACGCTTGTCTTTTCCAAGTATGTCCCGCTATTCTTTTAATATCGTCTTCCCATCTGTGATGCTGTCTCCCTTTTTTTCTTTTGTTATGTGTCGCACACCAGTCCGTTACGTCCCTAGACCATTTATCCTTGTTACTCCTAATTATATGTCCTGCCCATCTCCATTTTAGTTTTTTTATGCTGTAAGTAAAATCTGTGATTTTAGTTTTCTTCCTTATAGTTACTAGTTTAGTCTTGTCTTGATGTTAAGTATGCTCCGTTCCATACTGTGCTGGCAAGTTTCCAATTTATGTATGTATGATTAGTTAAGCTCCACGTTTGGCATTCATATGTCAAGACAGGTAGAATACATGAATTAAATATTATACTTTTCGCTTTCAGAGGTACGAGTGGGTTTTTCATTTCCTCTTTGAGAGACCAGTATCTTTTCCATGTCAAAGTGACTCTGTTGTTAATTTCTTTCGTTGTTTGGTTTATTGGAGATATTATCTGTCCAAGGTACTTGTATTCCTCGACATATTCTATGGATTTGTCGTTAATAATTATAGATTTTTTTCTGAGTTTGACATTATTTTGGTTTTAGACGTATTTATTGCTAGTCCTATTTCATCACTTTCGTACATCAGTTGTCCTAACATTTTTTGTAAACTTGTTGAATCTTCGGAAATTATTATAAGGCATTATATATTACGTACTACTTAACGAAGTTTACAAAATGGATGCAATATTCGACAAACTATCTAAGTACAATATTTCCAGAAATATTTAAAACTTAATTGATACGTGTAGATTTTCATAAAATCTAATTTGTCGAATGTCCTGATCCTAAATCTTAATCCTTGGTCTATATTTCTTCTCTTTGGAGGTACAGTTTTATATAGGGGGCACATGAGGAGACGCATTTCCGAGTGGTAAGCGATTACCGCCGCCCATGGGCACCCGCAACATCAGAGGCGTCGCAAGTGCGTTGCCGGTCTTTGGGGGTGGGGGGAAGGGTTGGTGTTTGGGCCTCCGGTATCCTCACTTAGTGAAACGCAGCACAAGCGCTGTTTTATACCGGTTTTCTGTGAGGCCGTGGTATCAACCTAGTCGAGCCGGCCCTGATGCCGAAGCGTGCCTCTATTTTGTTATTGAATTCTGTTGAGATTTTTCAATTTTTTTTTAAATATTTTATCGGCCATATGATAGGTCAGGAGATCTATCACACAGGTTTCGAGCTTGTTTATATTATAGACTCCAGCTCTCACTTAGAAACTTTATAGAAACTTTTTACCTAGATATCCTGTAACTAAAATTGTACCTACCTTATGAGAGAAAGAAAAAAGTTTGTTATTGTTATCTATATACTAATAAAGACATAAATATAATAAATATTTGTTTATTTATACAACTTTATTGCACGCCATTAAAGCATAAAATTTTGTACAGACATACACGCCAATTAATGTATAGTATTTGTACATTTGCAGTATGTTTTAAAGAGGATCCTAAGACGACGATCCCAAAAAGATATTAATCATCTCATCTTCCGAAAACCTTATCGGCTATTACATTTTTGTTCGGAAAAATCTACACATTTCCTCGTGAGAAGTCATCAGTGGTCACTATTTCAACAATCAAGTTAAGAGTCAAATGATATTCAATTCGTTACAAGGATTACATTATATTATTATACATTATTGATTTGCTAAATTTTTAATTATATATTAAACGTTACTCATTAATAAGAAATATTAACAGTATAGTCTATTCGCTTAGATAAAGTCACATCTATGGCACCACGGTCGCACGTGCGGCAAGTCACCACAAAATCAAAGGCCCGGCTGCGGCGTACTCCCCCAAGAAAGCATGATTTACCAGAGTACGCCCTTGTATGAATTAGTATTTTCATATTTCACAACAATAACTACAATTGCGTGTGGGTGCACCGACACTATCTAAACCATTTGAATTTAGCCTATATCGTTCCTCGAGATCCAAATTATCTCCATGCTAAATTTCTTTGAAATCTGTGCAGTGGTTTAGACGTAAAAGCTGAATAGACAGACAGGCAATGTTACTTTAGAATTTATAATATTATTATAAATGTTTTTTAAGCCGAATGTATAGTTTCTCCATTCTCAAACAGTCATTTTTCAGTTAAAAAGTATAATTATTCCTATAAAATAAAAAATAGAATTGTGATTTAACATAGATCATAGAAAATCTGGGTAAGTAATCTGAGTTGTGATACAAATTAAACTGTAACATTTCTCCCAGCAACAGAGGTTATTTAACAATGTCTCCCGAGTGTACAAAGGCCGAACATTACAATAGACAAACCGCTATTCGTTACCTAGTAACTCAAAGGTTGGAAATTCAAATACTGCCTCTGTAGTGATTCCTACTTAGATTTGTCTAAGAGACATATAAAGCCCCATTTTGTTGGTCTCTTCGAGCTTATTGTGTGAGACTTTAATTTCAGACGTCTATTTTTTAACCACGGACATCGATCGAGAGACGTTAAAAAATACATACATTGAACAAAATTTGTAGCAAAGAGAGAATAATTTAGATTTATATATAAATACGTAAACGAAGAAATATGTACCCTTTTTATGAAAATTACGCGAACGGAGGAGTATGAAATTATGCACAGTGCAGAAATCTAAAGAAATAAAAGAATGCTGGTCGAATTTTGACCGCTGAGTGATCACTGGTAAAACTAATTTTTCAAAAGACTTCTCCGAAGTAATTTTTTTTATTTCGTTATAATTTTCATCTAATTTTATTATTTTTGATTTGTTGAAAAGTTCTTGTCAGATCAATAGTAATTTTTTTACGTATAGTAACCCCACCGGGCTTGCGGTGTGTCGGATTCACACCGACTAAAAACACACGCCACACACACAAACTGCGCCTGAAAAGGGAGGGATCCGGGAACTGCTGTTATTAACACATCCAGGCCCTTCACAGCGCCTGTCCGCACTGAAGCGGGCACCTTCTGCTGTTCAACTCTCTATTTAGTGTATTTCTTTTCGCGGATGGTCTCTTAAGCGGATGGAGAGCAAAACCCGTTCCCACCATACGCGGCCACACTCAGGGAAGCATGAAGCGCTGGTAAACGCGTATCTGCCGTATATAAAGAGTGAACACTCTGCTAGTACTTCAACTTGACGTATACGCGTAGACTTACTCCTAACACAAATATTCACTTTAGTTAGATGGATTAGCGTTAATACTAGAAACGGATGAATAACTTTACTAGTGGTCTGTAACGCTATATATAAATAAGTACTCAAATGAAAGAATACTTTATTTACTAGCTGACTCACGCAACTTTATCTGTGTCTCTTTTCAACCATGCTTCGCACTTATTGGTCTACCTGTGAAGATAACTATCCTATCTTAGACACGAGGGCAAAACACAATGTGTGTAAAAAACATGAAAGGCAGAGGGCTCCAGATTTCATTGTGAGCAACAACGTGATTCGAGAATCATAAATAATATATATGTAACATATAAAAGAATCAGTAATAATCGAATTATTTTTCTTATAATTCAATGTAATCATATAATCTAATTGGATTATTTACAAGGCTACTACAAAGTCACAGTTCAATGTCTTGTAAAGAGATAAAAATCAATTAAATATTACGTAAACAGTAGTCTCCTACAATTAGAAGCATTTTTTCAAATTATATTTAATCGATATCACAAAACAAGAAATTAAGTTTGAATTGAAATTGAAGGAATGGACTTGACATCAAGATTCACACAGAAAAGAAGGCACTGAACGTCCCGTATTCAGTCATTTTATACAATAAAACGAACATTTTTCAATTTCCGAAGGAATATAATGGTATCAAACCTATGTCAATGTGTATATTAATATACTATCCTATATTATTTTATTGTAAGAGTAGACCAATAGCATAACTGTATTGTATTGTATTTATTCTTTAATGTACACATTGAAGATATAAGTATGAAAGAAATACATGGAAGTGTCATGTACAAAAGGCGTGCTTAACCCAAAATTGAGTTTTCTGCCAGTTAACCCTGAGTGAACAGAGGATAGTTGAGAAATTTAAGGGAATAGTCATGTGTACTTAAGAGAAACGAATATTACAAAAAATGAAAAAGTAACAATAGTGATTATAGACATTGATTTTATACCTACCGTAGAATACATTATGCATATTAGTACACACATACGATATTTATGCATAAATATATACATACATATATATACATAAACACACATAAATATATATATACAGACATATAAATACATATGATATAATAACGGTCTAATTATTGTAGGGACAGATAATAAATCCCTAGTTCTCCTCCTGAACATACTTAGAGAAGGGCAGGCGCATAACGCACGCGGTGAGGCATCCCATAGCCACACAGCTGCAACACTAAAAGAGTGATTATAGCAACTCGAAGTATGAGAAGGAGTTCGAAGAAGGACAGAAGAGGAAGAGCGACAGGGTTGGCTTCTGGGAATAAAGTACTCGAAGCGGTCACGAAGATATAGGTAGAATTGGGTTTGTAAATAGTAGAATACAGTAAGAAAAGTATATGTAGATCTCGACGCTACCGAATAGGTAACCACTTCAGTTGTTTCCGGAACTCCGAAACATGGTCGAACTTTTTCAAATATGAAGCGAATGCAGAGATTTTGTAGCTGTTCTAGCTTACTCCACAGTTCTTCTATAGCGTCGAGGAAAGAAACATCGGCATAGTCAAGAAGTGGAAGGAGAAGGGACTGAGAAAGTAGGACTTTAGTCGAAAATGGGAGAAAATTTTGAGACGTTTGAGAAAGTGATATGTTCCATAAACTTTTCTGCTCACCTCTGTAATATGTGTCGACCATGACATGTGGCAGTCCATAAAAATCCCAAGATTTTTAATTTGTGTCAAATATGGTATGATCGCATTGTTATAGGTCACTGGATGTAGAGAACTCAAATCGAGGCTATTATACATGTACCTGCCACCAATAATGATGGCTTGAGATTTGGCGGGAGTGACAAGCAGCCCGAACGATTTTACCCATGTATAGATATTTTGGAGATCATTATTGACGGCAGTTACAGCTTCCGTGACCTCGTTAACCTTAAAAAGCTGCAAGTCGTCCGCATAAAGATGATACCGTGAAGAAATGACTTTAATGATAGCATTGATGAAAATGTAGAAGAGTAGAGGAGATAGTACGCCACCCTGGGGTATACCCGCAGTAAGATTACACCAGTTAGAGGTAGACTCTTCCGATCTACCCAATTGCGAGCGACCCCGAATGTAAGAACTGAACCAAGCAATTACAGATTTAGAAACATTCAGAGACGATAGAGGGCCAAAATCAACACAATTGAAAGCGCTGCTGAAGTCCAGTAAAACCAGTACTGTTAGCTATTTATTTTCCATAGCCAGACTAATTTTTATCTGTTATTTTTATTAATTCAGTGACAGTTCTATGATTAGTACGAAAACCAGATTGGTATGGGCTCAACAGGCCATTAAAGAAGAAATGTATGCGACGGCTGACCATAAGGTCTCGGGTTCGATTCCTGGGTCGGGCCAAATGTTTGTATGATCTGCAAAAAGTTGTTTCGGAGTTTGGGTGTTTTCTATGTATAATATGTATGTTTTTACAAAAAAAATGTATATATGTATTCATATCAGTTGTCTAATACCCATAATACAAGCTCTGCTTAGTTTGGGACTAGATGGCGTTGTGTGTTAGATGTCCGAAATATTTATTATTATTTATTTCTTTAAATGTTTTTTAACTTTTAGTACTGGCTGAAGTTTGTGATACACTATTTATACTCCTAACTTTTCCCATTCCTTATAATTCCAGTAGTTACTAGTCTATATTTTGTTAAATTCCTTTAGTGACAAAGATACATCTAAATATATCAATATTTATACAACAAATATTTTATAAAATAAAGAAAACAGGTCCGGTTAAAAACTATCAAAGTACTTTAATATTTACAGCATATCTTCTTTTCCTCTTCTTATCTTTTTAAAAGACAACTCCCGCATTAGAAATATACATTCCTGTGTCACGGGGATCTTTACAAACATACATGAAACGGACACAAAGTACACCCAGACTTAGAACAACAATTTGTGGATCACACAAAGTGTTGTTCCATGTAGGATTTAACCCACAACACTTGGCGCAGTAAAGGAAGGAAGCGGCGTGTCGACCACTGAAATCACTAGGCCAACCGTGTAGTGTTTATCTTTAAAGCCATTATGAATACTACTGTCGCGATATTTACACCAATTTCTAAGCTCGTAGGACACATCCACGGGTGGTAAAGTAAATATTTTTTGGCGCCATTCCTACGTAAATGTTGATACGTTCTAACTGACACATCGTAAACATGTCAAAATATTATTTTATTTATATAAGTCCGACTATGGAAATAAAATATAGTAGTATAGGTATAGTTGACTGAAATCTCTTTGATACGAAAAGGCGTATGTACACCAGTAGAATACCAAAGGCTTTTTGATGGTGTGATTTTGTAGACCCTACAACTGTAAACCGCATCATATTTCTGCAACACCTGAATGATGACTAGTAGATAATGCCTAATGGCGTTAAGTCCACCTTTTTTTCTCTATATGCATTAAGTTAATAAATAAATAAACGAAAGGTATAAACGTGACTGAGTTATATATACCTATGTAGTTATAAAGATTAACGTTGTGCTACTTAAAACAAATCGATTATCTCCCCATAGCCATTTAGCTACGAGGCCTCCCTAAAAGGCACTTACTTTCGTATTATAGGTATAATCGAATAATAAGTACCTTTTAAGAAAGATCGACTGACACAATTTTTTAAATAAATGAAACTAATCAACCTTTCTAATTTATAGAGACACTAGCCGACCCGGGCCCTATTCATTGGGTGTTAATCGCCCGCTTTTTTCGACTTGATACTATTTTTTAAACGAATTTTGTTTTCAATTGTAATAAAATATAATTCCTATCACTTTTGAAAAGTGTCGCTTTCTGTCAGTGAAAGAATTTTCAGGATCGGATCAGTACTACCGAAGATTACTTCCTACAAACATACAAAGTTAGAAACTTTACCTCTTTATAATATAAGTATATATTATAGAGAGAGAGAGAGAGGGCGAGAGAGAGGGGGAGAGAGAGAGAGATTTTTTTCTGTCTGCCTGTCTGTTTGTTCCGGCTAATCTCTGGAACGGCTGAAATGATTTTGATGGGACTTTCCCTGACAGATAGCTAATGATATAAGGAGTAACTTAGGCACTTCTTTTAGACTAACTTCGCCCCGTGGCGTTACCCGTAATTACTGACACAACAGTAATTAGCAGGTAACACCACCGGACTCAGCTAGTTAACAATATAATGAGTAAACAGATTGTCAATGAATAACAAATGTGCATTTAACCAAATACTCCAAAAATAAGGCTAAGGTGGCAAGAAAATATAGTGTAGCTGACCTATGTTTCAGCAGATATTTTTAAATGAGATAAAATTGACTGAATACATGATAAATCGAATTTTTGATGAAAGCGGTTTAAAAACACATATGCCGCAAGTACTAAGTCCTATTTAACTTAAAACTATCTACACCAAATTAAACTGATAACTAAAATAGCGAAATAAAATTAATGTATTCATAGTTAAAGCTCAAAAACTCTGACCTCTAGCCCAACTTTAGTTTACCGATATCCTCAGTAGTTGAAGGGTTTCCGGAGGTCAGAAAGTCGTTCAGCACAAATACAACAATGAAACAAGTTGAGGCGGCCTCCGCTTTGAATGGCCGGTATAATGAGGGAAATTTCAATAAAGGTACCTATTAGTAATATACGCTTACATTATTCGTGTTCTTGTAAACAAGTAGTTCATTTGAACCTCCTTATTATTGTTTCATAACAATGTATACGTGTGTAATAACGCTAGTATAAACAGATTTAATGACATAATCAGAAATCAGTTAAGAAAAAATTTACTATCTTCTTAACTTCATCAAACTTTTGTAAAATACAAATTGTTGAATATTTTATTTACGAAATTTTACGAATTTAAGTTTCTTTTATGAACGATGGAGCCATCCAACCTAAGCTTAAATATGAAAAGCCTTAGGTATTACCTAAATAAATCTGCTGGTGATTGATGGCTCTAGAAAACCTTTTAATTTCCTAAGGCACTTTAGAGAATTAAAACAGGTTAAGTTTACGACTCAAACATCAATACGAAAATATAATCACGGCCGTACCCGGGTCTACCGTTAGTCATAAAACTTTTAGAAGTCATTAGGATAATTCATTTCACTTTGTAGTAGACACACGGATGCACGAATTCGCTTCAAACTACTGCACAGACTCGTTTCCACTTCAAGACTGCAATATCCTTAAAAACGCTCTATCGCAGTCCATTTTCCTTACCTCTTTTGTTTTCTACGTATTCTTGTTCAAGACTTTTGACTCCAAACACGACACACAACACTGGAGAAAGGGCAGATAGAATATCTTCTACAGTTCTTTTTATACAATGCATTACTTTTTAGGTAAGCCCTTTCTTGAGGCTGGGTGGTAAGTCCTATCAGAGCTCCTGTCGGCTCCATTGCGGTAATGTAGGAGCCAGTCGCATATTTTCAAGGCCATATGTTCTCAAGTACTCCCGAAAGGATAAGCCCTACCTATAAAAATGCCAATCTCTTTCATCTCAGTTGTAAGTCTTGCGATGAAATATGAAATACTGTTACGTAAATCGCTTCTAAATTTGAGTGGAAATCTTTTTAGTTAAAAATTAGCTACTTTTCTAAGTATTTCTTATTTTAAAAGTAACGAACTTCAAAATTTTTTTGGGTTAATATATATTATTATCGGTGATATATATTTTATCGGTTTATTATATTTGATAATGTTAAAACTACGCTGTTTTCAATTACCTTTCGTGTATATTAATGGGTATTTAAACAGAAGAATCCAGAAGTTACCCCTACAACCTTAAGTACTCACAAACTTTACCTCTTTATAATATTAGTGGGATTTTATATTTATGATGTACATATAGTGATTGCGTGTTGAGACTTCAATTGTAAATGTCAATCTTCATGAAACGTAGGACACTTCACTATGGGATTAATTTAGTTAATTGAACACTTGATTTATATAGAAAATAGGTAAGCCGCAGTCTGCTATTATTTTCGAGCACATTATAGGTTAAAAATAAGACGTATAATATGCAAGAAAATATAGATTTGAATACACGTAATTGTCAAATGTTTATTTTTTTGTATGTGCATAATGTTATATACCAATCATACCTATATACCTAGCATCAGCTTAAAATGAAACCAGTCCATCCAAACGTAAGGAATCGCTATAAGTAATAAGGCCGCCGTTTGTATCGTATTTGTATACAAATAAATTACTAACTATCTATCAAGGTACCAATTTCCACTTTGACTGTAAACCAAAGTAGGTCTTAATAAAACAGTAACAGAAGCTTAATACGGAAATCCATAAGCTTGCAAACTGGCAATCGCTGAACAAAAGTTAATGAAATTGTGAAAGACAAAACCTTTTCGAAAACATCATTTGATATGTACACACTGAAATTCTAAATCACACAGAACTGGAAACCCGCAATCAGCCGAAAACAATTCAAAAAATATTTTGTTGACTTAAAAACTCAGCCGTCAAGCAAATTCACAATGAAAACCACATTCAATGAAAAAAGCCAACACGTCATATCTTATTTGGCATAGAAAAATACATTTGAAACAAGTGTTTGTTTTGCGGCAGATAAATGAGGTCTGCCAAAAATGACAAATGGCAAAAAAATGGTATCGTATTTTATAATTTTTTACTATGAGTATTTACTATATACACAGTAAGATACAGCGTACATAGATAAAAAATACTTAAAAATTAATACTAAGATGTTAATGCAATCGTTTTTTTAAATGAATATATTGTGGGTATGATCCATAAACAACGCGTAATAATACCATCGAAAACTCTTCTTGATTAAATATGTAATGAAATCTATTCATAATAAGTGAAGCAAAAACATTGTATTTCTTTTTACGAAAATTATGCTAACGAAAAAGTATAAAAAAATTACAGTCAATGTGCAGTGCATACAGTCAATATTTATATGGAAGAGTGTAGAAAGCTAAAAAAATAAAATGACTAGTTATTTTAAATCGACCACCTTTTGTCTATTTCTTTTTTATATTAGATTCACCACCATTTGTTTACACCAAAACCAATAAAAAATCATTCATAAAAATCACAACAAAGTGTAACAAAAACTCATAGGTAGCATCATGCTAATATCCAGTTAACTAGTAGTAGTTGTTTCGCATAATATCCGTATGCGTATGTGTGTATGCGAAGATTGTATTTATGACATTTATGTTATATAATGATATCTTCATGTACCTTGAAAAACCTTGTACAATTCGAACAATAATTTTCACTTGCTTCAAAAATACACCTACTACACGTAGCTCTGCACCACCTAAAGGTTGACTGGAAGATAATGCCCATGGCATTAAGTCCGCCTTTTGCAATGTAATTGCATGAAGATTAAATAAATAAATAAATAAAAAAATATCCCAGTTCGACTGAAAAAACTACAATATACTAGAGCGGGTAGTAAAAAATCAGAGCCCGTCGTTAATTGAATGAACGTAAAACCTAAATGGTTTTATTGTCAATAAAAAGTTGGCTTAATAAAGACAGCAAAGAAAACATAAAAAAGTTCTCTAAAAACTCATTACTTTTTGAAGTGGAACATATACTTTGTTGAAGCTCATTAAGTTAACGAGGCGTAACAAAGAATAGGGTGTTAGGACCTTTAAAAGTTAGAACGTCAAAGGTAATGAGTGTTTAGCATACCTGTTAACTATAGTTGGTTTCTGGCGAGGGTTACTCATACTAATGAATCGTTAATTTAGGTATCTTTTGCAATGATTAACTAACTCAAAATCTGAAAAAAATAGTACTATAATAATTTTAAAAGACAATGTAATACGTTTAAGGATGTTATGTGGTAATGTTAATACAGAAAGGTTTAAATTAACTATGACCATCATTATCATCAACAACCTATAATGTCCCGCTGCTGGGCTCGGGTCTCCTCTCAGGAGAGGGTTAAGACCATATCATAACGATATCCATCCTTACTTAAATTCTTTAACATCATCATCAGGCGTTCACGGCTAAACCGTTGCACTGATTTTAATGTAATTTGATATGTAAATATTTTAATTCTCTGTTTACCATGATAACCGACAAAAAGAAACGTGGGCGGAGCCACTAAAGCTAGTAAAAAATAAATAAAAAACGTTAACTTTTCTAAGCAAAATTGTTCGTGTTGCCTAGCAATGCAATGTATTGTGTTTTTATATATAATTACATGTAGAAGGCGTATTTGAAAGATCTATTTATAAAAAACTATCATATTTATAAGGATTGTATGAGGAAAAAATACCCTAAACTAAACAAGCAAAGTTTACGAGACAGCATTGACGTAGAGTTAACTGCTACGAGAGATAAGCCAGCGCAAGCTACGAGAGCCACAGTATCCGACTTAAATTTATCCTTACAAAGTTGACCGACTTTTTTATTTGCACATGTTACAATACATGTTATTATCAGGACTTAGTAAAGTTCGACCATTCGTCCAAAACGTTGAATCTCGGCATTATTTTTTTTAACGTAGAGACATTTCGATGTTTTCGTAGCCTAGTTAGAGCCAAAGTAGAATAAGTGTATGGTATATTTTTGCTGCACACATGTCAAAGTAACAAGTAAAATTATTTTAAAAAAACCCGACTGCGTCAATATCTGTCATCTTTATTAAATTCTGTCTTTTAGATAAAACATATAAGTTATGTATATATTCGTAATCACCGTTAAAACTTTAAATACCACACTCGATGTATTTTGAGAAACGTTATTTTCTTTTGAGATTACTTTTAGGCCTCAAAAATCCTTAATTTCTTTTTTATTTTAATTTTTATGTACTCAGTGTCACTCTCACGACTAAGACATATCTATTGCCATCACTCATATGCAAATACGACATGCCGTTTAGGCTCTAGGGCGTGCCAAAGAAAAATATATATATCCATACATACACTCGAAAAACATAACCCTTCTTCTGTCGCAATCGAGTAAGAGAAATTCTTTGTTTTAAAAACATAATTGTAAACACGTTTTGTTGCACCCAACTTCTAAACGTATTAAAATTAAGTTTGATGTACTGCATATAACATAATTCCGCTATTTATTATACAAGCCTACAATCAGCCTTAATTTTTTATTATGAACGGAATATTTAAAGAAAATAAAAGAATACTATTATGACTGAAAAATCTAAATTGCTTAAAAGCTTTAGCTGAATACATTTGTCACGTTACAATATAAAAATAAAAAGCAATCGTATATATCAAAGGTCAAATTACTTATGTACATATATACAGTGCATATACAACTGAATTGTAACATATGTCATTACAGGGCTATTAATATTTAATACTAACTTCAATAGAATGTCGGATCCCGCTGCACAATATTCATTCATTTAAAATTCACCGGTTCGAAATTGTTATGAATATATAATTTATTTAATGATAAGCAATTTACGTTGAATTTAATAGGCCGAAAACCCGGGGTAAAACAATAACAGTGGGTAACACCACGGGGTGAAGTTAGATGAATAAAAGCTTGAAAAATCTATGTTACCCCTCATATCAGCAGCTGTCTGCCAGTGAAAGTCTCGTCAAAATCGGTTGAGCCGTTAAAAAGATTAGCCGGAACAAGCCATCAGACAGACAAAAATTACACTTACAGATATATCTACAGTGTACACATGTCGTTTAGTAAAAAGCTATTACTTAAATATTAGAAACAGAACCTCCAATTTTATTTATTTGTACATCTAAGCTTGGATTTCAAATGTTGCCACTCATTAGAAAACCTGTGTCGAATATTATGTAATGTTTATAGTAAAATAATTACATAATACATTCAAAAGAGCAAGTACCAAGCCGACGTAATTAAATCTCTGATATCATTATTAATTATAGTACAACAACAAGCAACCATGCGACGCAATTTAATTCCTACAGTGTCGATTATAAACCACGACTAAATTAAACCGGTTTTTTTTTTTACTTTTAACTGCTTTTGTCAATGGCATGCCTTTGTACACTGCGCCAGTACTGAGCATAGTTACTAGAGATAAAAGAGGTTTTATTTTGTCAACACTGGAAGTAGTATAATTATATTGTTAAATATTTTAGCAATCAACCAAGGACCTTGTTCAATTTCAGAGTTCAGTCTTCCTTAAGACATAAAATTGGAACAGTATTTCACCACCCTCAAGATTTGTGAATGGCGTATAATAAAAATTAAACGGCACCAAAGGCCGATTCTACGACAGTTTTATCACACTTGTTATGTTTTGAATTTCGAAGTGGATTTTTAAATTTAAAAAATTAAACAAAGATTTATGTTTACGATGTTGACGTGTTTATTTCATACCACGGCTTTAAAAAATACCAACAGTTAATTAATGTCAAGTTGTTTAATGTCTACCTTTGTTATACATTCAACACTCAAAACATTTACAAACTCAGGCTTAGGAAATTGGATTAATGAATACATTATGTGTAACAAAATGTTCATCTACATGTACGTGAAGAAAAATCTTTTTCAAATAAATATGGTTCATGACGTCATATTGCAATAATAGATTTTTTAAATCATATTTAATATTTTATTTACAATAAAGCTTAAAGTTATATTCTAAAGAGCAAATCAACTACAGGAGTTCAGTTTAAATTTCAATTTATAATTCTTCAAAATTACGTATGACGATCTTTTTTTTTTATATATATTTAAGCTGCCAAAATGACTCTGCCCTGCCTGATGGAAAGCATGAGCAGAATCCAAGTGTGGTGGTCACCATCCTCAATGCGAAAAAGAACAATGCAGCATGGTGGCCCACACTATGGCGGCCTGGGGGAAAAGGGGATGGTGAGGGGGATAGGGGGCGTTGGATTGAGGTATGGGCCTCCGGCATCCTCACTCACTCGATGAAACACAGCATAAGCGCTGTTTCACACCGGTTTTCTGTGAGGCCGCGGTATCACTCTGGTCGAGCCGGCCCATTCATGCCGAAGCGTGGCTCTCCCACGGTATAAATAACGCAATATTTTTGATCGATCTCTAACGCAATATTTTTGGATGGAACTTTATGCTTGACTAAACTTTACAGAGAACGGTAAAAATCTTCTTTGATAAAAAACAAACAAAAAACAGGAAATATAATAAAGAGAGGCGGATACTAAAACATTAGAGAACGAAATAGAAGAAAACTTTTTTTACAATGAATCAAAGAGCCAATTTGATTCTCTGCCATATTTTTTTGTTAAATAAAATATTTGTGTAGTCTGCTATCTCACTGTGAAAGGAACTGAAGGTACTACGTTCATACATAATATAGTGTCGCTATTTTGCTGCGGGAAATAGATCTCTTTTTGTCGAACTCTTCACTGTTACTTCACAAAGAATAAGACTTGAAAAAATACTGCAATTCTTTAAACAATCTACAAAGCTTTTGTACACTTTCAATAGATTGGATATTCTACTGGCGTATATTTATGTTTCTTGGTTCTTTAGTTTAAACAATGAATCGAAATATCTGATAAAGTAATAAAAATTTCGTACTGTTTAAACTTACTGGAAAAAAATTTTAGATGAGAATCGTACGATGCTGGTAACGTTAGGTAAATTAAATGCAAAACAAAGTGGTGAATTTCATTGTCAATTTTGAATTAACAAACTAAATAACGTTCAAATGACAACCAAATTCTAAATTCAGTTGACAGAAAGAAAATAATTTATCTGCCGAATCGTCTAAAAGACTTGTATTATGAATGGTAGTGTAAAAAACTGAAGAAAATCTTAATACAAACCTGTAATGCAAATGACCCGGTTAAGAAGAACCCTAGTACAGTAATAGGTATACAAAATACTTCAATACCGAGTGCTAAAGCCCTTTCTCGTACACTAGAACAGCCGCCTAACCTATTAATTAAAATTTCAACATTGTGTATGCAACTTAATTAAAGTGGAACCACGTTATAAATGAAAATATCCAGCTGAAATGTCTCAATAGAGTTCTCGTTGCTGAATGTTTCAAAGAGCTACAGCAAATACTGACGGCTGTTAAAGAAATTGTCAACAACAGCTTTATTATTGTTCCCTATTTTCTGGAATTCACGAAACAATATGTTTTTCTACTGCACTTAAAATGTTCTTTTACTTTTTAGTTTTAGTTTATATATAAACACTTGTCTATGTTCTTGTTTATTACATAGTACAAACTAACCTGAATAAGAGACTGTGAAAAAAAAAACGAGAAAAATGTGCAACTTTTTTTCATTAACATATATTGTACTAAGAACTACTTAATATAAGTTAAAACAAAGAGGTTAAATCAATGACTTTGGTTTTGAATTATTTTTTATATTACATAAAATAACTTGTTTATCTTGTATCTGTTTTACATTATCTATTATCTATAATTATCATGTCACATTATTACTCACGAGAAAATCGGAAACTATCTGACCAATTGTCATGTTCTTTCTAAGATATGATATTTAACATCACGCTTAGACCAACAAAGATGATGGTGGTAAAGGGACCAACACGAAGTTGCCTTTGTCAGCTAGTCTTTATATAAGTTTCAACAGCATGGCTACACAGATACTGTAGAGTACGAATCTATCAGCATAACTTGCAACACTGAAAATAAAGGCGATCGATAAAACAGGAAAAAACTTGACAGCTATGTACACAACTCTTTCGGTTTACTTGTTTTACGATGTTGGGAACTCCATTGGGATTTCCTTTTTAATATTTAGCTGATCGAAGGCTTACCTACTATAGCAGTACAGACAGTAAAGTGGTATAGATAAATGTATGAATTTAACTTTTTTTGCACAGAAAATGAAAATATAACTATTTTATTTTGTGTATGAACTTTTAAATTTATAACGTTTAAAAAACAATTTTATTTTTCAATACTTATTCAGAGTTAAACTTAGAAAATTAAAAAAAAACTGGATTAAATTTATGTGAATGGGATCGTTGTTAAGAGCAATAAAGATGCTCGTTCCTCCCTCCGTGGACCAACACAGGGTTAAGTATTCCCTTATCGAATTAATTGGGTGCTTTAATTTAAATTATACCATACCTGTCTTTCCGTTCGCATGAATTACTTAGCAAAGTAATGGGGAATCTTTTCACGAATAAGTATTTAAAAGTAATGTAATTATATTGACATGAAGCCAATGAATATAATTTTGATACGAAATGGTAGCTACGTGGAAAAAACTGATGATATATATATTCATAACAAAGAGAGACAAAAAAACATCAGGTTTACTTTCCATTTTCATTATAATACACGAAATATAGTATGATTACACGGGAGAAGTTAAATTTTTATTTTACATCCATTTATGTTGATTTTCTTTTTCCTTAACAAACACAAAGTATTAATTTCATTTACCCTTTTTAAGTTAACCTATATAAGGCTTTAAATTATGACCACTAAATATAAGATAGAATACGGAATGATTTAGCATTTTTACTAGAGTATAATCGGCAGTATTACACTATTTGCCGCGATTGTTATTTAATTTTAACATAACAAGAACGTGAACTCACTTTTGTTTTTAACGTTTCATTTTTAAACCTATCAAAAACAATAGGTAGTTATTTAAATTGATATCAATCAATAGTAGCAGCTAACCACAGGTCTATTACTATAGAGATAAAAAAATATAAGAATCAAGATGTTATCTGTTATCTCCACAGCAATCTGTGGTCAGTTGAAAATTACAAAAGAGCACTTCATTTTTTATAAAAAATGGGGGGCGAACAAGCAGGCATATCATCAGATAATAAGCGATTACCGCCACCCATGGATACCTGCAACATTGGTGTCATATGGGGTTAGGGTATGGGCCTCCGTTATCCTCACTTACACGGTGAAACACAGCAAAAGCGCTGTTTCACACCGTTTTTATGTGAGCCCGTGGTATCACTCCGAGCCGGCCCATTCGCGCCGAATCGTGGCTCTTCCACGGTAAAACAGCACTTTTTAGTAACTTGAAAACAAGGTACTTATCTAAATATTAGTTATTAAAGAATATAATTACAATTTAAGGTTTAAATGACAAAGCTCATCTCACTGGAACACATAGAGATTTAATAATTGAAATTAATCCTATTTTTTAAGTTAAAAAGTGTAAAATTCATTGGTCCAGCTTTCCTCAATTAATACATCTATTTTACCTGTATGCTGATTCCCATATACAGTGAAACAAAAAATGACTAATGACCAAGTATATTCAGTGTTACCTAACAAAGATAAACCGAACTACGAAGTAACTGGCAGTCCTGTATCGCGATATCAAAAGTACTCACGTCGATTAGCATATATATGACTTCTCAATATCAATTGAGTTGAGATAAGCTGCGGCCTACCAGGCTAAATCACCTCCCCTTGTGTCGGAGTTACATAAAACCCCTTCCACGAAACTGTCATAAGTCGTATCGATAAAATCAATAATAATTCTTTCCTTATTATTTACGAATACTCCGATATCACACTTCCCTATACATGATATTTATCGCATATTCGATACCCCGTCCTATCTTACTTGAGCATATATAGATGTTACTAAGATGGTATCATCCCGAAACCAACTTTACTCCGCTAATGGATTTGAGATTAAATTTACATTACACTCTGATATTTTCAAAATCGATTTCAAACAATACTCTGTGGGGATCGTATGCTTAACATTAACACTAAAGCCGTAAAGGTGTACCTATATACATTCATATCCTAGTTTTATATTGAATATATATTTTTATTTGCTTTACTAATGAACTAAACAAAACTGTAACTCTCTATGTAGGTATCTATGTTTGTCAATATTATAGTTTGACATTTTAACAGTTTTACGATGTAACCAAGTGTTTAATAGTACAATTTACAAGTACAAAAACCTTAGAACTACATATTAAATAAACGTAATAGTGTAAAATGTGGTTGTTTTACACTCCCATACCAAAAGCGAATAAAATAGTAAAAGGATTTTCAGAAATTCATATTTATAGTTCATGTTTTCTCAACATTTCAGTTCTGATTTACCGGCACACTGAACACTCACATTAGTATCAAGAATAATACATTCTAACCCCCACGATATATATATGTATGTACATCTAATCATATATTTAGACATATATATCTATTGAGCTGACTCGAATGGACTGATACCACGGGCCTCACACGCACGCGAAACAGTGCATGTGCTGTGTTTCACCGAATGAATGAGGATACCGGAGGCTCCCCAACCCCTTACGGCATCTCTTCCCCATCCCCCAAAGGCCAGCAACGTACTTGTGACGCCCCTGCTGTTGCGGGTGTCCATGAACGGCGGTAATCGCTTACCTTCAGGCGATACGTCTGCTCGTTTGCTCCCTGTTCCATAGAAAAGAATGAACACCATAAATATCATCGGTAAGTCTCTATATATGGTAGTATACATAGTAGATACGGACTTGTATAAGCCGCAAATAGGCTCTCATCGTGTTTAATATTAAAAATTCTTTGGGTTCTTTTGTGTGTCCGTCCTGTACCTACGTGTATTTCCACGAGTTACAACGGCAAAAAATTCAATATAATGAAACGTAAAGGTATAACCACGACAGCTAAATAAATAATATATAGATTTTGAAAAAGGTTGAATACACCTATATAAGTTCTAGAGATCATTTAGCTTTCGAATTTTAACGTTTTGCATGTCTTTATCTGTATATTCTTGAGTGACCATAGTATATCCATTAAAATTCAAAATGGACGGATGACTGGATTAGTTTGATTCTTTGGCACAATCAAAATCAAGTGTTGGAAATTGAATATTGATTCCCTGTACTAGTTTTGTTTAAAAAAAGATAAAACGTATCTATTTTCGTTGCATTTAAGCAGTTTTATATATTTTATATATATGTTTTTATTTAGTTAGTATTCTAAGGTACAAAAAAAGTGAATCACAACCGAATTTAGAACCTTCTTTTTTGTAGTCCATAAATTAGATGTGTCGGTATAATATTGTATTTATGTATGAATATATATTAATAATATTTATGAATATGCTAAAATTATCTCCTGTTATACCATAGGAAAATTTAAAAAGTTAAACTTTATAGAAACATGAAAACACTGGAAAGAAGCTCTCAAACATTACGGAGCAAATATAAAAAAACTAATACAGTTAATATACGTAGGGACTGTTCTGGGGTCCTCCAAGTAAGTGTCTGGAGTAAGTAAGTATCACTTACTAAGTATTATTTACTTCCCACAATTCTCGAGTAATGTTCACTTTCAAAGTAATTTAGTACGCTGTGGAAAAATAATAAACAAAGACAAAACACTAGAAGTCGCTACTATTGTACAACATTAACTAATGATAAATGTGGTTAAGTAATACCAAATGGACTGATATGGGTGCTAATTCTATTGATAAATAACTGGCTAAGCAAAAAATCACTTAATAAGTTTTGTCCTGTCTAACGACGTTCTAAATATCAGAGATTGAATATAATTATAAGTCTCACAAAAATAGATGTTACTTAAATACCAGCATACACGTACGAAAATATCACTTTCAAACCCGCTTCACTAAATTAAGAAATTATATACTAATATATGAAGCTGAAAAGTTTGTTTGTTTGCTTGAACGCGCTAATCTCAGTCACTACTAGTCCGATTTGAAAAATTCTTTCTTTTGGACTAAATAAT
The DNA here is from genome assembly GCA_003709505.1 of Hyphantria cunea. Classification (NCBI taxonomy): domain Eukaryota; kingdom Metazoa; phylum Arthropoda; class Insecta; order Lepidoptera; family Erebidae; genus Hyphantria; species Hyphantria cunea. The sequence continues at coordinate 1,334,383 of PKRV01000251.1, read as the reverse complement.
TGCTAATCCGATCGCGATAGTGCAGATTAGTATACATACAACTTCGTGTCTTACAGGCGGGTCTTTTTTTGTTGGCTTGGTGGAAAATCCCTTCGGGTCTCCGGCTCCCCAAGCCTCAGGAGTTCCAAATAAAAGATTCTAATAAAAGCCACCTTGACGGCCGGTCTCAGGCGCCCCGCTCTGAGGAGGTACTGGACCATATTATTTCAGGTCCTTCCCTCCCAGGAACTGGTGGAACTTCCCCTTGCCTGCCGGACCAATTATTATATTTTGCGGCCTAACTGAAATTTTACGATCAGACCATATCGCAGACCGCATCAATCAATCTGCTATCAGAGGTACCCACCCTTTGGTAGCTTGCGATCTTATCGGGGGCAGGTATTGCCGACGACGTCGTCTACGCTTGGGATTGGCCCTCTCCCGATCCCGTTCTGTGGTCTCTTGCTAGTATTACATCCTCACAAAAAGAGAACACTGCGCCCCAGCCTTCCTCATCCGCCAGTATGGCGGCAATGATTACTATCGGGGACAGGTATCATTCTTTTTGGAGTCTGGCTGTTTCTTATGTATAGTATACATGTATTTACAAAAAAAAAAGTATATTTATATAAGTTTTCTGGTTATTAGCTCTGCATAATTTGGGACTAGACGGCGTTGTGTGCTAGATGTCTGAATATATTAATTTATTATTTATTTCTGTTTTAAATTATAAGCACTGGATTAGAAATGATTTTAAAATTTAATTTAAAGGCTAAAACAAAAAAAAATACCGTTGTATGGAAGTTCGTCATTTCCAAAGTTAGAAACACGAAATTAGAAACGATAATGCAAGCGAAGCAACGGCCAATATCTAATTCAGCTACAAGAGCTCATCGTACTAATTTTTTTATTGAATAGAGGGTATCGCCTGATGGTAAGCGATTAGCGCCGGCCATGGACACTCGCAACACCAGAGGCGTTACAAGTGCGTTGCAAGGCCTTTGGGGGATGGGGACGGGAATGGAGGGAGGAGTTAGGTATGGGCCTCCGGTATCCTCACTCACTCGATGAAACACAGCGCAAGCGCTGTTTCTCACTGGTTTTCCGCGAGGCCGTGGTATCACTCCGGTCGAGCCGGCCCATTCTTGCCGAAGTGTGGCTTTCCCCCGGTTTTACTAAAGTAACACCGAAATACTTAAATAAATTAAAAGCTCTCAAGTTCTTACTGGCAATTTTAGCACCTTCTACGGCGGTAATCGCTTTTCCGAAATATACGGCATGCCCGCTGCAATGGGCGTTATCTTATCTTATCTTAGAATGACGTACGCTGTGTCGAAGCTACACCAACATCGAAAACGTTTTGTAACATATTAACGTGTATCATAGTATCAAAAACGTTTTCCAATATTTCCCGTATTAGATAAATGTGATACCCACCCGTTTGGCTAGCATGACTTAGTAGGCCAAAACCTTTTTTCAAAGGAGAAAAATAAGTATAGCTGTGGACTTGAATGTCTGACTCCACATAATTCACTATAATTTATGTAAGTGTTCTTACATATGTATTTTCTTTTTAGGTTACTTAAACCTGTAAGTAAAGCCCAAAATAATTATAAACAGAGGCATGTTCAGCAGTGGATGTTAAAGATTGTTGATGTAAGGAAAATTTGTACAGCAAATAAATCTTGTGCAAAAAAATCTCATTGTATCAAGTCATAAATATACGGCTTTGATAATAGCCGTCAATTTCAAGATATTATCAGACAAATATGTGTTAAGTTAGTATAAATACACGGTTCTTTTTGGCATGAATCATTATTATTCTCACCAGTCTGTTATAAATAAATACTAACTCTAGCCAAACAAATCGATAACATTTAACTTAAGACGTACAGTCTCCAAGAGTTGAGCAATCACTTGTCTGAAGTTCGTAGCGAAAAAACCACTAGCCTACCCTTCAGATAGGTATAATGAAGCGTAAAACTAAAGCGTTCATTCACGATCGAAATGCGAATATAGCCCCAACTTGAGGCTTTTGGTTTTCATATCACGTATACCTTTTCTACACATTTAGATATATGATTATACCGCACGTTTATTACAGTAAATGTTGGTATTTTTAAATACTCTAAATATTACGTATAGAAATCGTTTATGGCTGCAAAAAGGTACACTTATTAAAAAATAGTCGTTTTCAAATTACTTTTATCGCTAGTGAAACGTTTTATGACTGTTATCCTGGCGTTATATTTTTAGAGAATTTCTGGTAAATAATAAACAATAAATGTAAAGGATGTATAAAATACACGATACAACTAGCATACATGTGTAATCACGGGGCAAATAGAGTGTGCAATACAAAGAGCTTTTTTTGCGCCAGAATCGTACACCAAAACTTACGTTCTTAATTCAAAAGCAGTTTTAAAAATGTAAATATAAGTCAGTTTGTCGACTGTAAAAAGTTTTGATAATAAAGTACCTAACCTAGATTTCCACAGTTCAACAGTTCGAGGATCAAGTTGACTGCCGCTGAGAAGCCCTCGAGAGACTCTTGAAACTTTTTTATACAAAATAGGGACCTAAAAATAAACCTTCATTATGTATTTATTAATTAAAATGAGTTGTATTTTGAATGCAAATGAACATATGGAGCTGATATAAATGAAGTAGCCGCAAAAACCAGTATAAAATTTAATATTGCATGTATATGTGTTGTTTCACAAAATTACGTTAAAGCGGATGAAATTTTGATTTAATAATTTTTAACAATTTTCTTTTTAATTTTGTGATGTCCATTGTTCCGTGTAAAAAAATTGATCTCAGTGAAATTTAAATGCAGTTCAGGTTCGATGGAATATTAATAAATATTGTGCCTCTAATACATCTTCTAATTTGGGTTACAAAGAAATATTGGTTTATAATCGTGTTAATCATAATCTCTTAATAAAAGGGGATCAACCGCTATCAACATGTTTTATAATTAATTCAGTAATCTATATAGCATTAGAAACCATAATAATATAAGGTTAATAATCAAAAGATAATTAAATATATATCTAAAGTAGTGCAGATTTTCTGTCAGGCTAAGAAAGTATACCAGTATCTATTACAAACTTCACAATTGTACTACACATCAAAAACCATAAACAACCATAAGTGTAGCGATATCCAGGCAAACTGTCGATAGAAAAAAACCGTTAAATACTTTTTAACATTAAATTCCTTTTACCGTTAAGTAGCAATAAATTGGTTTTATCTTTACGTTGTCCATTTATATGGCTACAAAAATTGATCTGAAATAACAAAGTTAGCTTTCAACTAAAATCATTAATTACAAAGACACAATGATCGATGAACACTAAATGTTTGTCGAAACTCCGACATCGAGATTATTAAAAACCCATCAAGTGTTACGCTCACATTTAGGTGACAGTTTCAATAAATTATTTATATCATATTCAACAAAAGAAAACAAGGACAATGGTTTATATCGATTAGTAATCAAAAGTAACAACCTAGTTCAGTATGTTCCATACTAGTATTTATTTAGTATACGAATTAAGTAGGTGGAACATCCCAACTTAGTCTAGTAATTTGCTTTGTTCATATAATTAAGTCTTGCAACTCACAATTTTTTTATCTGTTCCATACAGATAAAAATATTACAATAACTCTTTATCAAAATATCAAATTGTTTTCCTGTTTACCCCGAGGCTCTCTCAGATCTTGTGTTATAAAATTAGGCGGGAAAATGTCACACCTCCCGCCAATTATACATTAAAAACATTCTTATGTCGATGCTACATAATTATTTTTGGAACAAAGCCCTCACGAATGAATATATAATGTAGGCGTACAAGATCAATCTTATACCTAACTTTACCTAACTATTGATACTCTGTGATTTACATAGTGTAAATTATAAGTACAACGAATCGATCCAGGTTAGTCAAAAGTGCGAGTAATAGAACATGTAATAGAATTTTAGATTGTTTAAAGTTTAGCTACAAGAGAACAAAGATAGGAAAATAGCCCGCCAAATTAGTATAAAGAATAGTGCATTTAGATAAATAAACATTGTTTGTGCAATGCGCAACAGGGTGGCGCGAAGAGTTGTAGCGCGTAGAGGCGCGGCGAGCGCAGCAGGGCAGCAACATGCATGCGAGCGTACCTGAGGGCGGGCGCCGGGTGCGGGGAGAACACGCTCCGGAGACTCCGGAGAGCCAAACCACCGCGCCGCTCCACGCGGACTAACGCAACCGTGCCGACCCGCCATAGTACCCGTACGACGCGCGGCAACCAGTGTTGCCAACATTCATTTTTTTTCTCCCAACTTAAATTTACAATCATTCATAACAAATTATCATTCAACTTATGGAAATTTCTTGATCCTTGGGTAGGTTCAAGAAATTGCCTATCCCATTAGTCAGTACTCACTCCTACATGATCTACATTATTCTCTGATTAGTGAAACACAATTTACAGCTATCTAATTCTATCATAAGTTCTTTAATATAAAAGGAAAAAGAAAACATTGCTTTGTGGTAAATGTTTACCATTAAACAGGGGAAAGTGTATCAAAGTGTACGCTGGCAGCATTTTAGTCCGCCCGCGCCCCTCCGACCTTGCCAGGACCCGAATAATGAAGCAAGGGGAAAGATTGTGGAGCGAGGAAATGCCGGAAGACGCGGGCCCATGCCGGATAGATGAGATACTCTGTTGTATCCTTCGCCCTCACTCCTATCCTTTCACAACTTCCCAAACAGGGTCATATGCAAACGAATCGGAGAAAGAAACTTTACAAAGTTTCATAGGAGTTAACAATAATGTTATACTTTATAGCATTTTTTATGGAATATGAGGAAGGAAAAATACCTCACCCTCTTGTGGCTTAGAGTTCGTTTTACGGCCCAATGTTATTAGCATAACCGTTAACAATGAGTATCGTGCAAAAATTCGTAATCTTTTTCACAATATATTGTTTCATAAGAATAAAACGACTTGACGTTACTTTGACGGATCGTTGATCTAGTGGTGATTCGAACTGCGGTGTTAGATATCATCAGTTCGATTCGTTGGTACCTTACGGGTCGCGTACACAGCTTGCTAAATAATCAACGTTACTTGATTTGACACTATTTACTTCAATCAATCAACAACCCATAATGTCCCGCTGCTAGGCTCGGGTCTCCTCTCAGGAGGGGGTTAAGGCCATACGTCCCCGCGCTGGCCAAGTGCGGGTTGGGGACTGTGGCTACGTAATCTTGCCGTTGGATGTTTTTAAGCCACCCAAAGACCTCTAACTAAGATTCACGACTGTTATCCTACGATAACAACCGGGACCGACTGCTTAACGTGACGTCCGAATCACGGAGCCTCTCGTGGTAACATGCCACCAGCGGTCACCCATCTAGGTACTGACCGTCATTACTTACCCTCGGTGGTTGTGTCTAATCACCGAGCGCAACTAGGCTATTTGTTGCATATAATATAACAATAAACTGATGATATAAAATGTAGAATGACTTATACTTCTTATACTAGTATACCCTGTGCCTTCTGAACATGCACTGTTTTATAATTGTTAAGAAATCGGTGTCGTGGATGTTAAATGCTGACCGTTCCAAACGTGTGGTCACTAGCCCGTACATGTTAGTAAGAAAAGTAATTTTGCAGTAAACACGATAATTTATTCTATGGCTGGGTGTAATTTTTCATGAAGTTTTAAGGATATTTATAGGCTATATTTATCTGATTAAATTTCCACAGACCCTGTCTAATTTGGGATCAAACCACCGCGTGTGGGATGTGATGTCTCACGTTATAATTAGTATTCCCATTACAATACGTATGTATGTAAAAATATTAAAGTATGTTTTATTTATAAATATCCCCTTATAGGCAAGGGAGCGGGTATTTAAGACGACTCTGTCTAATCATTTTGTTATAAAAGTCTCTTTTATACTATTTTGATTACAACGAAATGTATTTTTCATCATTCCAAAGATATCTCATGCACCAAAATGATTACGAAATATCAAACAATATAGTATTCAGACCGGTAGATAGTAGGTCCGGAGTAAAAAAAGAGGTTGTATAGTATCGTTAGCTGTTTTCCGGGACTACGAACACTTAAAACACTTATTTACATAAAACCATTACTTTTACAATATAATTCAAAAGTTACTTGGAAAAAAATTAAATTAAATATTTTTTTATTTACATAGCGAACTTGTTTTGTTTTTCGCTGTTACTACTACTTTCTTATTAGTCAATAAAGATATTTTGAAAAATTCATCCCCTATTGAATGTGAAATCATCTAACTATTAGAAATGGACTCAAGTTCAAATAACTATATTAAATACTCTTCTTAGAGTTAATAAAAATCCCACCAAAATATTTTCATGTAAAATGTTGCCAACACAAAACTTTATGGCTCGCGCTATCGAAAAGTTATTCTCATGTAGAGCTACGCTTCTAACTCTATGCGCCCTAACTCCTAACTACGAGTCCTAACTTCACAAACTCAACGTCTAAGTCCAAATAGGGCAAACGGTATATTGATTGTCACTATAAGAATAGAATAGAATAGAATACACTTTATTGTACAACAGATATAACAGTTTACATAAATATATAGTTTACATAATACATCAATTGAATTACCATGTACAAATGGCGGCCTTATCGCTAAAAAGCAATTTATTCCAGACAACCTTGGGATAGGAAAAAAAAATATTGTAAAAAAAAAACAAATACGAATCCATGGGCAATTAGGTGCGAAAAGAGAAAAAAGAAGGAGGAAAAAAAACATGTAAAGGTTAAAAGTGAATTCTATAAAAATCGCATATCATAATACATGCTAATACTTATAAATAAAACAGCAACATACACACAAATTACATATTTACATTTCCATTGAAAAATAAAATAAAAATAAATAAACAACATATAAGCCGTATTTTTTCTAATAATAGTTGTTTAAATCTCGTAAATAAACAAAGTTTACAATATTTTTATAATGTACCGGGTCCTAGTTAAAATTAACATAAATAAAATAACACATCCTGTTTAGAAGTAAATAAATAAATAAATAAATAAATCAATATTTCGGACATCTAACACACAACGCCATCTAGTCCCAAACTAAGCAGAGATTGTATTATGGGTACTAAACAACTGATATAAATACATATACACTTTTTTTTTGTAAATACATACATATCATACACAGAAAACACCCAAACTTCGAAACAAACATTTTTGTAGATCATACAAACATTTGATCCGACCCGGGAATCTAACCCGAGACCTCAAGAACAGCAATCGCATACGCTACCGCTGCGCCACCGAGGCAGTAAACGTAATGTGGCTACCGTCACATGGGCAGTGATATAGAAAATATTTTTTTCACCATATTTTTCTGTATGTCTTATGTATTTGTTGAGTGTAAACACTCACAAGGCGATTTAGATAAAGTATTTAGTATTGTTACTGGACTGCTAAGGAATACAACAATTAGTTTTTAAGCCCCGACACAAAAAGAGGGACATTATAAGTTTGACATTAATGTCTGTGTGCGTGTGTGTCTCTCTGTCTGTGGCATCGTAGCTCTCAAACGAATGGACAGATTTCGATGAGGTTGTTTTCATTTGAAAATCAGTTTCCTTGTTGTGGTTTTTAGCTATGGTGGGTTAATATCGGCTCAGCATGATAAGATTAACAGCTGTTTTCCAATATGATGTAAGGTATTTTTGGCGTATGGTTACTTGATTAAGTGCCTGCGTTAGGGGTTTTTCTTTTATTTTAGCTTGTTGATATAAATGCATTAGGGATTTAAAATTATGTAGACTTATATGAAGTATATGCTCTAGTTATTATATTATAGTAACAAAAGTTCAGCCGCAATTTAGTTCTAAGATACTCTCAATCTCAAAAGGGCACTAAATGTATTTTCATATATAGCATTCACTGTAATGTGATGGCATTGTATTGTCATAGAATGTTGAAACAAGTAATTAATTTAAAAAAGATATCTGTCTGCGTATAATTTCTTTTTTGTTTTTTTTTATGATTTTGATGTACCCAGTATCACTCTTACAGTATCACTATCGCTAAGACGAATCAATTGACACCACTCATACATTTAGGCTCTAGGTTTTGCCAAAGAAATATACGTACATATAATCGAAAAACATAATCCTCCTTCTTTTGCAGTCGGGTAAAAAGTTGTTTATTCTCGTTTTTAAGAACCTGTCTGAATTAATCTTAAAAAGAGTACTAGTTCTTTTTATCCACAACTGAAACTTGTCAAAAAACTCAGATTACTAATATAATCTCAGTTTTTTTGGTAATTTTTAGTTTTCTTCTACACCTTACTGGATAATATAATAGTATTTGGGTATTTTTTTATTCTAGAAATGAATTCTAGCTAGATAGATTTATCGCCCTCCAAATCGCTATATATTAAATTTCATGAAAATCGCTTAAGCCGTTTCCGGGAAACTGATTTTTTTTATATATATAAGAATTGCTCGTTTAAAGGTATTAGATGGTATTTTTTTTAGCGGAATACCTATTTTCAGGTAATTCATAATTCAGTCTCTATTGAATCAAATTATAGCTTTTAAAGTTACTAGGTTTGTCCTTCTTTTCGTGCTGCGTACGAGAGTGTGGCGACTTCCACATACAGCGTCAACATAAAAATATATGACAGCGCCATCTACCGAAGAAACATCGAACTACGGAGCAACGAAGAAAACTAAGAAACTACCAATCCTAAATCGCGCAATAGAAGTTCTCGCGCCGATTAACATATATACAACTTCCCAACATCAACCGTTGGGTAGTGGCCCGCCAGGCATGATCACCTCGCCTGGTCGTTCCTCCACAGAGAGTACGTACTTCTGCGGATTCAAACTAAAGTTTTATGTATTTACTGGTAAAAGTTAACTGTAGTTTCTATAAAATTAATGGATACTTATATCAAGTTACAGTTCAGGTTTAAAAGTGTTTTACCGAGCGAGTGAGGATACCGGAAGCCCATAAAACGCACTTGTGACACCTCTGGTGTTGCGGGTGTCCATAGGCAGCGGTAATCGTTTACCATTAGGTAATACGTCTACTCGTTTGCCCCCTACGCCATAAAAAAGTCAGGTAATATACACACTGCTGCTTACCAGAGCAGGACGTTGGAAAGATGAAAACCAGTAAAGTTAAATATAAATCAATATTATCGAAAACTTAAGTGACTAGTAGTGATTAGTACTTACACAATTATGACATTACACATCTTACATACAGCACTTACATACGTATTTCTAAATAATAAGTATTATGAATATTTTACACCCTTCCTCAAAACTTGAATTTTTTAACCGTCAGAGAAAGAAGAAGGGTTATGTTTTTCGAGTGTATTTATGTATGTATGTATATTTCTTGGGCACGATCTAGAGCCTAAACGGCTTGTCGTATTTTTATGTGAATGGTGTCGATAAATTCTTCTTAAGCGTGAGAGTGACATTGGGTACATCAAAAAAAAACTAAATTAAGGATCTTTGGAGCCAAAAGTATCTCATAAAGTCTCAAAAAATGTTTTCAAAATACGAGTGTGGTGATTACAAATATTATATGTTTTATATGTGATGTTGACTCAGTCAGGTTTTATTTTTTAAATAATTCATTACTGGTCAAGATGTATGTTCTTCGACCACCTCTTATTTTTCAGGTCTTACATTTACTATTTGTGTACAGTTTGTTATTTAATCGTTGTAAATTAAACGAAAACAGTTTACTGAAAAGTATAATTTTGCATTTAATTTTAATAAAACCAGAAAATCCGACAAAGCTATAAACATGTATAATACAAGAACACATTCTCTGCCTCGGTGGCGCAGTGGTAGCGTACGCGACTGCTGTCCATGAGGTCTCGGGTTCGAATCCTGGGTCGGACCAAATGTTTGCATGATCTGCAAATATTTGTTTCGGAGTTTGGGTGTTTTCTATGTATAATATGTATGTATTTACAAAAAAAATGTATTTATGTATTCATATCAGTTGTCTAGTACCCATAATACAAGCTCTGCTTAGTTTGGGACTAGATGGCGTTGTGTATTAGATGTCCGAAATATTTATTTATTTATTATTATTTATTCTTATCGTTCTATTTTCAAGGCAAAACACTTTAAAATAGGTTAATCACAAGCCCACATATTTCTAGCACTCATAATGAATGTAAATTAAATTAAATTCTAACTTTGAGGAACCCGAATATATTCAAAGCAAAACTTTCTACATTTTCTTCATACGGGTACACAGGCCGTTTTAATCTCTTACTACCTATAAATTGTTTTAGCATGGCAATAAACAAAATGAAATACATATATCAAGTTTTACTGTTCCGTACAACCTTCTTTTTCCTCATCGTATTTTTTATTCTTTACTACAACACACCAGCATTTTGAGACAAATATAATTTGTTATTATTAGCCTTTTTTAGGGTTCCGTACCTCAAAAAGGAAAACGGAACTCTTATAGGATTACTTTCTTCCCCGTCTGTCGGTCAAGACACTTTTCCTCAGGAACGCGCGGGGGTATCAAGCTGAAATTCATATCAAATATTCAGGTATACTGTCTCTTGGAATTGTGAAATATATCGAATTTCTAAGCCAACGGAATCAAAAGTTACAACCGTTTATACTGCAAATTTTTGACAGTCGCAAGGAAAATAAAAGCTTCCCGTTAAATCAGAATCTTGAAATTTGGTATGAAGTTACTTCTTATAGTATAACTGCCGCGGTGGCCCAGCGATAGCGTATGCGACTGCTGTTTCTGAGGTCTCGGGTTCGATTCCTGGGTCGGATCAAATGTTTGTTTAATCTGCAAATATTTGTTTCGGAGTTTGGGTGTTTTCTATGTATGACATGTATGTATTTACAAAAAAAAGTATATAAGTATTATATCAGTTGTCTAGTACCCATAATACAAGCTCTGCTTAGTTTATGACTAGATGACGTTGTGTGTTAGATGTCTGAAATATTTATTTATATTTATAAATAAAGGGAAAATTGCGAAAAGCTAAAATTTTTTGTAACATCCTATAATATACCTACAGGTTTGTACGGGAGCCTCGGTGCGCGAGTCCAACTCGCACTTGACCTTGTTTTTATTTCTATCTTACGTACCTAAAGCTCTATATATACCGTGAGCCGACCATGCTTCGTCAAAAATTGGCCTGTTCGACCTGAGTGATACTTGCTCACAGCATCATTAATCAGCATTCAACTGTTCACTGTTAGACATAGGCCTCTCCTAGGAATGAAGGCCTGGTCTACTGTTTTGCCTACTGATTTGTGTCAAGTTTTTCTTTGAAGAGATGTTCTCATTCGTGGTTTATTCCAATAGTCACCTCAACGACACCTATGGAATGACATTCCATTTTTTTAATGGAATTTGGAACAAACGAGCAGACGTATCACCTGCTGGTAAGCGATTACCGCCACCCGTGGACACCCGCGGCACTAGAGGCGTCAGAAGTGCGTTATCGGCATAGGGATAGGGAGGGGAATGGGAGATGGGGTTGGGATATGGCCTTCCGGTATCCTCACTCACTCACTGAAACAGCGAAGGCGTTGTTTTACGCCGGTTTTCTGTGAGGTCGTGGTATCACTCTGGTATCTCACGGTTATATTATTTAAGGCTATATTCGAGGGGATCCTTTCTTATTTTACCTGATTTCGTATAAAGGTAACAAGGAATTTATGTCTCTTAACTGCATGTATGCATGTATGTCTCTTAACTGCATGATTCCACTTGCAGTGGTGAACCCATTACAGAAAAAAAGTAGTTTGGAATGTTTACAATATTCTAACAGGGTTAACTCCTTAGCCAATATCGCAAGCTTATAAATATTAAAAGAAAACTAAAATTTTGAATACATATTTCAAAAATAATAATGCTACATTTTGGCAGGTTATAGATATAATTAACAATTAATACTTAAGAAAAAAAAAGGAAAAAAAGTAAAAAAGAAAAAAAGAATACTGATTTAATTCATGCAGAATGAATTACGTCAGTATTCCGTATGGGGACCAAATATCACATCAGGGCAATTCTTTTCTTGTGTGTCGGAAGTAGCGGTAATTAGCTAATGCAAATATCATAAGATACCGTGGGAGAGCCACGCTTCGGCATGAATGGGCCGGCTCGACCGGAATGATACCACGGCCTCACAGAAAACCGGTGTGAAACAGCGCTTACGCTGTGTTTCATCGAGTGAGTGAGGATGCCGGAGGCCCATACCCCAATCCAACGCCCCCTATCCCCCTCACCATCCCCTTTCCCCCCAGGCCGCCATAGTGTGGGTCACCATGCTGCATTGTTCTTTTTCGCATTGAGGATGGTGACCACCACTCTTGGATTCTACTCATGCTTTCCATCAGGCAGGGCAGAGTCATTTTGGCAGCTTAAATATAAAAAAAAAAATTTAAAAAAGTAAAAAAAAATAAACTGATTTTTGATATTCAACTAAATTTGTTACTATTAAACCCAAATATTTAGTTACGTGCTGTTGTGAGAAGCTGATTATGAATTCTCCGAGCAAAGCAAGCTTTTAAGCCGCGCAAGTCAGAGCTAGTAAAAATATCTATATGTATAAATATAAAATTAATCAACAAAATGTATGTACACGCATAACTTTCTTTTTTGTTTGTGTTTGTATAGAATAATAAATGAAAAGCGGCGTTGTTATATTATTTTTGTCCGCTTAGTCATTTACACTGCGGACCTGCGGGAAGTTAACTAAAATATTTTTTCAGTAATTCAGAAAATTTTCATGCAAATGAATATGGCGGTACGAATTTCGCCGGGTGAACTAGTTTAAACATAAAGTAAAAACTGCGGTTTATTCTGCTGTTTATTTATAGCTGATAATATTTATTTATACAAGTAAATACAATTGAAGTGTCTATTTTTCATTTCACCTTCACAGCACATTTTCACTAAATGCTTAAGAAAGTATACAGGGTACATGCATAAAAATCTATTTTTAAAATTTTTGTCGTTCTGTCTGTTTCCGTTAATCTCTAGAATGGCTGGGCCGATTCTAATATACATAAATGAAGTTCATATGTAAAAAAGTTCCGTAATCCCTCCATTGAAGATACCTTAAAATACCAAAAAGTTGCAAGTCTGTCTAACATCCTCGTAGTCCCACACACGTAATTTTCAAATAATTTTTGATCGCTTAACTATATGAATGTAAATATGATAATCAAATTATACGTAGGTAATTCAAAAAGTATTTGTCCTTATGTAAAATAAATTAAACCACAAAAAGTTCAAAAGTATAACCAGATTACGTAAAAACGTTTGACAAAATTAGTTAAATATTCTACTTGCTGAGCCCCGCGGAGATACTCAAGTTTTTTGTAGTAACGGCGGGTAAAAAGTAGCCTAAGTTACTCCTTATATCATCAGCTATTTGTCAGTGAAATTCCCGTCGAAATTGGTACAGACAGATAAGCAAAAAGTGTAAAAAATGCTATACAACAAATATTACAAACAAAGACTCCATTTTTAATTATTTGTATAGATGTTACCCGGGACATTATCACAAATCTATTGACGCCTCAAAATCAGTTTAGTAGTTAAGAACATACGGCTACGGTAAAACACAGAGACTAACGCAGACTGCCAAAAATGTTACCCTTCCTTTCTATAGTCGGGGATATATTCAAAATCGAGCCAGGATTAAATTTCATTAACTCATGCTTACCCAATAAAGGAGATAAAGAAATAATAACCCATTTTTGGTAAGTGATGTATGGCCTAACAGAAAAATTATGGAGTATCCATCACAGTAGGGCGCTGTCAAACGTTCATGATGGATTGACACCATATACCCCTGTGTTCGTTATTCATATTCACCATCTAGAATTTGAATAACAGCTTGAAAAAATGGTTCCAGGATAATAAATATCTTCTGAATATTACTAAAACGACCTGATCTATCTTTTAGAAATATATTTAACAAATATTAACTAGTGTTCGCCCAGTGGTTGAAGTTCGACCATAATACATTTCATTTATTTTTCCTTTCTTTCAGCCCTACTCCTCCATATAAACTGTCAAACTACGAACTGCAAATGTCAAACTTTTTAAAATTTTCGTTGAAAGAGGTACAAAGTTTTCACTTCTCGTCTTAATATATACATTAGAATACCGTGATTTCATTCCTAATAGACATTCCGGTGGTAATGAGATTTTTCTTTTGTGGTTTTCCTTATTAATTCTAACTTAATTAGTGTGAAGAGTGTTTTTTCTACGGCGTGCGTTCCGGAACAAAAGCACTGCCAAAAATATGAAATTATTAAGCTTATGAATACAAGACGCGGTCTCCATAAGAGTATAATTGGTATAATTTGGTCTCCATAGGAGACCGCGTCTCGGCAAACGTAGTGTAGGACGTCTACAGGCCAGGTGGAGTTATGATTTGCATTTGCAAGACGGCTGGCAGGAGCTGGATCGAACTTATTGGTTTGTAATTGGAGAGGCCTATGTCCAGCAGTGGACTGCGATAGGCTCATGATGATGATGATGAATACAAGAAGTAATGAAAGCTAAAATTGGTAAACACCTTGTCTGAAATCGCAAAGACATATCTTATCTACGAGAGTCTGAAATAGTTTAAATAAATTTTGATTATACTAGTACGGGCAGGAGCTTGAATATATAAGTGAACTAATTCTAGCATGTTATTGATCGTTGCTGTACAATGTTACTTAATAAGTACACTGTATATATGTTGTTACATTTGTTTCATATTTCATTTGCTTGTTCCTGTAGGAATTAACATCATGAGTTTACATACTTTTACGACGATAGTTATCATACATTGTTGTGTTATAGTTGCTGGGGAAACGTTGAGCTTTATTTAATCGAGCTTATTTTTCTGACATGCAATTAAACCGTAGTGTTTGTATTGCCGTGTTATGATCGCATGTTTCTAAATGTGATTTCTATAACTTAGCGTAATGTGATAAACGTTATCTCGATGTCCGGTAATAGTCATTAAGGCATTTCATTTCACGGTATTGTTGTAACATTATATTTTTATTATTCTACACTGACCTCACATACTAGAGGTAACACGTGTATTCGTATTTTAATTTTAGGAAATAACAATTTAAAATAATAAGTATTAAAACTATTTAGACAGTAACTTCTTTTAAATAGAGTAGTCATGAGTTTCTTTGCCAGTATTCTTCTCATAAGGCCCTACGCATTTTGGAAACTTGAAGTTATGGATCGACACAGGCAGACAATGGATTTTGGTGTTTTCACCTATTTCACCTTGACTAGAATACATCTGGCGTGAATAGAGTACATCTGGCGTCTGTTTGTGTCGATCTGTGATTTTTATCTGTAGCTTCAATTTAACGTTCATAAATGTCACTTGGTGTCTTAATTGATTTTGAATTTGAAATTGAATTAATTTGGATTTCTTAATCTATTACAAATGTTAGACAAACCGTGAATAATAATAACAATAAAGATACTTATATATATATATATATATATTATTTACATTACAAGCATATGAAGAAAATAATTTCACGTAAATATAATAACAACTAACTGAACCCCGTGGTGTTGCCCGCGGTACAATAACGACCGCGGTTAACGCCAAAAAGAACCTTTGGAAAAAGTATCCTATGTCCGTCTCCTGGTTCTAAGCTACCTTCACACAAATGTTCAGCCAAATCAGTTCAGCCGTTCTTGAGTAATAAACAGTGTAACTAAAACAATTTTCTTTTTATATAGAGATATATTTAAACTACTGATGCTTATAAAAGGATAATCTATGCTTTACCAATCAGCAATCTTCCAGATACACATCCTGTGTATCTGGAAGATTGCTGATTACTTACTTGCAGCTCAGTAGGATTCAGTTAGCTCTATGTATTATTGAATTAAAAGTAATTAAAAAGTACGGCAAAAGCAAAATATTAGTAACTATTTATAAGTTTCCTACATCTCAGACAATCACAATCTCTCTTATTATGAATGAAAATAGCCTTTAATTGTTTAAGACCGAAACGTAAAAGAAAAACAAAACTGAATAATTTTTGTTATTATACGACGTTTAAAGTGTTTTATTAGTTTTATTTCTCTTAGCTGAACTTAAACAAAATATATTTTGTAATATAATTTATAAGCCTGACGAATTAAAAAGTTCAAAGGCTACATGTTTTCTAACCGAGGCAAGCCGGGCTTGAGTAAATACGGCCGGCTCGAACAGTCACAAAAACCTGTGTAAAACAATTCTTTTATTAAAATTCCACAATTAAAAGAGTTACCAAAAGCCCAATTCACAAACCTCTTCTAATTTTGTGAATCATTTGTGACTATTATTATTTTCCAGATTCTCTGTTATGGTCCCCTAAAACACGTCAATCATCTCGGTCTTAAGCAGTCTGCAGCCATCGGCTGCCTGCTATTTTCCTCAGTGCGTCGTTATTCACTTGCGATCAGTTAAGGAATATTGTTGAACAATTAGAATAATTAGCAAAAGAAATTCTTTAATAAAAAATGTTTTTTGATGCATGCATGCAAATATTGTTATTGTGTTTTTTTTTCATTACCTAGTATAAGTTTAGGAATTGTTATCTGTACCATTTTTTTATGTGGAGTAATAATATATTAGAAACTAATCTTTCTCATACAAAGTTACATCGTTTTGGAACATTAAATGCGTAAACATGTGGATCTTCATTGTACATATAGCTGTCGAGTGTCTGTAAGTGGATTATGTAGGACTGGCCACTCTTGATTGGCCATTTCTCAACGCTCATCGCCCTTCTACGTGATGACACTAAAATGAATGGAATTGTATGAGCCACGTGTTCTTGTTTTACATCAGTTACACTAGTTGTCTTGTGTCACGAAAACCTCTTCAGAAATTGCCTACGCTACAGAGGATATAAATACCTACCTATTTACTTTTCTTTATACATACATGCACACATAGAAAACACTCAAACTCCGAAGCAAAACAAGCATTTGCAGGTCATACAACATTTGAATTAATAAAGTGGATTCCTGGGTGCCAAAACCCAAGCGTAGCAGTCTTATTCTACACTGTGCCACCCACAGATTTCCCTGAAAGTTTTCTATATAAATACTATAGCTGCTGTACTTTAACCTATAAATTATAATATAACCATAAAAAATTAACCACTGCTATAAATCTTTCATATTCCCACTTATGGTTTCAACAGAGCTTAGTTTAGTGTAGCACAGAAAATTTATACAACATTTATTTAATCTGAATCTGTAGCATTACACTTAGTTAACAGCCATAATGCTAATTCAACTCGAGCTCTTTAACTCAACTTATCAAGATTCAACTACCTTCGTTTCACAATTTTTCATTCGGATAAACTTTATAACTACCCTGGAGGATATAATTAATGGAGTAAAGTTTAAAACGCTTGGTAAATAAACATCAACATTTAAATTTAGGTTATTGTAACAACTGTTGGAGTTCTAGTCTATTTTAGATCATCAACTTTTAATAAAATAATCATCGATTTTTAAAGTCGTTGATTATTTCGACACCTACATTATTAAAACTGTTTTCTTCGCTCCTTCATTTTCCTTAGGAATGTGATTTTTCTTCAAATTCGTGTGAAATCTAACGAGCGATAAATCCTCCCAAAAAAGATGTTCCGAATCGTTTCAACAATGACGTAATACTGAGGCAACAAACTTGAAAAAATGCAACTAAATTTAGTCGGTTTGTTGTACTCGTATAAAAACAGACACCGCGCGTTTTAAAGGCGAAGAGAATTAACAAGTAAAAAGAATTCCACTATTTATCTCGTGGCTTCATTACCGGACCGTATTTGCATGCTAGAAGATTTTGTATGAGAAGTTTACAGTAGCGACAGAAGACTTAATACCTACCCCTTTTCATCGTGGTTTATAAAAGAGTTTTATATAAATAACATATATATACTACTGATTATATTAGCTTTCTCTTTTGCTGGAGTAAAAGTCAGATTTTTTTATGCAAATGTTTAAAAAGAGATATTGGTTTTGTGATTAAACACAAACCTACATGCAGAAATAACTGTAAACATATATATGCATAGTTATGTACTCACTAGCTGAACTAGGCAACTTCGTTTGTGTCTCTTTTTAATTATGCTCGGCTCCTATTCATCTAAGCGTGATGTTAACTATCCTATCTTAGGCACGCTAGCAATATATCCTGCTTTTAAAAAATGAAAGAATTCGTTAGTTAGTTTTGGAGTTTATCATGAGCAACAACGTAATACGAGAATTATATGTATATAATAGATATGTGTAATTGTATATGCTTGTTTATGCGTATGTTATATATTTTTAAATAAGAAACTTTCATACACTTACATAAATGTATAAAGTTGTTAATAAATAAATAAAATAACAAACTGACATGGTTAGGGAAAATTTCAACCTGGCACTTTATGAAAGCTTTCGGTAGAGGCAGAAGAGGGCTAATGTCTCGACTTATTAAGATTATAATAATTTCGTTCATAAAGTAACGACAAATGTCTCTTAAAAATATACAAACAGGTTAGTGAGGCATCTGCCATATAAAATATGTGATACATCGTACCTTTTCGGGTCTGTAAATTATAGTCTCTAAGGTATATGGAAATGCGGCATACGGTATGAAGGTCAATATTTCAACCCTAAATGTATTCATACTGAAACAAACTATTTACAGGGAAGAAAGGCTACTATGCCTGTTATAAGTTGATTGCGAACTAATATTTTTAAACACTAATGTTTTATAAACAGTTAGGGTGACCAGTGACGTATGAATATCTCATAATTTTTATAACAAACTAATAAACAGATAATCATGTAATTTAATATACATATGGTACAGAGCGAGAATCAGAGATATAGAAAAGATAAAATAGATATATTGACACCTTTTACTAAGAAAAAACTCTATTTGTAGTGAGACATCCATACGTATATTAACATATAAAAAGTCACTTTATTTACGTCTACATCGACATTTTGTCAATTGTTTTCAATCAAACAACACCATCAGTAACCCATAATGTCACCCCTCTGGGCTCGGGTCTCCTCTCAGTAGAGGGTTAAGACTTTTTTCAATACTAGTATTATAAAGTGTAAGTGCGGTATAGTAAGGTAAGTATAGTACGTAAGTAAGGTATAGTGTGTGAAGTTGTGGGGTAATCTCTGGATTTACTGAAAGCCAAATTATTTGTGAGTATCATAGGCGCATTCCATAGGCGATATCCGATTTATATCTCGATATCTATAGATACACGGGGGATGACCCTCTGACAAAAGCTGGTTAAGAACATTAAATATGTTCTTGACTTAGATCACTGATATCCAGTACCGAACAAATAATCGTGCTCACAACATGATGTTAATCCTAGGCGTTCCCCTAGGTCACGACCAATGGCTTAATAACTAACTAACTACAAGAGTCGAAAAAAAATTAAACGTGAATAAAGCCGCTAACAAAATTTAGTGCTTTAATAGCGTTGACCTACATTATAATCCACCATTTTTATAATCTCGACGCCGGAGTCAAACAAAAGATTTTGACCCTCGAAAATAAAATTTGTACTGAAATAAAGCACATTTTACGTGGATAGTGCCGACCGGGGGTGAAACGGGGTGAAAGGGCTGCAGCTGCCGTAGCCTTAAATTAGCCGTGAAATATCAACATAGCCCTTTCTATCACTACTTCTAAAACATAAAAAAAGACTTTTTTTTGTATTGAAATTTTTATTTCCGCTAGCATATTGTAATAAATACAATGTTGAAACGGCTAAATACAGAAGTATGCTAATACTAGTTATACACTCTAATAAAATTCATAAATAGTAAATATATTATATATACATTTTTACATGGTCATTATATTGGTTAGCTCAAATATAACTGTATCAATTGGTGTACAATAAAGTTTATTCTATTTTATTCTATATATAGATTACTACGTGAAACAAAAACTTTGAAATTCTTTTTACAAAAATGTGCGAACAGAGCAATCTAAAATTTTACATAGTTAAAGATTATACTGGAAGCGGAGTACAGAAAGCTAAAAAATAAAATGAAAAATGTATTTTGGTATGAAAATTTTGACGTTACCTTCGCCTTTTTCCTTAACATAAAAAAAGATTGCAACAGTTATGATTTGTAACAGTATTTTGCCGCTACATTTATTGAGAAACTTACTACCTTCACCTACACGGAGACGACAATTTCTTGATTCGTGTAATTGAAGTTTATCTTAGATACAGTCTTCAAGCCATGCTTCTTCGGGAGCTATAGGTAATGTACTACTACACAATAAATAACACGATTAGTTTTTAAATCAAAATCCAAGACTATTTATTCAATTAAGACACTAAGTTACATTTATGAACCTTAAATTGAAGCTACAGATAAAAATCATAAATCAACACAAACAGACGCCACAGATGTACTGTATTGTTAAAATTGAATTCGGTGAAATCACAAAATTCTACCGCTTGCCTGTGTCAATCCAAAACTTCCAATTCCCTAAATGCGTTGAGCCTTAGTAGAAGAATACTGGCAAAGAAACTCCTAGTCACTCTTTTAAAGAGTCAGATCTTATTACAATATGTACTATGTATACTATAGTATTGGTAAGTATTGCATGATTGGTTAACAGTATGCAAGCTGTTGCCATCTGAATTTCATTATATTGAAATGCTCCAAAAGCTAACGTACCAATAATAACAAAACACTCCCCATGAAGGTTTGAACCAAGAAAATCATCCAAGATGCACATTTACTTACATTCAGTTCAGTTGCAAAATCATCTGTTAAAAATAATTCGTGACTGGATTAAGAAGCTAGAATTGCAGTTGAACGAACCAAATTAATAGTATTGGCTAAAGCATCGCTGACTAGGCCGATCGGTCACCAAGAGCAGCACCCGTTCACGAGTATGACGCATGACCCAGCCATAATCTCCCCCATATTTGAAGGAAAACAACTACCTACCCCAAGACGACACCGTAAGCAATGATATTGTAGTGAGCATGACAAACCATAGTTGGGATACTGATAAAATCTCTACTAATCAAATTACCATAATAATCGTCACGCATTACTTTCAATAACAATGGTTTGTGAATAATTTAATTTAATTACGAAACAAAAAAGTTTGTATGATTACCAAATGACACCTTAAGCCCATAACTGTTTGTCGTTTAGATAATCGTTGATCGTATAGTAGGCTTTACTAAAAAGGTGATTTTTTACAGTTTGCTTGAATTTATCTACAGGAAGATTGATTACATCTATAGGAATTTTACTATAAAAACGTATACCAAGACCTTCGAAAGACTTGTGTACCTTAAGTAAGCGATGATAGGTATCAACGAATTTAGACTTGTTTCTTGCATTAATATGGTTTTCCTTATAATTATTAATCAACAAACCCTAACCTTAAATTATACAGCAGTAGGCACAAGCAACAGTTTTCCATATTCTATTCTGACAATTTTGACATAAAGTTTCCTATATTGTCATTCATCGTCTTTCCATTCATTCCATCTTGAATGATGCTATCTTTCACATAATACTACTAAGAAGTGAAGTACTCCAAATATAGTCGACTGAAAAACGCTTCTATAACCTCTTTTGCTTATCCAATGGTCTATTTCCATAAGACAATTATCAACTAGTGCCTAATAGGTCTCTCAAAGGATTATAAAACATAATCTTGGCTTTTGGCCCGCTAAGCTGTTTGTGTAAAGGCTCCGTGACCTCAAGCTACGTCATCTTAGTGTCGTGCCCCGTAGACATGTTGAATTAACAACCCTGACTTTGACAAAGCTTTAAGGAGGTTAATGTCATTTATTTTTTTGTTTTTTTTTTCTGTTCATTTAGTTCCTGTCGATTTTACTATTCCTGAATTTTTTTTATTATTTTTATGATTCATATATCAGCAAATATAAGTGTTAAATTCTATAAAACTAAGGCATTTAAAAATCTAAAGTCTGTTAAAATTATTACTTACTGTGTCGAGTATAAATTTTTACAGCACCATAGACATCGTATAAAACATTTATTTTAAATTCCGAAGTCAGTCTTTAGTAGTTCTCCCAAATGCGAGGTTGTGTATACATTGACTAAAAGATAAAATTATAAAAACTCATTGATTTGAAAAAGATAAAAGCCTTTAAACGGGGTACTTACTACTATCCGGAATTTAATTAAATTAATATTCAAATTTCGAAAATCTTCTTTAGACCTATTGAAGACACTTAAAGTTAGACAAATTAAAATAGAAGTACATTCTCGTTTCGTTCAGATCTCTTTAAATATAATTCACCAGCTTATACCCTCGGCTCTGCCCGCGTGTATGTCGATTATCGGCGTAAAAAGTAACCTATGTCCTTTCTAAAGATTTCAGATATTTCAGACACACAACGCCATCTAGTCCCAAACTAAGCAGAGCTTGTATTATGGGCACAAAACAACTGATATAAATACTTATATACTTTTTTTTGTAAATACATACATATCATATATAGAAAACACCAAAACTCCGAAACAAACATTTGTAGATCATACAAACACTGGACCCGACTCGGGAATCGAACCCGAGACCTCAAGAACAGCTGTCGCATACGCTACCGCTGCGCCACCGAGGCAGTCAAATATCAAAGTATCTATATGACAAATTTATTAAAATATGTGCAGCGGTTTAGCCATGAAAGTTTAACTGACAGACAGACAGAGCTACTTTTAAATTTATGATATTAGTATTGAGTATGGATTTCAGTTCAGTTCAAATCTTGTCTTTATTGTTTGTTTCATACTCATAAAATAACAACAAAAGTAAAAATTTCTTATTTTAAATAAAAATTCGAGCCAAAGCTCTTTAAGGCATACTTCAGTGATGAGTGCAAACACAGCATCAGGTGTTCCTGTCCGCCATCGACCACCGTTTACATTTTAAAGCAAAAATTTTATTATTTGTGATAAAACTTTGAGAACTCTGGTACGATATTACAACGATAACAAAAAGTATATTATAAACTCCTATTAGGTTACTTTTAAAGTAACACAGATACACTAGACTATAACAGACTTCAAAATATTTATTTCTTTAAATATCCATTTTTGTAACGAGCTCTACAAAAAGATTGACATATATTCGTTCAAAATATTCAATTTTCAATGACAGATTATAATTAAATAAAAAATACCTGACATATTTTTTTTAATTTGAAACTTTTACTATATTTAAATAAGATAAATTTCTAAGGCAATATAGCAAGGTATAGATAGATAGATAGATACATAGAAAACTCTTTATTTGCACACTATAATATTACAGTTAGAAGAGAGTACGTAAAATGTGAGACGAAGTGTACTAAGGGCGGCCTTATTGCCAAAGGCAATCTCTTCCAGGCAACCTTAGGATGGATCGAAATATATAGGAGAGACAGTGGTAGTTGTCGGTGCAATGAGTTTTGTTTATTTGCTAATGAATATAACGAACTACATACATATATATATCCACACATATACACACAACATAAAAATATATATACCTACATACACACATACATACACATACATATATACACACATACACATATGCATAAACTTACATAAACATACACATATACACACATACCCATGTAACGAATACTTGTACATACCAATGCACATACATACCAAAATACATAACTAAAAAACGCATAAAAGAAAAAATATTATAAAAATAATAATAATAGTAAATAAATAAAAATATTCACAGCTACTAGTTATATAGATATACAATATATACTTATGCATATACAGTTATATAAATACTTAAGTTATTTGGACAAAAGCTGAGGCTTGCAATTGTTGCTATCCAAGTGGACTCCTTCCTGTTACACACTTTCGTCCTTTTTGACTTAATCTCCAGCTTCAAACAGTGGCAAGATATGCTTGAATGAAAATATCCAAATCTTCAAGAACCTCAACAACGAGTGGACTAACAACTTATTTTATTTTCACAAGTTAGGCTTCCCCTAGGGTATTCTCACTAATCCATCTAATATGTTATATGTTCAGCCCCTGAATTTTCACACCTTCAGCAAAAAAAATAATTGTACAAATTTATCATAGCATAACATATACGATCAATTTTATACTTCAACTGTAATTTGTCAGTTTCGAGGCCTGATGACCACAACAAGGGAAGAGTAGCTCTTTACAAACAGTTTCGCCTGAGTGGATCTATTGTAATTCCTCTTCTTTTTACTCATGTCTAGCTACCGGACGTGGTTCCGGCCGCATTGTTTGTTACCCCAGCATAAAAGCCTGTGTCAGACTTAAAGACTTTCGAGTTATTATTCTACCAAATAATAGGCATCTCGTATGCTAGATTTGAGCATTTTTTATAAAGGTTTTATAGCAGTGGAAGGCAAAGATCTAGATATATACATAAAGAAGCCTCCATACTACTCGTGAAGTTGAACGAGATATGGAGTATGCGATAGTGTGGAGAGGCACTGCGTCTTACTTCGTACAACCTCGGGTCACCTCGGGCAACTTCCGTTTGCGGTCGGTTTTTGCGATCGAGTCAAAGGAGTACTAAAATACTCCGGTACAGTGTAACCAACCCTATAATTTTAACTATAGATCTACAGTTTTTTGGAAATTATTTCAGTTTAGGTCTCGAAATCTACAGTCTTTAATAAAAGATTTGGCCTCTATTTTATTTCCTACATAGTCTGTACACTAACTTAATAAACCAAACTATACTCTTAACTCCAACTTCTCCTTGCTTAACTACTCATCTTCAGTATTAGGTACAAACCACTCTGAAAACCGAATCGTGACGGTAGCGCCCGCTAATGTGTTCTTCGCGAAGTTGAACGAGTATGTAGCGACGTATTTCGGATTGCGGTCAATTTTCCCGAGTACTTCGTCGAATAACTTCGCGAGTAGTGTGGAAGCTACTTTAGGTTACATCGTTTTGCGACAGAACATTTACAAGGCTTGCACAAATTTAATATGTATTCCTTTAAGTTGTTGCAACGTTTCATTGTTTAATATACAGATATTGGCAAAACAAAACAGTTCTATAGATCAACAGACCCGTCCCCGCCTGTAGAAAGCTCGCAGGTGGAATCTTAATTGAATAGGCAAAGGGTTCAAAAGGAGCCACGTGATATTTATCATTTGAAATTATAGCTCACGTTTATATCTTTCCCATTTTTTTTATGTTATAGGGGGCAAACGTTCAGACGTATCGCCTGATGGTAAACGATTACCGCCGCCCATGGACACCCACAACTCCAGGGGCGTCACAAGTGCGTTGCTGCCCTTGAGGGATGGAAAGGGGGATTAGGCGAAGGGTTGGATTATGGGCCTCCGGTACCCTCACTCACTCAGTGAAACACAGCGCAGGCGCTGTTCCACACTGGTTTCCTGTGAGGCCGTGGTGTCACTCCGGTCGAGCCGGCCCATGCATACCAAAGCATGGCTCTCCTATGGTTAATTTACACCGCTATTTTTTTAATTATCACTCGATCCAAAGTTACCGAGTGATAATTTGTTTACATTCATCTTTTAAAATGTGAACATCATAACACGAAGATTGAGATCGTTTTTTGTTTTTACAAAAGATGTTCCCCATTTCATGTCATTCACATTTTTAATATTTTTATCATTAATTCCTTTACGACGAGGCTTGAAAATTTGAAGACTTAGAATTGAAGGCTTTTAATACTTGACATTGGCAGAAATAGCTGATCCGGCCGGTTGGCATATCATCAAAAGAAGAAGAATATGAAGATTTGACACAATTCTGAAGAAATTACAGGCACAATCATAGATTACATGAAAATGGGCAAAAGAGTTCACTGTAATATCCTTTTTTTTTCACTGCCAGTGTAAAATAGTTTCTTAAAGATAGAATGTGCATTCATTTAGAAGTTTTTTCATGTGTGTCATGCATGTCAATCAATATAAAAATATGAAAACAATCATACAAGTTACATTACAAGTTCAAGTTACAATTTTACTAAACGATGCTTCTTAATACCAAACATATTTGTATGTGAATTACACTTCCGCATTAGTTCTGAAATGGTGGTGACATAAAACAATGGATTAAATTAAGCGCCGGTATCTGAACCGTCGGAATCACATTGGAATGTTTGACGCCTACATTCCAAATCGACTCACACAATGGCTGCACATAATGCAGAACCAAATTATCAATACTAGCTCTTGCTTGCGATTCCGCCCACATCTACGTCGGCTACCGTAGTAAAAAGTAGCTTATGTTCTTTCTTTGAAATTAAAGAATCTCTATCCCAGATTTTATTGAAATCTGTGAAGCAGTTTTGCCGTGAAAGCGTAACATATAAACAGATATAAAGGAAAGGAAATAAAGCTGTTGTTCTACACATTTACCCCCTACATATTAACATCAGAACACACTTCAACACATATTGGCAATAACAAAGATTAACAACGCTACAAGCAAATGTGAAAAGAAATAAGATTTATCTCCAGATAAAGGCCAAAATTAAACAAAAACAAGAAAGTTACTTTATGCAAGACTGTTCTCAGGGGTCGTGAACTAATTGAATGAGATCTGATTCACTCCCTGGGCGCGAACATTAAGAAAAAAGTTTAGACCATAAAGCTAAACTTTTCCCGCGTTAAATAACTTTAAGAAAAAAATGTTGCGACTACGTGACTTGAGCCTTATTACCTGTGTACATGGAAATGTGATTCAATAAGGGACGGGTAATATTAATAATAATAGGGGAATACATACAAAGGTCACGCTCTTGAATATTCAGTGCGACTTCTGGCCGGATACCCTCTTAAGTGCCAACCTACCGAAATAACACGAATTAGTTTAATCGTACCAACTTATTAAGAGAAATATAAAATACAGCAACTTGATGTATTTGTTGATTAATTATAACAGCTTTTTTTCAATAATTTAATCAGGACTATACTCCACTACTGCTGCTACTAAATAATAATATTACTAATTATTAGGAAATAGGTAGATTTCTGTAACATACAAATAAAATCGCATCAAATATTTGACATTAGTAAAAGACGTTCAATATTAAAACCATAAAATATTTGTTAGCTGAATCTCGGAAACGGCTTCAATGATTTTCATGAAATTTAGTATGCAGGTAGTTTCGGGGGTTTCCTTCCGAGGGTACACCTGGTTCCCCGGCTTCTAGTACCCAAGATGGTGTGCGGTTTTTAGTCGGTTCGAGTCCGACATAATCATCAGCCGTTGGTATCCGAGTGGACTTCCGCACAAAAAAAAGAAAAAAGGTAGTTTCGGGGGAGGTAAATCGATCTAGCTAGGATTAGGGCTTTGTTCCAGAATTACCTATAAATATAGGTAATTCAGGAACAAAGCCCTGTCATCCAGGTACTTTATATTAAGTAACAATTAGATCTGGATTAATATAAGTAAAGTGGAGTGTATAACAGAGCTTGCGCTGTGTTTCAACGAGCGCCTTAGGATACCGCAGACCCATAAACCAACCCCTCACCTCATCCCCCTCTTCATCTCCCAAAGACCGGCAACGTAGTTGTGAACTTGTGACGCCTCTGGTGTGGCAGATGTCCATTGGCGGCGGTAATCGCTTACCATCAGGCGATACGTCTGCTCGTTTGCTGCCGATTCCATAGAAAATCTCGGTTATCATTCGTGTCATAATCATCATTAGTGACTTTCTTTTGTTTTTCTATCCTCAAAACGATAATATCCTAAAAATAATGTATTCTCCTTTTCTATTCAAGACATTTCAAAAAATACTTTTCCACGTTGTAGGAACTCTCAAGACATTTACACAAGACGTGTATCTGTAGATGACAGTCCACGATTGGTGCCTCAATACAAATAACCAATTCACTCGAAATAGGTACTTCTATCGTTTGAAATAAAATAATTTTTTCAATGAACGAACTCAGTAACATGTGTTATATTATATGTAATAAAATTGTCCTGTTATACACTTTAACTTTATACATGAATACTTTTAGTTTTTTTCCATCACATTTTTTACCTATAAATATAAAAATATTAGGTATAAAGAGGTAAAGTTTGCGAGGTTGCATGGAATAATCTCTGGGACTCAATATATATTAAACCGATTTTAATGAATTTAATAATAGAAAACAAATTTTTTATGAGTGACGTAGTCTATAACCTAAAAATGATTTCCGCGATATCCGACATGTATGTGTACCGCGAGATCCGCAAGTAATGAGTTTTAAAATACTCTTTCATGTTATCATATCAAAAATAAATCAACAATCATTCTTTAATTATAAAGGTTACATACTAAAATGACAGTTTTCTTTATGTCGTGTTTCGTTGATGAGTTCATAACCAGATGCACAAAAATGCAATGCTAGATTATATAGCATTGTGTGCATTCGCAATGAGTATGGTAACCTACTACTCTTGGATATTACTCATTATTCCCATCAGGCAGAGTAGAGTCATATTGGCAGGTTTATAAAATAAAAAAAAGCTAGAATAATACCAATTTACTATTTATACATCTTAAATTTAACGTAACAAGCATTAACTATATTTCTACTTTCAGTAAACATCGTTTATATCCAGATTACTTGCGCATAAATCATAAAAAGCAATGCAATCTCAAGTCATGGTTATTTTGAGTAACGTCGCTTTTCTCACAAATTTACGATGCGTGTACCTTTATGTAAGCAAGTCGAATAAAAAGCCCATAAATGTTATGCAATATTTCCATTACGATTATTACGGCGTACTGTCAGTCCTCAGCTGTGTCCTTATCGCATAAAAATAGGTACTATACCTTCACATCTTGTATACATAAGTAATAAGAAGACGAGTTTTACGTAGAGATTTACATGAATAAAATTAGTTCAAATCTCGAGTAAAAACGAAACTTTTGCAGATCTTCTTATTGTAAGTAAATACGAGTAGACATATTTACATAAATATAATTGTTATAATTTTTTACATGTCCTTGAAACAGAATATGTGTATTTGTATTTTGAGAAATAAGTACATAGAGCAACAAACATAATTATAGATTAAAAATGATTGTATGGACAAACGATCGCCTTATAACATTAGTATTTATTAAAATCTTTACAAAATAAAATTAATGGATAATTGATATCAACATCAAACAATAAATTCTTACAGTAAAACATTCAGCTTTTAACTAAGACGAGGCACTTGCGTGTTTATTAAAAACATGCCCCCTTTGTTTAATGTGACCCGACCGACCTCTGTAGAATAAAAATAAAACGATTACGTCCCTACAAAGCTTTATTTTTAACATTAGCTGTTATTCATAACATCATAATACAAAAGGGTCACACAATTTTTCCACACGAGAGGCCAGCAAGAACGGCCGCACCGTCATGCGAGAAATGGTGACGTCGATCAATTTTTTACCTCCACTACTTTTAAAATTAACAGTTTATACACGCTACTTAAACATGGAAAAGAATAAAAAAAAAATTATTTTGTGTTCGGCCGTGCACGGATATGATAAACTTATCGTCATTTAAAATATCCTTGCACGGCAAAAACCTACTACCGAGAATATGGAGCTGTAAAGAATGTAATTCATAGAATTTTAATTACTAGGCGATTAAGTACCTGACTATAGACTTAGCCGACTTTAAAATGCAAACCCCAACTTCTTTTTTTACTTAGAATGTTGTAAGAGTTGGCCAGGAGTACAATCAACAATGGTGTAAAAGTTTTGTTAAATACATGAAAGCTATAGCTATATCGATACATGTACAGGTAATAGAGGCATATCGGGTTACTTTTACTTCTTCTTCTTTTGATGATATGGCAACCAGCCGGATCAGCTATTTCTGCCAATGTCAAATATTAAAAGTCTTCAATTCTAAGTCTTCGAGTCTTCAAGTCTTCGTCGTGATGCAATTAATGATAAAAAACATAAAAAATGTGGATGACATGAAATGAGGACCGTCTTTCGCCAAAACAAAAACCAACCTCCGGGTTACTTTTACATTACGTTGGATTAGAGTGACAGCTGTTGGGCCACCCCCCGGCGCCTCCATAGTGGTCAACTCGGTCCTCGTACCGGTTCGGGCCCAGATGAGGTATCTGGGCCTGATCCTCGACGATAGGTGGCTCTTCGACGAGCACTTCCGACAGCTTGCTCCCAAGCTGGTCGACACTGCCTCCGCCCTAGGGCGACTTTTGCCCAATCTGGGTGGAGCCAGTGTCGCAACGAGAAGCCTCTTCACGGGGGTGGTCCGGTCGATGGCGCTGTACGGCGCACCGGTGTGGGCGTCGGCTCTGACCGCCCAGAATAAGGCGCGCCTCTGGCGCCCTCAGAGGGTATTGGCGGTCAGAGCCATACGCGGATACCGCACGGTGTCGACCGAGGCGGCGTGCGCCTTGGCCGGTAC
>PKRV01000251.1:1214579-1303430 GCA_003709505.1 Hyphantria cunea | reverse complement strand
AAAAAAAAAGAGTGACAGCTGTCATTCTGGGAAAATGTCACAAACGGTTAGATGACAAACATGTTGTATGACAGTATTCTAACAACCTTCGTTGACACATCGTGTTCAAGACAAATGGTTTATTTCCAAAACAATTTCTGAAGTTTATATACATGTTTCATGTGTAAATAATGTTTTATCAGACAAGATGACTTATCTATGGTCCTACACACGTGTATGATAACGACTTTCTCATATCGGCCTTTTAGTTCCAATTTATACTGGTATACCGTGTAGAAATTCATTCTTTCACGGGCGGTCCAAACTTCGAGCAATTTGTTATCGGCAATAACTGGGAGACTAATGGTCCCCTAAGAGACGGTACGTGAAAATATACACTTACAACAATATAAATTCTTTATTTACGAATAGACACACAGTAGTACCTTTAATATCTGCATAAAAATATTCTGCTCGTTTTTTAATAAGTTCCCTAACATCGAAGAACGTAGCGGTTTACTGTCCTTGCAAGGTCATAAACGTTAATCACTAGTCATCCTTAAGTAGAGTTTCTTTCTGTCGTATACTCCCTAAAGATACTCTACCTCAGAAATCCACTGATTCACAAGTCACTGACGTCACACGCGTTACAAGCATTTATAAATACATAACATAGCATAAATCTCAAGAAAGTCTTAGTTACAGGTTAGAACTAAAAAATTGAACAAGTAATACTTCCTGATTATCGGTTAATTTTGAATATAAGAATGAAAATCAACTCGGAAATAATAATAAAGTATATCTCTCCTCATAGTACTGTTAAGAATATTACATATAAGTAGTGTAACATTAAACTTGCTCTAACAATCCTCAGACAGGTAATATTACTGATTTGTTTCGAGTTCAAAGTGCCCGTGAAAACTTATTTCATGAGAGATATAAAAGATGAAAACATATACTAAACTTGAGTACTACAGTTATATAATATCTGATTCAATCAGCCAACAAATAACAAAAGTTTCGACATTCTTGCGACATACAAAAGCTCTTTGAACTTGTTCAAATCAAATTGTATGTACTTAGCTGTACAATGTTCGCAATAGAGTTTTTGTTAAGTTGTTCCACTGACGACGTGTGAGGCCAAAACCAAGCATTTTTCGTTTTTTATTACGAAAAGTGCTCATTAGTTTAATTGGACTAATGGCAATACATTGTCTGTGGGCAAAGGAGAAATGTTTTACTGGTGTAAGCCCTCTATCGTCGACCTAACCTGCTGTCTTTAAACGAGCAATACTAGTTTATATATAATCTGAATCTAGGAAACTGCTCCAATGATTTTCATAAAATTTAGTACAGGTTTGGGAGGCGATAAATCGATCTAGATAGGATTTTTTTAAAATACCGCAAAATCCTTGCCAGATCTTTTCCATGTACTAGTAGATCATATATCAACTATGCAGCCGCACATTTTTGTCTGTCTGTATACTATCACATACTATACTTAAGTGTTAATCACGATATTAATCGTTTACTAGTTTTAATTATATATATCGATAAGTAACGTGAAAGTTTAAAGCTATGAAAATACCATCTGGTTAGCTACCCTGCCACAGAGCAGTGCCTTTAGAAACATTGAACGTAATTCATTTTCTCTGTTGATTTTAACCACTGATAATCGATAAAAAGCTAATATATTTTTAAATATTTTTATTACATGTCCATAGCATAAAGTTTGCTGCACCTGTGGTCTAGTAGTTTAAGAGGTCGCCACGCCACTCGTTGCTTCTCCAAGTATTGTGGGTCCAAATCCTGCATGGGACAAAACTTTGTGTTATCCACAAATTGTTGTTCTGAGTCTGGATGTTCTTTGTGTACGTTACATGTATGTTTCTAAAGTCTCCTGGAACACAAGATTTATTCCTAATGCGGGAACTGTCTTTTGAAAAGAAAAAAGAAGTACCTTCTTCGTCTTTAAGCGATACTGAGTATATTAAAATATAATAAACTCACTTAATATCAACAGTAATGAAAATCTCAGGGACACCTTCCTGAGCAAAATTGCCTCCAAATATATTGTCAATCTACTTATAAATCCTGAAGCACCGAACGAAACGCCTAAAGAAATAATTGAAGTGCGAAATTGAATTTCAGACTAAATCGATTTAATTACCTGTCTCAGGTACCGCCTGTCGTGAATATAAACTACTTTGGAGTTCACAAAGTCGAGGTAATTATACAGAATAAGGTGTCAATAATAGAAAGCTTACACAATACTGTTCTATAATTAATCTTGGCGGTGATCGTAAACTAAAAAAATATTTTTCACGAACGGGCAAATCGGCAAATGTGTCACCTGAAAGAATAATAATAATATTTTAAATAATAAATATTTCGGACATTTAACACACAATGCCAACTAGTCCCAAGCTAAGCAGAGCTTTTATTATGGGTACTAGACAACTGATATAAATACATATATACTTTTTTTGTAAATGTAATATCATACATAGAAAACAACCAAATTCACATTTGTAACACGCAAATGAACATTTTA
Source organism: Hyphantria cunea (assembly GCA_003709505.1). Taxonomy (NCBI): domain Eukaryota; kingdom Metazoa; phylum Arthropoda; class Insecta; order Lepidoptera; family Erebidae; genus Hyphantria; species Hyphantria cunea. The sequence goes on along the minus strand of PKRV01000251.1, from coordinate 1,300,897 downwards.
TCCTACCTGGGAATCGAACCCGAGACCTCAATCTCAGCAGTCGCATACGCTACCACTTACTACGTCGTACTAATTTTAGAGTTATATTTATAAAATAATATTTATGTTGATTTACTTGCAATAAATAGATAGATATAAAAAAAAAATCGGCCATCTGACACACAAGGCCATCTGGGCCCAAACTAAGCTGAGCTTGCGCTATGCGTGCAAATCTTTTTGTAAATGTTTATGGAAGTCTGAGTAATTCAGGTATTTTATATAATACCTAGGCAATGTATACAACACCTAGGCAATGAATACAATACCTGAGGCGTCCAGCCAATGTATGAAACCTTATGAATATTATTTTACATAATCCCTAGGGATTGTATGGAGTATCTACTGGGCAGTAGATACTCCATACAATATACTTTTTTATTACCTGGCAATGTGCACAATTAATAGATTTTGGTCTTGTGGAGGAACGGATGTGCTGTCCCTCCACCACAAAGGGAGGATCCTCCGACTAAGCGAGGTGATCATGCCCGGCGGGTCGCAGCTCAACGGTTGATGTTGGTAAGTTGTATATTAGCTAATAGCAGGAGAATTTTAACTGCGCGATTCAGAATTGGTAGTTTCTTGGCTTTCTTCGTTACTTCGTAGTTTGACGTGCCTTCGGTAGATGGTACTATTATATATGTTCTATTTCTTTGAAATCAACTTTAATCAGAATCATATAGGTTTTGCTTAGGTTAGAACAGTGATCATTAAATCTGGATCTTGTAATAAAGCGGTTCCCGAATCCCTCCCGTCTCAGGCGCAGAGTGGCACACCGTGTGGTTTTAGTCAACCAACCCGCCGCATACCCCGGCGGAGACGACGGCCCGTGGGGGATTCCACACGTAAAAAAAATAGAACAGTGATCATAAAAGATCCACTCTGTTGTTGTTGAATCATTTGGATCAGTTGAATTATATAGGTAAGGTTAGAATAGTGAACTGAACTGAACTGAATGAACTCTCCAAATCACCAGTGTTCTTGATGAATCATTTGGATTAGATGAATTTAGTAGATTGCTTTGACCTAATTAGCATATTACCGGCCGAGCATTAGAATTTGTATAGAATACCTAAGCATAGTATTTTACAAAATCAAAATTTCATACATTACCTATACACGTTTTAGGTATTGTACATTGCCTAGGTATTGTATGGAATAACGAATTATACAGATTGCCATTAACATTGATAGATACACATTATACGTAGAAAACACCCAAACTACGAAACAAATATTTACAATATAATAACCTACTATTTTCTACTTAACCACTTCTATTCTTCTTTTCTACTTAACCACCAGTTTCTACAAGTTTTTATAATATGTGCTTAACCACAAGCTTATATAAACATACTTTTAAAATAAGTTATCATAAGTTTATCCACATAAAACACATGTTAACAAGATGGCACGTAATCTATGAAAATATCAATTTAAATACAAATACACTGGAATTAACCACAAATTACTTGGAATATAATAATAAATCAAGCAATCACTTGATGTCGAGCGCCAATCACAATGAGTGCCTCTTAGAATGATTGCCTGTCATCCCGCTGTCATGCAGACTACACATTACAGTAAGTTTGTAAATTAGAATGTGCAAATTTGAACAATATTCTTGAAAAATTAGCCTTTAAATTTAATATGCTTTTTACAAGATTATACGGTTCAAATTAAGAAATAAACTGCAAATGTCTAGACGATAATAAACAACAATGTTCAGTGAGAAAAGCGAGTAGTAACAGGAATATGTAATATAATAAAGTGAGATCGTTTTTTGTTTTTTCGAAAGACGGTCCTCATTTCATCTCATCCACATTTTTTATATTTTTTATCATTATTTTATTTTATTTGTTTATTTATTTATTTATCTTTATTATACACACTTAAAGATAGAAAAAAAGGAATTACAACATACAAATGTGACAATTGGCGGCCTTATCGCTCATGGCGATCTCTTACAGACAACCTTTATACGGATAATTTGGTGACATTAATAAGGGTACCAGTAGTAGGGTGCACAAATCTCAGATCTGTTCAAATGTGAATATTTACAAAAAAAACACTAAATTCAAAATATTTAACATTCATATATAAATACACATCTACTCATACTACTCATATATATATATATATATATATATATATATGACGAAGACTTAAAAACTCGAAAACTTAACATTTGAAGACTTTTAAAATTGTCAGAAATAGGTAATTAGCTGGTTGCCATTTCATCAAAAAAAGAAACGATATAAAGAAGATATACTGAAGTTATCAAGGTACCCCTGTCTCATTTGACTGTTCTCATTATAATAAAGTACACAGAAAGTTTGTAAATTAGAATGTGTAAAGCAAATTTGAACAATATTCTTTAAAAACTAACCTCTAAATTTAATATACTTTTACAAGATACATATTATGTTTCAATATTAATAAGAAAGACGATGATAAACAACAATGTTCAGCGTGAAGACCAAGTAGTAAGGGGAATATGGAGCTATTTAAAGAAGATATACTGAAAATATCAAGGTAACAATATCTTGTTTGACTATTCTCATTACAATAGTGATATATGAAGGCCCAACAATAATGGATGACGGTAAGTTTTCCTCTAATGCACTACTGTGTTTAGTAAAGTAAAGATATGTTGTCATTTTTGTGGAATTATTGAGGAATATTGATTGAGTTAGATTCTTTTTATTTAAAGCTTTAACTTCCAATTACTACTGCGTTTTGCTTAAGGTGTTTTGTAAGACAATTCTCTGGTACGAAAGTCTCCAGTTTTCCAGCTGCAAGAACAAAACTGTATCTGCGGAAATATGGTTACGTTCCTGTCTTTATCTGTTTGTGTTAGCTATATATAATAATAATTAAAATTGGAGTGTCTGATTACAATATTAAAATAACCGCTTTTTATTAAATACATATCTATGTATGCATTTAGTAAAAAGCGGCTATGGTTAGACTGATTTTGACGGGCCTTTCACTGATAGGTAGCTGATGATATAAGGAGTAAATTAGGCTACTTTTTTAGTTTAGCTTCGCCCCGCGGCGTTACACGCGGTACGACATTAACCGCGAGTAACACCGCGGGGTTCACCTAGTTATCACATAAGCAGGTAAATGTAACTTTTATATGTCAAGATATATGTACATATTAACAGGTCATAAGTTAAAAAACACAAAATAGCATAGAAAAAAATGTAATTACTAAAAGATACCATTAGATACCATTCATGCTTTTATTAATTATATCGGCCTCTCATAAACAAGAAATAAAAACTCTTTGATATTAATACTTAAACATGTTATGTGTGTATATGTTTCATGACTGTCTTTAAAACATCCAATTATTGTTCTTAAGTCAACGATATCAAACTTTCTATCTTAAGATCAACAAAAGAAAAGTTATATTCAATTGGGTTTTGATATTAAATTGGCAACATTTCAGACGTACTGTGTTTTGTAATTAATTATGTATATATACTAAACAGATTACGTATTAAGTAAAGAGTGAGTATTAAATTATCAACAACCCATAATGTCCCACTGCTGGTCTCGGGTCTCCTCTCAGGAGACGGTTAAACCCCTACGCCCCACTCTGGCCGAGTGCGGGTTGGAGACTATAACGGCAAGATAACGTTGTGGATGGTAATCTTGCCGTAGGATGTTTTCAAGCCGCCTTATTAAAAGCCTCCAACTAAGCTTTACGACTGTTACCCTATGATAACAACCGGGACCGACTGTTTAACGTGACCTCCGAATCACGGAGACCCTCATGGTACCTTCCCACCAGCAGTCACACATCTAGTACTGACCGCGCCGTCGTTGCTTATCATCGGTGATAGTTTCTTATCACCGATGTGGACGCCTTAGTCAGTATTAAATAAAATAAGAAAATATTTATTTTATCTTTCACAATTCGCCTTTCTAAGATCAGAACACTACGTCGGTTACAGGTGCTGAATTGGAAGTTAATTATACTTTATTTATGAAAAAAAACACAGAAGCAGCTGAAAATATTTAAGATAAAAACTAATTAAATTCTTCTCTAATACCTTGCTTAATTGAAAGAAAACAGAAATAGTTAGATAACTATGTTCTAGTAATAGACGAATATTAATTTAATGGAATCCTATTTGATATTTAATATGTAGTATCCGTGGCAGAAAATTGAGATTTGAGATTTAAAATAAAAGCATTTCTTTAGGGTTATGTAAGTTAATGTAACACATTATTTAATCTAAAAGCTTTGGGTTTCTGTTTATTGTAATTATTTACTTGTTTAGTTTAACTACTGTAATAAGATAAAGAAAAACGAATATATACCAGATATAAGATCTCACCATACTAAAATAAAATGTTTTGAGTTTGACGCATCTGCGTCGAAAGAACAAATTATGACATCACTGAAAACTGCCACGGATTTTTAGAAATGAAAGAGCATATAGGTATATATAACAATTAAACATCTTATGTTTCAATTTTCGAATTCCACGAGAGCCACGCTTCGGCATGAATGGGCCGACTCGACCGGAGTGATACCTCAGCCTCGCAGAAGATCGTTGTGGAACAGCGCTTAAGCTATGTTTCATCGAGTGAGTGAGGATACCGGAGGCCCATATCCCAACCTCATTTCATCCCCCAAAGGCTGGCAACGCACTTGTGACGCCTGAGTTTCGGGTGTCCATGGGCGGCGGTTATGGCTTACCATAAGACGATGCTTCTACCCGTTTGACCCCTATACCATAGAAAAATACAACAATGAATATGAAGAATAGAATAAAAAATAAATTATTGTATTCTAAAGTACCTTGGTCGCCGGTATTTTTTTTCTATCGTTTTCTTAAAATAAATTCTAGATAGGTAGATTTAACGCCCTCGAAACACCCTGCAGGTTAAATTTCTGGAAAATCGTTGTAGCTATACTTCTTTACTAAAATTATAAAGAGGAAAGATTTGATTGTTTGTTTGTTTACTTTCAATAGGCTCCGAAACTATTGAATCGATTTGAAAAATTCTTTCACCATTAGAAAGCTAAATCATTCCCAATAACATAGGCTATATTACCTTAGTAATATTAAGGGCTAGGAAGATGATGATGGCTTGTTACGAATCAAATCTAAATGCCTCCACTTCATGTTATTGAAAGTCATTGAAATTCATTTGACTTTGAAAAGAGACTTTATCTGGATTCGTTAAAATAGTAGGACAGCCTGGCAATTTGCTTTAATATACCCCCAATGCCAAAAAAAATCCTCAATTGCTGAAGCACTTGCAGTTTTACCGATAAATAACGGAGGCGAGGTAATTTCGTAACTATGAAATATCAAATAATTATTTCGGATTCTGAAATAACCAAAGATTTACAGGAATATTATTGAAATAGATTGCAAGCATTGAAGCATTGAAGTGTCTCTAACGGTAGACAAACCAAAGCACAGATTGGATGCGGAAACCCTTCGTCGTCTTGAATAGAAACCTCTATAGACAAGTGCCTTCGTTAGGGCTTCGCATCCGGCTGTCGAATAATGTGACACTTCAATAAGGAATAACCTCCAAAAATGTGAAAATTTGGAAATATCTTAAGGTTTTAAGTAAAATCAAGAATGATGTAGTTGGATATATATGAATGAGAGAAAACACCAGCGCTTTTCTTTAACTACTGTATTTATTTGACTTAAATTTAGGGCTTGTGTGAGGTAGTACAATAAAACGAAGTTCAATTATTGTATATGTATGTAATTACAGATGTCAAGGAAAAAATACTTGTTAAATAGTATCCAAATATTGACTACACGGTTGCCCTAGTGGTTTCAGTGGTCGCCACACCGCTTCCTACTGCGCCAAGTGTTGTGGGTTCAAATCCTATATGGGACAACACTTTGTGTGATCCATAAATTGTTGTTCTAAGTCTGGGTGTACTTTGTGTCCGTTTCATGCATGTTTGTAAAGATCCCCGTGACACAGGAATGTATATTCCTAATGCGGGAGTTGAAAAAAAAAAAAAAAAATTACAATGATTTATTAGGAGGGAGAACTAAGACAGATCAGTATTTAATAATTTGCCTTTTCGTTAAAATATGAATAAAAACTTTGACATAGAAAATGCAGGCTACTGCAGTTTAAAAAAAGTAAGCCTATCTATTTATCTTTGATTGAGGCACATCAAAAGAGTTTTTAAAAAATAATCTATACTAGACTACATTAATCTACACTGGATGCAACAATATAAAGTTATAGTGGAATTCCTATAGCCATTATTTAAAAGCCAATCACCAAATTCACCTGGAGCCTTAATTATGTTTCGCTGTTCCTGTTAAAATAAACGAATTAAAAGTAGAGAAATTTTGTTTTTCATTGTTCTGTCTCTGTAATGGCACTGTGTTTATCATGTTATGCAAAAGAGTAGACCTGAATTATTCTTCAAAGAAAAATTATAATTTTTGCTCAAAATACTTCTGTCATCTGCTAAAAGGGTTAAGATTAATAAATAAAACACAGACTAACTCTTAGAATAAGAAGACGAATACCTAGGTTAACAAGTTTAGTCCTTAGCATTTACTTAAATTTTTACATTAAAGGTATTTACATGAATTACTAAACATGAAAACTTTATTTAAATACAAAACAAGATCTTAATGAGCTAAATAAACCTATGACTTTTACGCGTTTGATAAAATGATTCACTATACATAAAGGATGAATAAAGAAGTTCGAAGAGGTGGAGGCGCTTTCTGTTATATCTATTCTTTTTTTTTATACGAGTAATGCTTTTTTTAACACCATACCCTTTGTGGGGAGACGAAAGGCGTGTGTGGGACTCTCAGAGGACCGTACTACCCACTAAACCGCGCAACGGCCTACCTCGGCAGTCGGGAGGAGCTCCAGGAACCCATCGGTGGCTTCTGGAGTTCCCCCTGCTATACCTCACGACTAAGGTACATGCCGGAGTGACTAGAGTCATCAACGGGGCGGGACACTATCATGCCTCACACCGTTCACACGCAGTATGAAGCGAAACACCGCGAGCTTAGTGGGTAGACCGGTCCTCCGGGAGTCTCAAACATGCCCTTCGTCTCTCCACAGAGGGTATGGTGCGAAAAATATTCCCAGCGTAATGGAACAAAATTAACGCAACAATTAAGGCAACGAACTTCTTCCCGTCGTCCCAGAAGATTAGGCAGCCCATAATGGAACACGCCTGCTACCCCTCGTACTCAGGGGCTGTTATATCTATCCTGTGAAGTGCTTAGGACATATGTACTTATAAACAATTACTTACCGAACTGGGAAGAAAAAATGTCACGTGAAATTGAGAATAAAATGGACGAGACACATGTCAAGCGAGGAAACAAAGAAATGGAATAGAATAGTAACCAAGCACGTAACATGGTAACTCCAGGGACGATAAAACAAATCGAGCTAACACAAAGTGTAAACGATGAAAAACCGATAAAAATTACAAAAGAGAGAAGTTGATTTATTTTAGAGGATAAAAATCATTCGGAAGGGTTATTTATACCAAAGGAAATACGACCTCTAAAGTAACTGTCTGTCTGTCTATTTTGTTTTTACGGTTTTACCGCTGCATTAACTTCAATGTTTATCATGAAAATACTTTAATTCTTGTAATATATAACTGCAAGTCACTCGGGCGGGGCTGCGGACGAAGCCAGACAGAAGCTAATAAATAATATAAAATGTAAAAATGATTTGCCTTATACAGTCGTATTAAAAATACAGCACTAAAATATTATTTCATTTTATAAAGCAAACACAATACAGTACTAATAAAATACTAAGAATATTACTTCAAGCACTTTAATACTCATTCAAATATTCAGAACGTACGTATAGAATAATAATCTGTTTTCGGTACTCGAAAAATTCATAGAAATTATACTGAAATCTAACAAAACCATAACACAGCAAAATAATTACTCTTAATTATACAAAATATTAATAACAAAGATAATAATGATATTATCATTTTTTAGTTTACTCTAAGGGATCACTATCAGCATTAGAATGAACATTTACAGACAATTTTACAAATATAGAAGAACAAAGACAATATATTTACTTTTCAGTAGTTGCCTCAAAAGAAAAAAGACACGTTATCCATTTATTTGTAAAGGTATTTTATTTCATTAAAAATACATTAAGAAAACCAGTCGAAGCGTTAAAAGAGAAGAAAACATATTTGTAAGTCAATGAAAATAAAGTTGCGATCATTTTATTTTTATATTTTTATAGGGTAACATAATCAGAATAAATAAATTGAGACTTCTCACGCTAACCATTTTAAAAGTCATAATTCTACTTATCTAATCCACAACGTACATGACGTAAATTTAAAATATCTCCATAGCCCATTATTCCATCTAAAAACAAAACGAAATATATACAAAACATATTGCGTTTTGTTATTCGACATACTTTGGTTGCAAGAGAATGCCTGTTACATATTTTCCTTCTTTCCACAGCGTGCGGGCTCTCAAATGACAATTTATGCAGTATAAATTATTCTCTAAGCATCTAACACGAACACACTTGGGAGGCCAACTGCACTCAACATAAGGACTTCATATCACTTGGGAACGGAGATTTTTCCTTCAACATTTTTCCCTTTTTACACCCCTTTACTTTTAAAAAATAAACTGAGTTATGATGTAGTAAAGCTTTGTTCATGTATTTATGAAAATAAAGGTAAAATGTAGATATTATATAAAATACAGACACTTCCCTATGCTCGAAATTAATTATTATATTTTCTTATTATATACAAGAATTGCTCGTTTAAAGGTATTAGATAAGTAAGTTCTTTTGTTCCTTTTTATGTCAGTATGCTTTATAGTAGGAGAAACAAAAATTCTATATAATAATTCTCCTGATTAAATAAAAAGAAATAAGTTTATAAATTTGACACGGTATAAAACGTTTTTATCGGTAATGCGAGTTGTCTGATGTCAATCGTCATACGTAAAAACCGAAGCTCAGCCGTATCGTAGTAGAATTAAAGCCGACCTCGACTTGTTTAAAAAAATATAACACGGTGGAAAAATGTCATAAGTCATAACCATAACTAAACAGCTATTGAAGATTTGCGATTGTAAGTAACTTAACGTCACAAATTAATCAATAATAAAGATTTATTACGTAGGCTCTACAGGCAATATAATATCAAGAACTCAAAAGCCATTTTGTCAATTATAATTTGTAGTTTTAGTGCCGTCAACAATATCATTTAAATGACAGAGTGACGTTTCTGTGTCTTAAGGCATGTTGTACAAGATATAATACTTTGCCAACGTTTATTGGAGTTTGAGAATATCGAGCATCAATTGTGATTTAAAATAAATTTCGAATTGAGTTCACGAGTTGCGATTTTAAGTCGATTCTACTATCAATTGCTATGATTTTTATTTGTTCTTTTAGTAGAAATCGTATCTACATAATTTATATCAAACTCTTTTTTTTGTAAATAGAAATAAAAAACAAAACTGATGTGAAAACAATCTTTTGTAGCCGGTTATAAAACATGTCAATTTTATAAAGTTCTGAGGTAACAAACATGAAAAAATACAGACGAATTGATAAACTCCTCCTTTTTTTGAAGTCAGTTAAAAAAGAAAAACTTTTAGTAAAATTCAAACAAAAAGCATAAAGTCTCAAAATAAACAATCGTTCAACAATCCTGTAAGTGAAATGAATTCAAAAGAATGTTGTTTTCCAATGTACCCAATTTACCCTTAATACATTTTTAGCACATTTCAAACAAAACAACTTTTACGCCTGCCTAACGAATTTACTATCAACCTTTGATATTTAATAGAATCCAGTGAACATCAATATTTCAATCTATATCTTGTTTACTGAATATTTTACAAGTTCAATCTAATAATTTTCTTGGATTTAAGCTTTATACAGGCCGTTCCCCGCGTCATCACTTGCGTTTTTGGCTATTACGTCACTCTTGACGACCTTAGTCTACAGCATTCCCTAATGAATATTCTGACTGACAGACAGAATGACGACAAAGGAGATTATAGCATCTGTGACACCACAACCTCCACGAATCGCACTTCAAGATTTCTTAATTATCTTATATCTGACATAAATAAACACAATAGAAAACTAATTCACGTACAAATACGATTTGAGATTTTAAAAAAAATTATACCCACAATCCACATACTCTTTCCTTGTCCACTTGTCAGCAAATACTCCCGATTTTATCATATACAAATGGTTCTGTAATCAGTTCATATCAAAAAAATTGTTTATGGAAAACATCAAATTCGAATTTTAAACGTAAACCTACTAAACGTATCCTATCAGTAACTCTCTCTGTTAAGCTACTCGGCAGAGTGTACCTGACGGGGTCACCTGTACAGTTATAACCGTCAGGTAAACCTGAGCTGCAAATGCAGTTGTACAACACACGCTCCGGCTTATCTTTGTAGTTCAACTGTACAGGTAAACCTGTCAGATACACTCTTACTTGTACGGCTATCGCCATACATAGTTGCGATATAAGCTTCTCGATGTCAATCAACTAACTTTACTAAACGCTAAAACTTTTCACATTGTCATCTGGAGAGGCTACATTTTCAGTAATTGTGTTTTGTTTATAGAGCAGTACGTCTGGCTTGATACATGACTCGCCACGAACACAATGTGCATAAACAACTACTTTAGTTAAGACTTATTAAAAGGATCCGGACATAACTTTTTAAACCTTGTGGGAACTACAGAATTAACCTAAATCGTGAATTCGGCACTCATATGTAAAGTAGAAATTCCATGAAAGCTTTTCTGGTGCATGATACGACTTGCAAGATAATTATTTCGATGATTATTTTTGTTTATTTTATTTTTTCTGGTCTATATTGACTTTTATCTTAATAGAAAAGAAGAGACAAAATTATTTTTTATTCAATCTGTTTGTGAAACAAATGGGTATTTTAGTGTGACTTTTTATCAGATTTTTATAAATTCGGAAGAAATCAGTGAAGTGCTCAGAATAAAATAAGACCGTCCCCGTGGGAGAATCACGCTTCGGCACGAATGGGCTGGCTTGACCGGAGTAATAACACGGCCTCATAGAAAACCAGCGTGAAACAGTGCTCTCGCTGTTTTACCGAGTGAGTGTGGATACCGGAGGCCCATTTTTTTTTTACGTGGTGGAATGCCTTTACGCACTTCGCTCCCCCCCGCGGGGGCAAGGTGTTCGCTTTGTGTGGGACTCCTGACTGACTTGCCAGACTACCCACTAAACCACCACGGTGTGCCACTCTGCGCTTGAGACGGGAGAGATCCCGGAACCGCTTTCTTAGGCTATCAGGACCAATCGGAGGCTCATACCCCAACCTCTGCTCTATCCCCCTCCCCACTCCCCTCTCCATCCCCCTTCCCATCACCCTCCCCATCCCTCTTCCCATCCCCCTTCCCATCCTCCAAAGGCCGGCAATGCACTTGTGACGTCTGACATCATATGTCTGCTCGTTTGCCCTCAACACAATAAAAAGTCTAGAATAAATAAGCATCATGTATAAGCTAACAGGATGGTTCGAAGAAACTCCTCCACCACACCATATCTACGTCGAAATGAACATATAATTATTACTCAACTTTTACAATGTAAGCCGTTCTTGTTAAAATATATTACTACTAGAATAAAACAAAGATAAATATTCCACATTGTTGCGATCACGAAGGTTACAACAAAATATTAAAACAGGAGCTCGAGGTCGTAAAGTCTTGTCTTAAAACACTATTCGTGACAATTATAAACAAAATTATTAAGATGTTTTATTCAAATTTTGAGAACATAATTATGTTATATTATTCTTAGTTGAAAACGGATTGTATTATTTTTAATTAGGTTGGTCTATATTACTCAAAAACATGTTTTTACATCATCACATTACAATTTTTGAAATTCTCGGATTTTCTCTTGTACTACTACGACTACTGTAAAAGCCCGTATATTGGTTAATCTTGGGTGTTACCAGTAATCCGGATGGCGTAAGAAAGCGGTTCCCGGATCTCTCCCGTGTCAAGCGCAGAGTGGCACACCATGGTGGTTTAGTGGGTAGTCTGGCGAGTCAGTCAGGAGTCCCACACGAAGCGAACTGTCTATCCCGGCGGGGGGGAGGAGCGAAGTGCGAAAAGGCATTACAAAACGAAAAAAAAAAAAAAAATTGGTGTTACCAGTAAATCTTAGGATTTACCGAGGATGATTTTTTCGAGTTTTTACCATTAGAATATAGTACATGCTAGGTTTTACAAATAACGACTGGTAAATGTTGGTTTTGAGAATAAAACAATTAATACTTCTTAATCATTTATTCCAATCAACTATGTTTAGGTTACAGTTTTTTTTTGTTTTTATAGCTCTTTTAATGGTAAAAGTTCGAACAGTTCTGTGACTTGGAGCGATGACATTTATTTACTTGGGTTTTTTTTTATTTCTTTTAAAAAAAACAAAAACTTGATCATCATCATCATCATCATCAGCTTATCGCAGTCCACTGCTGGACATAGGCCTCTCCAATTTCAGGCCACTTAGTTCGATCTATGGCTTCTCGCATCTAGCTCCTGCCAGCCGACCTGCGCAAATCATCGCTCCACCTGGCATGTGGACGTCCTACACTACGTTTGCCGAGACACGGTCTCCACTCAAGAACACGTTTACCCCAACGGTTATCGGGTAAATAAAACTTGATAATATGGGTAAATCCTAAGATTAACTGGTAAAACCTAAGATTAACTCGCCGCCGACGGAAGGGGTAATATATTAAAACTTTCCTTTTGGAATCACTATTCGTTATTAGCTATCGTGAAAATTGGCGATTTTCTTACCAACTTTAATCCGAAGCAAGTAGGTAAATTGGAAGCCACAGACAGAAATGCTACAGCCAAATGACATTATAGCTCTTGTTATCTGTTTGCACCTGGTGTACAGTGAAAGTCTTAGATGAGAAATCGCAGTAATTATTTTAATTGGAACATCGCCTTTGTACCGTTTCCCCTATTTTGGAGTTTATATCCGTAAACAGTAAAGGTTTGTTCAAATATTAGAGGAACAAAACATTTTTTTTACGATGGCCTTTCGTAAATGACTCTACTCTGCCTGATGGAAAGCATAAGCAGAATCCAAGAGTGGTGGTCACCAAACACGTTATTAGTACAGACAATGAAACAATGTAGCATGGTGACCCACACTATTTCGATCTAGTGATGCTTCTGCATCATTCGGCCTCCGGTCTCGCACTCACCTACGAAACACGTCAGCACGAACGTTGTCGTTTTACGTTGATCTTCTGTGCGAGGGTAGTACCGCCGACTCGACCGGAGTGATACCACGGCTTCATAGAAAACCGATGTAAAACAGTACTTGCGCTGTGTTTCACCGACTGAATGAGAATACAGAAGACCTATAGTCCAACCCCTCCCTCCATCCCCTTTCCCCTTCCCCCAAAGGTCGGCAACACACTTGTGACGCCTCTAGTGTTGCGGGTGTCCATGGGCGGTGGTAATCGCTTGCCATCAGACGATACGTCTGCTCGTTTGCCCCTTATTCCATAAAAAAGAGTCAAGTAGATGTATTTAAAGAGTATCATTTTATCAAAATAGAACTAATAAGAAGATCACACATCTTTAATGAATTAAAATAATATTGTCATGTTAAAGCCTATTTTATTCCTCTTGGGATGTTCGTATTACATAGCATTATACGAAGAAGCGACCGGGGATTAGAGTAGCGAGCGTTCAAGATGTTCTAACATGCGAGATAAAACTGAACACGTAGTACTTACATAGAATCCACGCCCGAACGCAGTGCACTCTCTCCCGGGATATCATGTTTAAAACTAATCAAAACCATTGATTAATTTAAAAAGTTATTTTTAAACAAGCTTTTATAACTTGTTATTAAAAAAATACTTGAAGCTCTTTCATTCGATACCCATATTAAGTGGGTTGTTCAGAAAAATGTACGACGCCATTTTGTTACGATGGCCATTTTGGATTAACAATAATACCGATTACATATAATTGCATTGTCATCAGAACTAAAAATATAAGGAGTATTTTGAGCTACTTAAATTTTTAATTTCATTATAACAACTACAGCTAGCAATATTTATAACTCTATCGAAATTGTAATTAGATACAGTGTTTCAATGTCATTCCAATTTGCTTTACACGATCACATGCGACAAACAATATAAATTGTAATATACATAAGACTGACAATTTGTTTAAACGAAAACCACACTTAACTTAATACATATTAAATTGATCGATCGCCAAACAGTTGGTTAACTTTCATCTATATCTATACACCCGCCGGGGATGAAATAATAAATGAGGAACGGCAAAGTCTAGAATAATCGAATCCAAAGTGAATGCGTTTGTGGTTAAAGCTCCCTAGGGTTCTATTGAGAAATGTTTAAGTATAACTTAGTTGGTTCGTCACACAAATGTCCTAAAAGCGAAGACATATTAACACGAAAGTCATAGGCCAAAATCAACTTTTTAAAAACACATTGGTAATTTGGAAAGATTAAAAAAAAAAAGTCGGATGCAAAATTAAAATATATGAATTAGCGAAAAATATCTATTTTCAAGTGTTTTTTTTTTCGTAATTTTAAGTAACGTGCAAGGCGCTTTATATAGTTTAATAATTTCATGGACTGTTCACGACTTTAACAAGTTACGGTAATTTAATTAAATGTTCAACAATGACAATAAACCTTTTTTATATGAAACAAAATAAAAAAATATAATCTAGTCAACATATCGAAAGTAACGAACAGAAATGGAACGATTTTACCAATTCTAAATTTGAAAAAACTGCAAATATAAATTCAGAGATTGCTTCCATTGTGCCGAGGCCAACCTCTATCGGACGTTTCAACTCAATATTTCGTCCGTAATTTTGTTGGGGTGTTGCCGACAGGGCCAAAAATGAGTTTCATTTACTGTCGAAAGCCTACAAAATTATAACCAAGTTAAAATAATTTTGTGGCCTCCAGAAAATATAAAAAAACTACATGTGTTTGAATAATTAAATCTCGCATCGTAATTAGGAATTCCGCTGATTCGTAGGCTGTACATATCAAAAGTTTAGAATTCATTATCGAGAGGGTCAACCTCCAACCATGTTTACTAGGAATTTGGACCTCCTGGAATTTAATTATTTCAACCTGTCCTTTAAAATATGACCTATAATATCTTAATCCTTGGTTACTACATAAATCTAACCTAAGTCTGTTTCATCAATAACTCCGAGAAAGCATTTTCGAAAGGCATTATTCTACGAAATAAAATTCATGTGTCCGTATGAAATAAGACTGTCTAATATTACGAAGCTACATTACTATTTAAAGCCCGAAAGATATAAGTCACGTACACCATTGGGATCTCGACATTTCAGTAAAGTAGAAAGGATTAGCGAAAATATCTCAGCAACGAAAGACATTAAATGGCGAACCTTACATGTTTGAGATGAGGATAATTCTGTAAATAAGTCAACAAATCCTATATAATAATCGCACCTGATGTCAGATATATTCGATCTTAGAAATATTCTAATGTAAAAATATTGGAAGACATGAGATTCCCTTCGAACTGAGAAATAAGTTGTAAAAGATTTGACCAATAGCATTGAGATAATTGGATTTGTTTCCAATTCGAATGTGTATGTTTACAGAAAAGTATTTATGAAAAGGCCTTTGTTGATTTGTAATGTTTTAATTTTCGCGTCCTAACATTTTAATAACTGTTCTTTTTGTTTATTAAACCGTACAAAAAAGGGTTCTTAGATTATTAAAGGTTTTTGGCAATAAAATCCTAATAGTATGTCGTAAGTAAGGGATGTGGCAATACCTTGCTTTGTTTTCCTTCCGGCAGTTCAATATTCAAGCGAGATACGAATCGCTTTAAGTTTTGGGCTCCTCTGTTTGTTCACGTAGCATATATGTTTAACTTGTGAAAAGCCCAGAGGTGAAGTCGTAGTGAAAATGGTAGGATTATTTTTCTGGATTTTCCGGTCAAGTTAGTATGTTTGCGTTCTATTTCAGGGTTTTCTTTTCTACAATTTCTGATAGGATACAAAGTTTTGTAGTTTCTTAGTAAAAACGCAATGTCTTAAACTCAAATATGAACAATCTGGTAAGTTAAACTCGATCTGTCTTGTCAAAACTTGGTAAATTTTATGTCTCATACTTACTACATACGAGTTATACTAAACAAGTGTATTTTTAATAATAGGTTTTGGTCTTGTTGATAAATATTTGTTAATAATAACAAGCATGATAAACACTAATAACACATTATATGTTAACAAGGGCTACAAAATGATCATATTACTATGAACCCGTGTATGTTATACGTAATTGCGTTGCTACTTAGGTATTGACATAAAATCCTGATTATTTTAATAATTATAATAAGGAATAGCAAGTGTAAGAAAATGATAACATTTAAAAAAATCAATGATAAAATTATTAGTAGATACATAAAACACTGTCAGTTTTATTTATATATTGGAATCAGAATAGCAGTTTGTACTTATACCAATATTAATATTATACTAATGTAACATAAAAAATATGGGTTAAATTGGTTAGTTTGTAAAACTTTTATTTTAATTCACTTGCCTCTGTTAAAACTTTACCTTTAATTTATCGAAACTAACTTCGCACAGAATCAGTATTCTGTGTTCAGTTTCAGAAATATGCGACAAAACATAGTTTTAACTTAAAATAACGCTTACAAAAGTTGGTTTCAAACGTATAGTTGAAGCTAACAAAGCATTTTAAAACACTACAGATCCTTAATTGAGCAACTATTATAAACAACCATTTCCAAGTACATTAAGTACACTAACACTTGTCAAATTACAAATTCCATTCAAGATCCCATCTTTCATTAATTCGCAGTCATTCATCGTGTTTAACGTAGCCTAACATGCGATGTAACTGAGTGTCATAAATTGTTATTATAACAGTTCGTCTGGGGAGAATAGGACGTCCTCTCGACCCAGACGGCCAGCGCACCTCTTGCATGACCTACACAGCCACGTGAATTGTTAACTGCCTAACTTGGATACTCTGCACCTGGCGAAATAATGTCTATAGGTACTATGACACTTGGAATTTTTAATATTTTTGTGTTGCCATCATCAAATATTATAATTATTTTAACTATATCATCTTTTTGAATAGATTCAAAGCTATCAGTTTTTATACTCCATTCTTCCCAATAGCATTTCGGGATTCCGCATATCTTTATAAAAACTGTTTCGGAAACAGCTTTTATTAGCACTCATATTTTAGGAGCATTAATACTTTGCTCCACCATCTGGTAGAACATCAGCGTGGGGGAGCCGAAGCGTAATCTCATGGAGGCCACCGGGGTGGGGGTTCTCTCGGTCGGCGCGCGCCCCTTTTTCGGGAAAGAAATAGTAACATCGAGGTTTCCACTCAGGAGGGAGTTATCTATAAACCGCAGGTGGTACAAGGTACTCCGGGGTACCAGGGTTTTGATTTCTAAGGTGCACTTCGTTCCCTGGCTTCTAGTATCTGAGATGGCGGGCGGTTTTAGCCGGTTCGTGTCCGTCATGCCACCAGCACAGGTGATATCTGAGAGGTTATCCACAAAAAAAAATTGGTCGAATACATAAATACGCTTCTCATCATTGCAAATAAATACTAAATGTTATTTAATAGTAAGTGGTATTAGGTTTTCAAATCCTGATAAGAATATTAAAAATTATAATTAAAATTTGATAGACTTTACCATTTTGTCTAATGAGTAACTTTTAACCTACGTGGAGTATGAAGGAAACAGGAAAAATTATACATGTAAACGAAAAAGAAGTTTAAATACAAATCATTCATTAGCTTGTATTCCCTCCTCTGGGTCTTATGACTGTTTCCATTCGATAAGAGACGCAGTGGCTCACATTTACAAAATTGTGCTTTTTTTAAGCTTACCATATTAATTAAAACCGTTGAGTCCACAAGTTATTAGTTCTGAAGTAGCTTTGCAAGTAACGTTCTTTTATACGCTCATTAAAATATTAAATATCTTTAGAATTTCTTTAATGTAATGTCTCTGGTCATATTTTTTTCAATACGTTTGTGTGGGAGCTATAACTGTGTAATTTAGATATTCGTGGTTGTTAGGATCTTAAATTCGTTCCATAACAGTTAAGAGAGGAATACCTGTTCTCCTGTCAAGAACCGTTCTTAAATAAAGAAAAATCAACTGTTTGATTTCTCAGAGTTTTTTTTTGTTGTACTGCTTGAAGACTATTTTCTACAACTAGTCATGAACATCGGAAACCTCAATATTTCTTCTTTGTTATTATTTAAATTTATATCTACATAAGCTTAATCATTGAATATTGTTAGTTACTTATTGAAAGCACAAAATAGGGTCTCCCCGTAATTTGTTACCTGAAAGAGCGAGGTGATAAGCCATTTTAACAAGATAATTATAATAATTTGACCATACGGTGACATATTACGAATATCACTGTAAGACCAGCAAACTACGCAAGACAGCAGCACAACAAAGAGAGAAAAATCTTAAGGTAAATCAAATCCGGAGGGATGGGAGAGGAGCATGTCTGTGGTCTAACAGTAAACTATCTAAAAGCGATATGAAAAAAGATTTTCTTAGATCTTTTATAATAGACTTGCTGACCCGAAGAACTTCGTACCGCCATTTTTTTGTATTTATTTATCTAAATTTTCGAACAGCTTGTTTTTATGGTTTAAAAGGTTACACATGCGGTTATCTCATAATTTTCTTTGATAAAAACCTTGAACTGAAAATAGCAAACACATAAAAAAATGAATTATCCAAGTTGGTGCAGTCGATCGAAAGTTATGCGCGTACATACATCTCAGTTATTCATATATATTTATATAAATAGCACACTGTACATTTACTGTACAAAAAACAAGAGCATATTAAAGCTCTCTATCAAACATACGATGCGAGATGATTGTATCGATAAAATATCATTAGCAATTGAGGCTTTTATTAAAAGAAGGCGTTTGTATTTATTGACAATAGCTTCGTGTGGTAACAGAATGAATTATTTGTTTCTTAGTAAGAAACTTTTCATTCGTCAAACACGTAAATTAATTAATTCTGTACATAATACACTGTTTTATATTATACACTGTTTGACTATCTAATGATGATAAATTCAACAAGATTCAACCACCTCATTAAACTCATTGCTGAAAGCTTTACAGTTTTTTAATCGCTCATGTTTTAAAAGTAGCTGCATATAATTGTGCATGTACTATCGACAAATTTTAACCATGAACCACCATATGCTTACTTTCTTATACACAATCAAATACTTGTAGGTCAACGTTCGCGTAAATATGCGTTTCCTTCTTATTTGTCGTTGAATTACCCAGAGAATTGTCTGTTGCAGTATCCATAAAAGCATTTGTTCCGAGTTATAGTTAATTCTAAAGAACATTTATGGAAAATATGATAATTACTGTTTTATATGTTTTATTTTATTATATTATATACAGCAAAGATCATAAATGTATAAATTGCATAGATCTATGACCAGTATTGACGTATTTAAAACGTCCTAAGTGCCACATGCACTATGAAGGCGGGAAATGTTTGTTGGTTTGACGGTTTCAAGCGATTTATCGGCCAAGTGGGTTATGATTTAAGTTTTTCGATAATGTATAATTTCGATAATAATCCCAAAGACTGCTTCTAATATTAAAGAAGAAAAGTTTTAAAAACTATACCGGACTATGTAAACACTTTTAGTACTGTTTATTTAGTCTTTGGCACCCAGGCTATCATTGTAAAAGTATTTACACCACATTAACTTCAGTGTCTGTCACACAGTTTTTACTAGCTCAGATACCGTCGTTTCATTCTATTTCTATTTGTCAATTATCAATTATTAATGTTGCCATATATTAGATTATAAGCTGTACCTTTTATTTGAGTAAATAAATAAATATTAATTTTAATTTTTTCAAATCAGTTAGTAGATTAGGTGCTACAGTGGAACAAAGAAACATAGACTGCGAAAAATATTACTATATACTTAACTGTATAATAATTTTATAAAATTAATGACAACCAAGTTAAAAAATTAAGTCGTAAATTTTTAATAACGCTGGAAAAGAAAAATATTAAGCAGGGTAAAAGTATTACCCTCCTTTAGACTTTGTCATGGGCAGTTAAAAAGACGAACTTTCATACAACTGTTGTATTCCTTATTCTACACTCTTTGGAGAGAAATTTTCTAAAATAATTTCTTAGTAGGTGCTTCTATTAAAAAAAAACACCAGATGTTAAAATTTCAAGTCAACGGCTTGTGCTCTGTGTTGATGGATGAGCTAGTCAGGGCAAATAATTTTATATATTATGTAGACGGAAAAATGAAACCTGACGTGATGTTGTGGTGCATTGGATAGATACGGCCAAGCGTATTTAGGTTGCGGCTTCATAATATTCGACTGTACGAAATAACCACCCTTGTTTTCTAGTCAAACTATCAGAGGAATGTAAGTATTTACATGCGGTCCTTTCAAGCGATAGTAAAAATTCACGACTTAATTTCTTAACTTGAAGTTATCGTTAATTTTATAAAATTATTTTACAATTAAGGGTGTAAGTACCTGTATGACCGAGCTTTGCACGGTATTTACGGTATCGATACCTTTAAGATAAATCGATAAACTCATTATAAAATTTTAATACTTAGCTGTAATGTAATTAATTCTTTTTTGCATACCCCTTGCAAATGTTTCTTCTTGTTTAAGTATTATAAGACAGGTGTTCATCCCGTGTCTTTACAAATTATAGCCATGTGTCAACCCTTCGTAATTACATGTACCTTTAACCCTACACCGCCCTCAGACCCATGCATCCCTTTTGGAATAAATTGTCTTATTAGTCACTAATGTCTGCGTGAACAAAACCTATGAGGATTTCAAAACCCATTAATAAAATATGCTACTATCATCAATAGCCTTTGATGATGGTAATATATTTATCTTCTGGACATTAGCCTCTTATAAGAAGGGAAGTTTTAGCCTACTATACACGCTATACTATAACACGCTGTCCAGGCGTGTTAGTACAGGTTTGTGTTTAGCTTTTCTTCTCATTTTACTGCTTTTGTTCAGCGTAATTTGCGTCACTTAACTCATCATCCTCATAGCGTTGCTACTACACTCGAGTATGCGATGTTTGCAAATATGTGTGTTAAGTGCTCTTGTCCGAAGGATCGAATGAGGTATCAAGTGTGGTTGTCAAATGCTTGAGGAAAAATGGAAATTCATGACTACATGAAAATATGAGTGGGTTTTGTTTACAAGATTTTTAAGGTTGCAGCTTATGAGTAATATACTTTGGATGTTCGTAGCAGTAAGTTTCGGATAAATTGAACAAGATATGTATATTACTAGATGTTTGCGATAAAGCAATCGAAGCATCAGCATGATTTAAGTACCGCTGTATGTGTTATAAATTTGGGTATTTATGTTTGATTATGTTTAATTTATATGTTTTAACCCCCACTTATATTTTAAATTCCAAAATAATACTGTCTATCTGTTACAATCTCATGGTTGCACCGATTTCAATAAAATTTTGAGTGGGGATATTTTGATTCTTGAGGAAGGATGAAGCTCCTCTTCACGGGTAAAAGCTAACAACACGATTATGTACGCAAACACGCAAACCCATATACACAAACGCACATGTCCTCTGTAAATAAACTTTTGTAATATGACGTAGCGCAAAGTCCTAATCGAGTACTGTTTAAAATGGACACTGTCAACTGTGCTCTTCGCATGGAATGTTTAGAATGCTCAAATTGTTTATCAATCTATAAAGAAGAGTATTGTGGAGTTTAACGAAAGAACATTACTCTGTTTATTAATTCAAAATATAGGGTTACGAAACCCTACTACCCTACGAAAACCTCAGGCTTAAATATCATTTTAACTTTGTAATCGATACCAATTACGAGTCACTATACCCTACACATATTTCGCATTAGAAGTTGTCTGTCTATCTAGTACAAAATATATCCTTGATAAATGCAGTAAATAATATGCCTTTAGACTCGCCGCAAATGGAAAACACTAGATGCTTCGTTTTTATTATTCTCTGTGAGAAAATACTACGCAAATTTAGCTAAATAGCTACAGTTTATAGCTTATTTCAAGACGGACTATCCTAAATAAGAATGTAAGTTTGTTTATTTATCACACTTTTACGGGTAAACCACTAAACCGATTTCAAAAATTCTTTAACTTATCATAACTTACATTTAGCGTCATACACGTGTATCAAGCTACAGGGAAAAACTATAAATTAATATTTGTACTAAAGAAAACAGTGAAAGTGAAGAGTGTTCAGAATAAACATTTCTTATAACATAACTTGCTTATTCTTTGTTTCATAGAAACAGGAAAACGACAGAAATAAATCTAAGCTTCTTGTAACACCTTTGAGCGACGCGATCACTTCCTATCGTCACAGGGAATAAATATTTATAAAAGACAAAATACATATTTATGAAGAGCTTTCTGTATGTTAGGGTTGATTAATACGAACAGAGAAAATCACAAATATCTGAAGATTCTCGAAGTTGTCCATTACACAGACAAAAATTACTAAAGTATGACAATAGTTACGGCATTTTATTGTGTTGATTTCAAGATCAGACTTTCAATCGAAAATAATATAAAAATAGTGATTTATATTTGTTTGGTTTTTGAAAAGAAAACTCTCTCACAAGGAATACGTAATATATCGCGGAGGACCTCAAAACCATACCTGTACAGTAGGTGGATTGCAATAAGTGTGCATGCAGTGCATCAACAAACGGCGAGGTAACCACTTTAACAACTGCACCATCCGTACAGTCAAAATATAAAATCTGTACTCAATATATTATGTAGTATTGAGCCGTAGATATGTCAAGAATACATACGTAATTACGGTTTCAAATTAAGATGCCATTGTAATGGAAGTGTAGGCAAATTAGACTTAATACCATGCTTAGGTGTTTAATTAATGTCATTACGAGAGATATACCGTTGTCTTAGGACTAAAATTAATTTCCGTATACAATTAGATATGTGGGTCTTAGATATTATGTGAAACAAATGTATAAATCTCTAATTGATAATAACGTTTTCTAAATACCAAGGCTTTAAAGAACAAATAAATATGAGTTAAATACAAAAAAATATGAATATTTTGTTTTTTATATATCTGAGACAATCATTATAAATTGTATGTATGAAATGACGTATAAAAAGGGCAATTTAAGGGGTTCCTTTTTATTTGTTAATCTTAGGTTTGTTGTAATCTTTTTACGACTCTGGATTCTAGCCTTACCAAGTCAGTCATAGAAGTGACTTTTAGGCGGATCGAAAGCACCGGCGCGAATCCCAAAGCCCACAAAAACAAGCTAAGAAGCTCGCGTCTATCGCGCTCAAAAGCCCACTAAATAGTCGAATTTAAGGAAATAATAACTGAGATACCAGTTTTTGACGTTTATGTTGCCACAAACACACGCACACAAAACACACAACGTCGTCGTTAACAACCTTTAACAGTACCCTGTTGGACATATGCCTATCCGTAGCACGGAAGCGGGATGTTATAACCTTTCCTTTGCAATGAAATCATCGTGCCTAGTTTCTTTTTACATCACCCATAGGATAAAAAGGGGTGATGATGCTAAGTTAAGAATTAATCTCCCCTCAGGATTGAAAATTAAGAAATGAAGAATACAGCTTAATCATTCATCATATTGTAGATGGACGAGCACTGCAAAGAGAAGTAAAAACGAAACTATAGGGCCAACTCGTCCGGCATTTAATGATTTTGTAATTGATGGGAATAGATATTCTACTAAAATCAAAATAAGTTCCAAATTAAATATATTATTGAGTTTCAATAACCTCGGCCGCGTCCATATTGGCTTACTTTCAGACAAAACAGCTCTTTAAGTATAATTTAAATACCTACAAATCGCCTTTTTCACACACGTAGTACTAATTTCCTATCCCATATAGAGGAAAAAATATCATACCATGGAAAGTTACGTTACCAGCAAGTGATATCGGCTTTTTTTAATTCGGTTATCATGGAATAACCGAGACACACACAGACTAAAGGCGAGGTTTAAGCAAGTAAATAGTAATCTTACCTACCTATAGATCGAGCCTTAATTGAAAATTTTAAGGATAACTTGTTAGTTATCCTTCCTTCACTTAAGGAAATGTATTGAGTTTTTGACAAAACGACATATTGAATTATCCCGCCATTGCTAAATACAATCTTTTCAAAACGAAAAGAATAAGTTACTTGCAACTCCGCGGGTTTATTTCTGACTAAATGTGTTGTAAGTAAAAAGTCAATTTAACTTTTCCTTCACTCGTCTCATCTCGTACCCAATATTTTCATCCAACAGCAATGGAAAAGTCAATTCAAGACAAAAAATTTAGAATGTCAACCAACGAAATAAGTCATATTTACTAAATTATATTTTTATCAGATCAATATCTTATAGTAGTCTTGATATACCAGATGAAGTCAAAAACTACATATTTTTTTCATAAAATTGATATCATGTATGCTATGGCAGAGATATCAACCATGTGTCAGAAAACAAGCAATACATATTTTTTCTTCTTTGAATAATCGTGAAAGAAAATTAAGGAAATGGTAAAAATGGAAAATTTTAGAATATAATTCTGTTACAATGATAGACAAGCAAAAACTTTTTTTACGATACTTACCACGACGTGAAAACCTGGCCTCTCCTTCAATTCGGCGAGAGAGACGGCGGAGAGCCACGCTTCGGCTTGAATGGGCCGGCTCGACCGGATTGATACCACGGCCTCACAGAAAACCGGTGTGAAACAGCGCTTACGCTGTGTTTCATCGAGTGAGTGAGGATACCGGAGGCCCATACCCCAATCCAACGCCCCCTATCCCCCTCACCATCCCCTTTTCCCCCAGGCCGCCATAGTGTGGGTCACCATGCTGCATTGTTCTTTTTCGCATTGAGGATGGTGACCACCACTCTTGGATTCTGCTCATGCTTTCCATCAGGCAGGGCAGAGTCATTTTGGTAGCTTAAATATAAAGAAAAAAAAAATTCGGTCTTCCCTTTAAATAGTTTTTTGGAATTCCTTGAATAGTATGCATTCGACAAGGTCACTAACTTGTCGAGAAACTCCAAAATACACAGATAAGTAAAGTATTCAATATCTTTAAACAGGTACCGAAATATTAAAAAAAAAATAATACCACTGCCGCTTGCTCAACTACACTATTTCACACTTCTTTTCTTATACCATCAAAGTTTATTATCGTTCGTCTTGTAAATAGAACGTTTCGTATACAATATGCAGCTCTGCTTTATCTTAATCCAAATGCAATTAGCTTAATCTCAGTTCTGCAGGCACATCATTTAACATCCTAGAATATTTTACGCTTCGTTCCACAGTAAAGAGGAAACTGGATATTTCAAAAGAGAAAATGTATCGTAATATATTTTCCTAGTTGAACAAAATTAAAATTTACACGTAAATTGTTTTCTAAGTTCAAGATTCACTAAGAGAATGTATAATTTAGCAAGATGGGAATTTCTGTAAACACTATTTTCAAAACTTTACAACATTAAGTATAGGCATGTTAGCTTATTGGTTAGCGATCTTGACAGATAGGACAGAGGTCAATTGAATTCCTACCTAATATTTGATATGATATTAGTACATATATATTCAGGCTAATTGTAGTATTTGTTAAAACCACTCTTATCATATCCCCATATTATGTGCACCTACCTCATCTTTCTCTACATTGCCTAATCGGTCGAGTGGCAGAGAGTGCCTTAAGCATTACGTCCGCCGATGCATGTGTTTGTGCATAAAGAAATAAAATAAATAAATAGTCCTATTTTCATTTGAAGATTTTTTTTAAAAGAGAAAAAATGGCAATATCTTTTCGTAGTTGACGAAGATTAAAAATTTGCACGTTAATTGTTTTTTAAGTTTAACAATCACTAAGGGAATGTATAATATAAAAAGATGGAATTCCAGAGAGTGACCGAAATATTAAAAACTAGCTGACTTGGCGAACATTGGGCCGCCATATCTTTTTTCGTTTTTGCCCCATTTTTTTTTATACAAACCTTGTCTTGACATTAAAAAACGCATGAAACAAAGAATTATACAATTTGGTGCAGTCGATCAGAAGCTATGCGCGTACATACATTTTAGTGATTCATTTTTATTTTTATAGGTATAAAAATATGGCGGGATAAGCACGATAATTAGTTCTGGAAGTAATTGTATCCGGTTTAATTTGAGTACTAAATTCATTCGTTTGACCACAAAAAGATATGTGGTCTATGCTAATATTATAAAGAGGTAAGATTTGATTGATTTCCTTTTATTATTGGGTTCATAAAGAGAAGGTTTCTAGGATAAAATAAAGTTGTGTAAAATTATATAACTGCACGTTAGAAACAATTAAATAGTTTAGTTTAGTTTAGCAGTTTAAAAATATAAGGTATGTCTATAGAATATATACATTATCTAAGGGTATTCCTTCCTAAAATTATTCCTACTAGATAACGTTACACCATAAAAACAGTTATTATACTCACTCAAATGCAATTCATGAAAAACTTAGATTAGAGTATCGCTATTTGAGCGATAAATAAATGTTTCAATAACAAAATCGATTTTACATTAACTTACTAAACGATACAGCAGTACGATGTTATGTCAAATTTCAAATCTCGAAGTATCTGACAACATTCGACGATGTATTTCCACTGATGGAATAGGTCAGGACGTTCAATTTCCGCTCAGAGCTATCGAAATAGATTATGTATTGCTATTGAAGAGAAAACTTCAAAAAAATTAAAAGCAATGAATATTTCATTCTTGAATCAAGCTCAATTAATATCTAAATTTTAAATTCAATTAAGATTTCTAAAGAACTGATGGTTGTAAATACTGACAGTTATAATACTTGACTATGGTTGTCGTAGTGAACTACTAAGCCTATAAAAAAGTGTCTAAAATCAGATCTATTAGTTCAACGGGCAAACAATACGCAAAACCTAAGGAAACCATCTAAAAACTACATTTGTAAAATCTATATTCACACATTCGCATTATTACTACAAATTAAAAATAGAGTAACAATAGATATATTTTTTATTAAAACCAACTATTAAATAGACCTACAAATTATATCAAAACATCTGAAAAGTAAGAAAATTTTATTACTTGTTATGTCAATGTTATTTACGCGCCAAAAAATCCTTAGCAAGCAATAAAACTAAAACTACTACATGACATATACATTTGATTCCATATCCGAAATCAAATGCCATTTGCTCTAACATCACTGGCTGGAAAATTTCCTAGAATGAATTAAACTGCAAAAATTGATGTCTAAAACAATCCTAAGATCTATTAAACAGAAAAATGTGTTTACATTTTCAGATAAAGTCAATTAGAATTAAGCTAAAAATTCCAACTTACAGACCTTCGTTACAGACTAATGATGGCTTAAAAACAGAATTAGATTTCAAAATGCAAACACAAACAGTAAATGGGTGTCCTAATCCCTGCAGAATACCATGATTTGTTAAAACAACTAGCCAGTAACTTGGTAACGTATCTACATAATAACAGTACTACACTACTAAGGCCATATTATGCCATGGTTAATTTTCACGATAGTTAAAGACTTAATAAAAAAAAAACTAAAAAATACCTTTTAAAATTACAGGATAAGGATAAAAAAAATTATTTCATACTGCGAACACAAACGGTAATAGAGTTTATTCGGTCTTCAGGGATCTCATCGGCACAATACATACATAAATAAGGTCGTAAATATTAACATTTAAAAAATATTTTGTAACACCTTTTATTTCTCTAAGGAATTAAATATTTAAATAACCTTAATAACCCTTGCTATTTACCTTTCCCCTAAGGTATGGATAGTAGTTAAGTTACATACGAAATAACATCATAAATAAGACCATCATTTTTTTTATTCTTTTAATAACTTTTAGCTCCCAAAATGACTACTCTGCCTGATGGAAATCATGAGCATCAAATATATATCGTGCTTTCCCTCTTTGCTTATGTTTAATACTACTACCAACTTGGTTTCTACAATGTAATATTGTGATTTCAAAGATTTTCCCTCTTTGTCTCCAAGCGGGAAAATACACAGCCAACTGTATCCACTCTACCTACAATACATTCCATTCCAGAAATTAGCATAGAAAAATAGGAACGCGTCAACATTTCACACGAAATGTTTACAGAAACTGAACATGGATTGACTATCAAATTTCCGTACAACCGTATAGTACAAACAAGTCTAATTACAATCGACAAACAAACGTGTTCTGGCGTTTATACGCCAATAAACGTTCAGCTCAACTACGTATAAAGGTTGTTTATGTACAGTATTGAAATAGTTGTTACCGCTTGATTATGATCCAGTATATTCGACTGGAAACGTGTCATTCATAAATTAGACGAGTTCCAACAAAACATTTTTGTTTTGTTAATTTTTTAAAATTAAATTTAATCAAACCTTTCCACAGTATCAAATGTAGTATATTTCTGGGACTCTTGATCCCGTATGTTATTTTGATTACACACATCGAGACCATCGAGGAGGGATAGGTCAGTGGGGGGTGGGGGGTATCAGGTCGAGCAACAGGCGCCGGCTGATCAATGAGCATCCCCCGCGCCGTACACCCCGCGCCAATCCACCTGCGCCGCACTTGTTGCGCGCACGACCCAAACAAATGCGAATTCTACCAAACAAGTCCTATACGAGTTTATACCTTATCACATTGGAACAAATGTCATAATGGTTACGCAGTTACAAATGCATTGTTTTCTGAAGTGTACATCTTGTACTAGGTATTATCTAAGGCTGTATGTCGGTTTGCTGCGAGCGGGTCGTCAGTATCGGCCGTTTGCTTGACCCGATAAAGATACGATGATGATATACTATTAAGCTACCTTTTGTTCGCTTCTGAAGCTTTTAATGTCATCGATATCTTGGTAAACAGAGGTGAACAATGCCTACGTACAGGACAATTTTACCTTATATATTTAACCTGCATTGTAGTGTAAGATCGAAGCTCGCAGATAAATTGGACTTGTTATTTAAAGTTCTAATAAAGCAATAAATATTTTTTTTCAAGATCTTTGATGTTCCTTTTGGAAATTTTCCAAACGATAGACTTTTTATTTTCGATATAAATTTTTACACAAGCCGTATCATCTATATTTCAGTGCTTTGACGTATTTTTATTTTATTTATTTATTTAAAGACCACTCCCGCGTTAGGAATATACATTCCTGTGTCACGGGGATCTTTACAAACATACATGAAACGGACACAAAGTACACCCAGACTTAGAACAACAATTTATGGATCACACAAAGTGTTGTCCCATGTAGGATTTGAACCCACAACACTTGGCGCAGTAGGAAGCGGTGTGTCGACCACTGAAACCACTAGGCCAACCGTGTAGTATGAACCTTAAATGGCATAGAGTCATTAAAATTCCCAAAACTGTAAAAGTTTTATAGTATGATTAAATTCTCGAACATATGCAAGGTGTCGGGGGGAGATTTGACAAACCCATGAATACGGTAACTTAGACAAAGAATATACAGACAATGACAACGCTATGCAATTGCTTGTATTTAAGCCTCCAGTTACTCTACTATGGTTTATGCAATAATAAATACCACTACTAGACGAGAAGACTTAATTGGATACAATACAAAGGTTAAAATAAAGAATCTTTTATAATTTTACTATCTTATACTGAAATGATTCTTTATCCGTGTTGTAGCGGATTAACAATACAGAGTGAGAATATACAGTGTCACTATTCGTCCAGGAAGGAAGCCTCTTAAGCAGGCACACTTTGCAAATCTATTTAAAAAAAACTTCAAAAATGTAAAGGTTCTTAATTAGATTTAATTTTTTCATATTAGTTAGCTTGTAACTGCATGGCTTGCGAACTTAATTAGAAAGTTCCTTTTATACTCTTTGTTTAAATATGGAGAAAAATCACCGCCTCGGGTGGAAAATTAAGAATTTTAAAATAAAGTATATCATAATAGTTAAGGGTCGTTAAAAGCGCAGTTATATTTTAAAAAATTTATTAGCTTAGGATACGATGTGTAAGCACAAGAATAAAAAAAGCAATGTCTTTGCTCTACGGCAACGACATTTTGGACTAGCTATAAGAAACTCAATTTGATTTTAGTATTCACAAGCAAAGTACCTTTACTGTAGTCTAATTAACTTAAATTATTTAATTAATTAATCAATCCGTACTTTTTTACTGAATAAAGAGGTCGCAAACTTGTTATCCATAGTTACGTCTGGAGATAATCAACAATTATCTTCTAAAGTTTTAAAACATTTTCTTTAGTTTAATTTTAATTAAAAGACATAGGTCTAACAATACAAAGCAGCATGTCACTCTAACGAGCCATAAGCTATCGCAAACTTTTTCTTGGAATGTTGTTATCATAACAAGATACAATAAATTAGACGGCGTCCCGTGACTGATAACCATGGTTTGACCCATCGGAGTTTTAGTTTCAGGGTTACATTAAATGAAGGTATACGAAAATAATCCTACCTCTCTAAAGCAATGCGATGAAACTAAATATCCGAGAAGGAATTGCTTCGAAAAAGGAGAACACCATCAAGCTGTAAATCTGATTTCTATTTGGATGTGGAACAGTTTTATTTAAATTACTAGCATATTATTGTAACTGCAGCTTGACTTAAAACCTATTTTTATTATTAACTTTTTTTTATTTAAGAAAGATTGAGTAAAATACACACATGTTTTTTTTATGTAACTCCACTCAGCCTGATGGAAAACATGAGCAGAATCCAAGAGTAGTGGTCACCATATTCATTACGAATGCAGACAATGCAACAATGCAGCATGGTGATCCACACCATGGCTGCCTATTGACATGTTTCTGCATCATTAGGCTTGCGGTCTCAATATCCATGTCATAATTTATTCAGAAATAAGAGGTTAAGTTTTGAGATTTACGAGTTTCTTAAATCGATAAATTTCGCCTTCGGTTTCTATTTAAGAGGATTTTTTCTTTTTTTTTCATTAAATATATTTTTATTTTCATTACTTTTGTATTAAACTTGACTAAAATTATAGTTTCAAAACTTGAGTTGACAAATATGTGAAGTACAAGCATGTTAATGATGATGACTACCTATGATATCATACTTTCATCATCTTTTCAGCCATAGGTCGACTATTATAGGACATAGGTTTGATGCTCTATGACTTCCTGGGAGACAAGTCTATCGGCCTTCGATCTGCTATCTACATCTACACAGCACTCTCCGGTCTGGGATACCTTATCATTTACTTATTAATAAATTTATGCCAGTGCATTGCATTCTCTACCAGTCAACCTTTGGGTGGAGTAAAAATCTTGTGTAATAGGCTCTCATTATCGTCGATTAATTAAATATAAGTTATTGTATTTTTTAAAGACAATTTAGAATACTACGTACTTTAAGTATTTTATCATTTAATTACCTATTTTATCGTGTAGATAATGAGTGTAGATAAAAAAAATTAAACTTTTTTTTGTGTCGGTGAACTCGACCGATCAATGACAGTAACTGAAACAGCGCGCAGCTCGGATGCCTCGCGTATAGTTAAAGACCCTTATTTTCTTTTTATTTATTTTTTTTTTTTTTATATCTAAGCTGCCAAAATGACTCTGCCCTGCCTGATGGAAAGCATGAGCAGAATCCAAGAGTGGTGGTCACCATCCTCAATGCGAAAAAGAACAATGCAGCATGGTGACCCACACTATGGCGGCCTGGTGAGATGCTTCTTCACGCCCCGCTTAAAGGACCCGGGATCATAGTGGGAAGGAAACACGTGCGCTGGTAGTGAGTTCCAGGTTTTGACCGCTCGGCACAGGAAGGAATTACCGAAGCGATGAGTACGAGAACGTATGTCTTCCACTTTGAAGCGGTGACTTCTAAGACCGGCACGTGTTGTTCTGTAGAGGAAGGGAGAGGAGGGGATCAATTNCAAACCGAAAGCCGGTAGCTTGGAGAGAAGCGAACGGTGCCAAACCCTATCAAAAGCCTTGGCCATGTCGAGGCTGATGGCCAAGGATTCCCCATGCCTGTCAATAGCCTCACCCCAAAGGTGTGTGACGTACGCTAAAAGATCACCCGTGGACCGGTTCGGTCTGAAACCGTATTGACGATCATTTAATAGGGAGTGATCTTCCAGGTAATGGACCAGTTGTTTGTTGATTATTCTTTCAAATACCTTACAGATGACGGAGGTGACGGCTATCGGACGGTAGTTGGCAGGTTCGGAGCGATCGCCTTTTTTAGGGATGGGTTGAATATTCGCCTCTCTCCAAGCCTCCGGAACAGTCCCCGAGGAATACGACTGGCGATACAGGCGCGTCAATACCGGGGACAACTCTGGTGCACAGTTCTTAAGAACCACCGCTGGAATACCGTCGGGTCCACTGGCTTTCCGGACGTCGAGTGACATAAGCTCCGCACGGACATCACTCATCCGGAGGCGAATATCCTGCATAGTAGTGTCGCAGGATGGGATGGTAGGTGGGGGTATGCCGCGGTCATCGATTCGGGAGTTAGCCGCGAAGAGATCAACAAGCAGTTTCGCTTTCTCCTGCGGCTGGTGGGCAAGTGATCCGTCAGGATATTTCAGCGGTGGTAGCGAGGGATTACAGAAGTTGGACTGCACGGCTTTAGCCAATCGCCAGAATTTTCGGCTACCCGTAGGGTATGCGACGAGTTCTTGAGCCTCGCAATGCGCTGGGCATCCGCTCTGATGTAAGCCTTCTTGCATTCCCTGGTGGCTTTGTTAAACGCTGCTTTAAGTCGATCAACATCGGGGGAGCCGCGATCGCGGCCCCTTGTCCAAGCGCGGTAGGCCGATTACCCTTAGTTTATTAAAGTGAAAATTTTATTACATCGTCTCAAATTTTTTGGTCTGTGTATCGCATGTCGCGTGACGGTCGGCTGCGGAGTAGGGATAAAGTAAAAGGCGCTCGTCAGAGCAGCCGAGGCCAATATGGCGGCGTCTATAGTTCCATCAGCTGACCGTGTAGTGTAGACTATTACTCATTTGTGCCAGTGCTCCACGCTAATTTGTTTGTTTTTGTCAGTGTTTAATGTAAATGTTGTTACTTATTTGCTTTTGGTAAACAACACACAGCTAGTGAGTCCAAAAAACTAATCAACGAGGAAAAATCAAAGAATAGTGCAAAAATGAATGACGATGAGTTAAATTTACGCCGTAAAAAACAGAACGCCGACAGAGCACGTGCTTATAGAAAGTTTCACTTTTACCGTGGTTTCATAAAACCACACGATCCTTTTTTTTACAAAAATACCTATTAATAACGTGACATTACTTTAACATCACCACCCTGTGTTTATTTTAATCAGCCACTTTCATCGACGCTACTGAACCTCATACAAAGGAACATTTTCCGCATACAGACGGAAGTTTAATGTGAAAGTAGGAACAAAGGCGTCAGAAGCTTTAACGAGAAAAAAGTAAGTGGCGTGTGAAATCATGCGAAAAAATACACTACGGGCCTACTAATTATTTTCTGTCTTTTATTTTTGAACTGTATAAAATCCTTTTTGAAGTTTACCTTTGG
Organism: Hyphantria cunea; assembly: GCA_003709505.1. Lineage (NCBI taxonomy): Eukaryota > Metazoa > Arthropoda > Insecta > Lepidoptera > Erebidae > Hyphantria > Hyphantria cunea. Next base: position 1,267,025 of record PKRV01000251.1, on the reverse strand, counting down.
AAGATTTTCACTACGTATATTATTATGGATATTTTAAAGACGAGGAGCAAATCAGGGTACTTCCATGATACTCCCGTAACGTAGGGTTTGAGCTCCAGTTTACTCTGTTATTCAATAAAAAGTATCAAAAATAATTATTTATCACGAATATGAAACACGTGTAATTATTTTAATAATAAGTGGCCATGGATTCTGGCTTCTTCAATTTAATCGAACTACCGGGTTTCATTTCCCCAGGTCTCTCACACTAACAATTTTTCTCATTCCTGCATCATAAACTTGTCGCTGCCCACTTCTGAACAAAGGCCTTCCCTTAGAAGTGTCACCTGTCCCGACCTTGGGCTTTCCTCAAGTCGTCGTTACCTACTCGTCTCCACTCTAACATACGTAATACATCTGACCCTTCAGCCAAAACCTTTTATGTGTTTCTCATAAAAGGACAAAATTGTTATGATTACGATGAAATGATTACAGATAAATCAGAATGATTAATTAAAATCGGTATTATTACGTATGCATTTGGAAATTACTGTGCGTTGCGGGGCTACAATTAGTGAGATTAATAATTTATTTCGTTTCTCATTACGCAACGAACAAAATATTAACATCAGTTAATTTGCTTCATAAAAACAAGGTATAAGGTTACAGACAGACATAAAACACAAAATTTTTATACATAAAATAAAATATATATAGGCGCTCATAGCCCAGTTGCACTATAGGCGCTCATAGCCCAGTTGCACTCGGTGATGAGAAACAATCACCGAGGGTAATCAATGACGGCTCGGTCAGTACCTGGATAGGTGACCGCTGGTGGCATATTACCATAAGCGTCTCCGTGACTCGGTGGTCACGCTAAGTTGTCGGTCCCGGTTGTTATCATACGATAAAAGTCGTGAAGCTTAGTTGAAGGCCTTTGAGTGGCTTAAAAACATCCAACGGTGAGATTACGTATCCACAACGTTGTCTTGCCAGTCCCCAAACCGAACTTAACCAGTGTGGGGACGTATGGCCTAAACCCTCTCCTGAGAGGAGACCCGAGTCCAGCAGTGGCACATTATGGGTTGTTGATGATGATGAAATATTTACCGCCAGACAGAATAATCGTGTTCATAAACACAACTATTTTTCCTTAGGGAGTTTGTATCTCAGAAAGTCAATTATCTCAGCACTTATGAAATTGTGTTCGGCTTGTAGAAATGTGATAAAAAAGTTAAGTAAAATACAAAATGCAAATGCATATTTAATGCTCCCACTGGTGAAACTGTACCAGACGTTCATGGTTATTTATTTTTATTTATTTATCTTTATTGTATATACATAGTACTAAATGGTACAACAGGAACAATCACACAATATGTATAACAATTGGCGGTCTTATCGCTCTCGGCAATTTCTTCCAGACAACCATAACACGGAAATGTGTGTTTCAAGAATTTTAAAATTTAGAGTAGTTTACATAAAGGCAACACACAAAACATATAAAAAATAAAAGAAAAAGAAAAAAATAAATAAAAGAAATAGTAGCGATCTATACACAAATGTTAGACACTATTCATATTTAATAAATATTTAATGGTTAATAAATGTTCCACTAATTCCATAGTGATTGCAAATATTTTGAAGATACTGACAACTTTTTCCATATTTTTATTATATATTACGCATACTTACAATTTACTTGGAGATCCATGTCATACAATGACTCTATGTTAACTTTTTAAATTAAAGTTGGTAATTTAACATTTAGGTAAGTTTTTATACAATCGTACGTATACATAGACGATCTTATAGCTGAATATATGTTTTAATATTTTTAGGTATTCATAGTCTGTAATTTTGTTATCTCTTAAATTTCGTTTATGTTAACTGATATTTTTTTCCCATTTTATAGCTAAAGAGAAAAATATATACAAGAACGTTCAACGACACTTAAGAAGAGAGTAATATGTGTAGTCTATTTTATGTAGACGCTATAATACTGGTAAACATATTTGGGTAATTTATACAGCACATTATAGTTCTTCTACAGTTTGTTTTATTGTAATGTAATGCATAAAATATTTTGTACGTAATCTTGATTACCTAATTTTTTTTTCCCATTTTACAACTAAAGAGAAAAATATATACAAGAACGTTCAACGACACTTAAGAAGAGAGTAATATGTGTAGTCTATTTTATGTAGACGCTATAATACTGGTAAACATATTTGGGTAATTTATACAGCACATTATAGTTCTTCTACAGTTTGTTTTATTGTAATGTAATGCATAAAATATTTTGTACGTAATATTGATTGATATTTTAATGCAGTGCATAATCTATTTGTTGAAATGGTATAGTATCGACGTGTTATAAAACATAGAACGATATTTTTGTTTTGTTTAAAGTATCCCATAAACTGCAAACGTCTTCTGTATCCGCGCTTTAAATCGTCTTGATTTTCTGGCTGATGGTGATAGTCCCTTCTGCCGATACAGAAGTGGTTGGACACAAATGTAATAAATAAGTCTTAGTCCCAAAGGCCACCACTAGTAGTTATAACTGTTCCCAACGGTTATCCAGAGGCGGCCTATAGTGTGGCAAGCAGGTTTACCACCTGAAGCATCGGTCGTGCAGCAGAACCTGCATTTGCGCTAATTTCCAAGTTAAGAAAATTTCAAACTTTCAGTGCCAACAGTAGTTGACATCATTAAAACTAATTTCAAATGATAAGGACCTCACAATGACTCATCAGCCCGAGACATCGCAGTGATATATCCTCCACGTGGGCACCGCTGCGCCATCTGTGCAATGAAAATATAGTTTTATTATTTACATTTCTTATACAAGTATAAAAAAAATTCATTGTTACTCATCACACAGTATTTTTCCAGACTAGAAATCAAATCTCTAACTAAACACATATCACAATCGCTAACCACTTGTTCTCCAGTAAACGAACACCCGTTTATGTCAAAATAGTTTGCCTATTTCGTTATATCCCTAGAATTGTTATTAAACAAAAATATAAGAACACTTCTATTTTAGAATAATAAACGACAATGGTTCTCAATTTCTGTTTCATACTGTAAGACTTCATTGGCGTGGAAGCTCTCCAATTGCCTTTTCACCATTCCAATAAAACACACGAGTAGTTCGAAGTGGACATTTCAATATTTGCAAAACGTTTTACTTTTTTAGTATTGGATTTTAGTGGTTTAGCAGCGAATGTGAACGGATCTGGGTGCAAACCTTTCTTTTTTTAGATTTTTGTTCAGTGAGGCGGACTTTGTGCTAAAATGATTCTTTTACTAGTCTACCTCAGGTTTATTTGTAAGAGAAGTGAGAATGAGTGACATTAGGTGCATTCAAAGGGATTCCAGCTGATTCTTTGTAGATGCATTAAATCAGTTTCGGTCCATTTTCTACTGAAATTTTGTCGTTAATTTTCTATATGTACGAGTATCGCCTCATTGTTTAAGCGGTCATCTCTAGTATTTCTACTGAGCTGATTGTTGTTAGTCTAAGCCCTTCATGGGACAATATTTTGTGCAATGCACCAATTGATATTCTGTGTATGTTTGAAAAGTCCCCCACGGAACAGGAATATTTTTGACGCTTAATTGTCCCTTTAAAAACGGCAACGATAAAGCTTTTATGATTTCCTAGATCAACAATTCCATTATAGTCAGATTAAAGCATTAAGGTTCTCCTAACTGTCCTCTATATATAGTTGAATCCATCATTACATGGTTTTACCGTAAACTTTTTAACGTGGGAGAGCCACGCTTCGGCACGAATGGTCCGACTCGACCGGAGTGATACCACGGCCGCGAAAACAATCGTTGTAAAATATCGCCTGCGCTATGTTTCGTCAAGTGAGTGAGGATATCAGAGTCCCATACCTTCACTCCATCTATACTCCAGTCCCCAAAGGCCAGCAACGAACTTGTGACGCCAATATTGTTGCGGGTGTCACGGATGGCGGTAATCGCTCACCATCAGGCGATACGATTGCCCGTTTGCCAACTAGTCAATAAAAAAAACAAAACCTCAAGTCTCTCAAAGTTACACAAACAAAGATAAGTAAAACCCATATGCATTTACCTTCAGCTATATATATAAATTCAGACATTAAGGATCTGCCTGCGACAGTTAAAGCTATCCATTAAATTGTAATCAGAATATCAAAGGGATGACCGGAGCGGCTTCCATGATTGACGATAATTAAATAGATTAAGTCATTAAGTTTATGCTTGTCTTTATGAAACCACAATTACATGGCGTGGGTAGAACGCAACTTCTCCACGTAAACACAAAGAAGGTAAAATTGTTCAAAGAATTCTTTGTTACCTATGAAAAAGTTTTACCAGGTTTGTTGTGACTATTGAAGTTTGTGCCAGTGATTATTGAGCCTGACTACTAAGTCAGAAGTTGTGGATTCCCAGCCAAGACAAATCTTAGTGTGATGAAATAATTAATACAATGACTTCGCGTAATCTGTTGTTAATATAGTAAAAATAGGGTAAATAGTTGGACTCATGCAAGAAGGATTCGGTACCATTATCTATTCATTTCAAGCGTCTATCCATCGCCGTTATCAATATCGAGCAACAAATCACGTACGATTGTGGTACGAGAGTTCCCTTAAGATTAAATTTTATAGTGCTATTAGTGTTTGTTGTTATAGCGGCAACAGAAACAAAATACATTTTCAAAATTCAACTGTAACGAACATAGTTCATGAGATACTGCCCTGATGACAGACGTACGGACGGATTTAGAAAAAAATATCAATAGAAAAGCTCCATTATGTGCAAGTGATATAGGCTATGCAAAAATAATCTGCGATATCCGACAAATATTAAAATATTTATCTATGGGACTAATCCTGCCCACACGCCCACCGCTGTAACTCCTTTACACCAGAATCAACAGCAGTAACCCATGAACACACCGAGTTATGACACTCGAGATGTCTCAGGAAAAATTAAACTGATTTGTAACCCACAACGAAATTAATTAGAAGAAAACTGGAAAAGTTGAAAATATAAAAGGTCCACTTATTTCCTTACCAAAGCGAGAGACAAAATGAACTCAAAATAGGAAAACACCTTTTTCTAACCGGAAAGCACTACGGATAAAAAATATATTGGGTCCTAATTGAGCTATATCTGATTAATAAAGTATGTATGGCAGAATCGCCTAAACGCACGGAAATTCACACAATATTTATGTATGTTTAATCACCAATTCCTTTACTTTCCTTTTTGAATATTATTTCAGTTTTATTAAAAATAATGATTTACATTCGACAATAGTTACCAAGGAGTATCACGACTAAACAAAGAATTAAATTCTTCATGGTTAATATATTGCTTTTAAAGTATAAATCAATTTCTTTCTTGAGGAAGTTGAATCCGCCATTAAATGGGTTCAACATAAATACATCACATGGACATACAATGGCAAGAGAGTGATCAGGAAATATGATTCTATTTAACTTTCGGATTTAAACAATACTTGTTGACAGTTAATTTTCCAGCACTTTTGTTACATAACACTCCAAACGGTATTTAGTAGACAGCGTTTAATTAACGACCCAATCAAAATTGACCTAAATTTGACACAGTTTGATTGATGTTGTTTTGCTCCCTTTCGAGGAATAGGCTGAATACCTTAACTTAATGTCACGAGTTTCAAATTCAATTATTTCATTTGATAAAATTGGTAATCAACTATTCGAAATTATTGGCTGCCTTTTTTTACCCGACTGCGAAACCACATTTGTATGTGGTTTCGCACATGAAAGTGTAATATTTTTTGCAGTCTATATATTTTTTTAAGTTCCACTTTAGCGCCTAAACTGAAACCAACCTGATTTAAGGAGTGAGGTGTCAAAAGATTAGTAATAATGGGCCGAGTGACATAGATTGTACAGATTTTATCAATAGTTTTCATGTACTTGCGTTTTTAAACTTTTACTTCATAAATAATTAAGAAATTAAGTCGACACTTGAATATTTCTGTATTGGACAGACAATGAAGATATATTCCCAGTCTCAGTCACGTATTGCTGAAGATTTCTGTCAGTCTTTCAGAATAGTCAAGAGATTAGAAAGACAAAAAATTTGAATACCTCGTTTTTGTAACCTTAAAAAAGAGTAGAAATCTAATCAGGTATTTGTTCAATTTTTAACTTTCAAAAAAAAAAAAATTAAGAAGATTAGAAATGACATAGTATATTACGTAGATGTAGGTATAAACCCTTTGTCCTTTAAACACAAACAAACGATGAGGGTTCGAGTTTCCTCAACAATAGTTGTATTCGGGTATTCCCTCCTACAGTCATGTAATACCTACCCACAATTTTATCAAGAACAATAATCAACACCATCCAGTACACAACCCACTGAAATAAAACTCATTTAAAAATGTTAATTTGTCTTTTATCTGGAATTAAAAAGACGTCAAACTCTTCATACAGCTAGTTACATCACAAACTCATATTAGCGACTGAGCCGGCTTCTCACGAATGTCTTTGAAATTCTGGGATTTTCTCTTCTATAATATGCATCTATTCCAAATATAAAGTTATAGCATCCTCTTGAATCGCTCTGTTTATTCCTGAAAACTGCATTAAAATCCAATGAGTAGTTTAATAGATCTAATCGATTACCACCATGGGAGAACCACGCTTCGGCATGCATGTACCGGCTCGACCGGAGTGATACCTCGGTCTCACAGAAAACCGGTGTGAAACAGCGCCTGCGCTGTATTTCACCGAGTGAGTGAGGATACCGGAGGTCCTTTATCCAACACTTCCCCTCATCCCCCTCCCCATCCCCCAAGGCCAGCAACGCACTTGTGAAGCCTCTGGATTTACGGGTGTCCATGGGCGGTAATCGCTTACCAACAGGCGACACGTCTGCTTGTTTACCCTTTATTCCATAAAAAAAAACGAACAGACAGCGGAAGTGACTACATTTTATAGTGTGTAAAGATAGCCGTGAGAAAAGTCAACTCAATTTTTGTTACTTAAATAAACGTGGGAATAATATTTTCTCTAGAAAGTTGAATCAATTAACAATCTATGACTTCATACTTACCCACTTAATTTATTACAAATCATTTAATTTTCGTAAAAGGTTTTAGAATTACATAAATAGAACACTTAAAACAAGAAGAAAATTATATGTCAAAGTAAAACTGTAAAATGATTTATTACTATAGTATATCCTCTTCTATGAAATCAATATAGAAACCATAAAGTTTTTAAAAGATATCCATATCCATGCTATAATATTATAAATTCGAAAGTTACTCTGTCTATTACGAACTAAAAGTAACAAAAAATACATTTTAAAATATTTTTAAGTAATACAAACACGAGTTTGATACACCACATTTTGATTAATTAATCTCTTCATTATTCACAAGTCAGACTATCTTTGAAGTTCAACTTGATAGACTTAACGAGAAAGAGTTACAGGACAGAGCACAAAAAGTATAAATGTACATTAATCTCTCCTTTTTAAATATTTAAGTCTAGATATTATGTAAAGATCCTTTATAATCCCTCGTCAGAAATAAGGTCAACGACACATAGGATCTGAAAACCAAGGTTGTGTTTGAATTTCAGCGATAATGAAATGTAAACTATTGTCGCTATATTATACTACTACTAAAGGATAGAAAAAACCGTTAAAAACAACCGAAATAAGAAGTAATCGCCTAAATAAAAATGAGATTCATCGAATGTGAGTTAAAATCGAGAAAAGTTTACGTATCAACAATTGCAAATGTAAAACTGTATGCATAATATTGAGACATGTATCTACCAGCTACAATATATTAATATTAGTTAAGAAAAATGCCCACAATATGCCTCTTATGCTACATACGAAATACCAATATGCATTCCAGGAACCCTAGCCAAGATACAAGTATGATACGTAGAATAACTTTGTACAATGTAATATATACTCTCGATTAATTTTAGAATGTACTTGTACTTGTGTGTTGTATTCAAACTTATTCCACTATTACACTTTTTTATGTTTACACCTGACCGGTTTCGTCTTATGGCACCTTATATATCTATTATATACTGCTATTATTTTTATTATTACTAATATTATATACCTTAGCCTTTGATGAAGCCATAATGTGAAACCGGTTAGGTATAAACGAAAATAAATAAAGTATTGGAATAAGTACAAGTGATTTTATTTCTAAAATGTCTTTCTATTATGGCTAATGCCTTTATTCTTTTCTAATACTTTGTTCTGAGCACGTGACCTATTGTTACATCATTTTAAATATTTTTTGAAGTTTCTAATATTTTTTTTGTTTATGGAATGTTAACATAGCTGCGGGGGCTCGTCCTGGCTCCATTTTTATCTAACCAACTATTTTAGTTGATCGTCACGAGGGATTCGACCCCCAAAATAGTCTGTCTACAGAACTTTCATATCCTCTAGTTGTGAAATTCTGCCCGCAGTCACTTCACGTAAAAATGGAATTTCTGTCGTGTCTTAGTAGATTGAACCTCACCCTAAAATAGTTTTGGAAAAAGGTTCGAGGGATTACGACTAAGTTCTGTTCTTTTATGGACTATATATAACCCTAAAAATATTCGATAAGTTTCAATGTAAAGAACACAGCATTTTAAAGCTTATCTTTTTTGTTGTAGCCCTTTTTCAAATACAATAATCAATCATAGGATCCTCTGGCCCCGCGAAAGTCAAACCTCACATCATAAATCATAAAGAAAAATTTATAAATCAGAAGAGTTGGGGTTTGGTCTGTATGTAGGATGATATTGGGTATTTGAAAATAACAGACAAATGAGAGGTCTGAACATGAAGGCAACCAGCACGGATGTGCCATATCGAAAAATATATGCAAAATGCATTCCAGTGCTTTTAATCTCTTCTTTATTCTTTCTCCTTCCTTCATGTTATCTCTCCAGCCAAGCGCCTTTGTTTTTTTTAACCTCATATTTTTTGTTGCCTTTATAAAATGTATGAACTTTCCCGATTGGGCAACTAAAATATCAAGATGAGGACTTCTCTCCTGTTTAATTTGTTTTATCCTGCTTCCTCGATTTATAATGTAATTTTAATACTTTTACTTAATTTTATTACAGAGGAAACAGAAAAGTGATCACGGATTATATTGTTATTCTTATACATAAACCACCACTAGCTTAGCATATTAATATCAGCTATACATTGTATTCTAAACGCTATTTCAAACTACAACTATAAACAATTCTGTTTACGTTCATCGCTCTTCTCTTGTCAAGCTTAATAAACGCTGCCGACATTTTGCGCGCGCTTTTGACACGGCCAATAACGTCATTGGCCGTGTTTAGTGTTTGTTTACTATTCAGCGTTTCAGTTACTTTATACTTAATTACAGATTTAATTGCTTTACAAATTATGGAAGAAGTTAGAAACCCTTCTTGCAAGTTTTGTATTGTACTGGAGTGCAAAAGCTCTTAGGAAGAATTTTAATGACTAATGGTCATATAAAGGTTATGATTTGTTGTAAGTATTGTTTAAACATTTGAATAAAATCTATGTTATTGACTAAAATAATAATAATAATTTATTAACATTTAACAAAATTTTAGCTTTTCAATTTTAGCTTATTACTACATAAATATTACAATTGCCTAAAATATACCATGTAACAAAGTAATAACACAGTATGTATTTCTTCTTCTTTTGATGATATGGCAACCAGCCGGATCAGCTATTTCTGCCAATGTCAAGTATTTAATGTCTTCAATTCCAAGTCTTCCAAATCTTCAAGTCTTCGTCGTGATGGAATTAATGATAAAAAATATAAAAAATGTGGATGACATGAAATGGGGACCGTTTTTCGCAAAAACAAAAAACGATCTACCAGTATGTTCGACAGCGATAATTTCAATGAAGTGACTATCGACGTCACATTATCGTTTCGACCAATAGTGTTGCGTTTTTTAAGTTTGAATTTCACACACTTAATTTTAGTTTTTTTTTCGGGGTTTAATTAATCACTAAATTAAACAAAATACCTTTTGTATATTATTAGAAGTAAAGACAATAAAGAATCTAGAAAAAAATATTTAAGACAAATTAAAATTTTATGCATATTTCCTATTGTGTATTTTCATATAATTCCATACTAACTTTATTCAGTATTTTTAATTAAAAACTAGGGTTTCGCCGTAGCCCAGTTTAGTAAGGTTACTGCTTCACCCGTCTGCTCGTTGGCGAGACGAGGTCTTTAAGTAACAAACACAAGAAATACAACTATAAGATTATTTATTAAAGTGAAAAAAACATGAACTGAAATAAATATCACCCAATATATCAGATTAATTGCTATTCAATCTTATTACGTAACTCATGCCTCAGTCGGTTAATACTTCTTAGAACTTTACTTATCTACTTTACTAGGTAGAACAAACTTAGTTTCAAAGGGGAAACTCTGATTGTGTGAGCTATACAATATGTTAACAATCGATTTCTAATCGATTCTTATAAATAAAGCGTGTAAAGGTAAGTTGACTTAGCGACCGGCGTATCCAAAGAGCAAAGAGTTATATAAGCAGGCCCGCCGTAAGCGGGCGTGCCAAGCGTACACCGCACGCGGGAGGTACATCCAGGGGAGGCGGCAAATCGAGCGACTCACGTAATTCAAGTCATTGTCTTATTACCCACCCACCATAAGTATAAGAATATTATTGCATAGATAAAAATGCGACCGAAAGCCGCCGCCATCTATTGGCATCAACAAGGATGCACCCAACCCCAACTGATGGCGCCCTAAGTATTCTACGAAAAACAGTACTTGAAGTGCAAGAAATCCCCTTTGGGTCATTTAATTATTTTGTGAATAGTTATTTTGTAGTGGATTTCAGAATAATTATTGTTGATTGTAACAAAAAAACCCAAGCCTCCACAAATAACTAAATGGTTTCTTCCACAAGACCATTGAGTGTTAAGTGAAATAAAATAATGTAATGATAATAACCATACATACTCGTCATAATTCTATGATGAGCGTGTGTGTGTTATGACGAATGATGAATGTTATGTGAAATAAAATAATATAATAGTAATAATGGTATTTAAGACATTTACCATTATTACTATTATCAGGTTTAAATTATTTTTAATTTTTATTACTTATTATATGTACTTATGTAACTATTTATTAAAAATATTATACTCGTGTAAATTGAACGAATTGTATCCGAGAGGATTGGCGCTGATAGACGAAATAAAATTGCTAGCCTACTAATCAAATTTGTGAAATAAATTTATTAATATTATATTGTTTTCATTTTATTAATTTTCCTGAATGGAGTGTATTTTTCACGATTTCACGGGCCGTAGCCAAGTGTACCCGAGTTTAAGTGATGGTGTATGTGGATGAACATGAAGGTGCGGTTAGGGATTTTCGATTAAGTCTACAGGTGTTTAATAAAATTTATTTTTGAAGCATGTGTAATGAGTGTTGTGGCATTATAAAATGTCTAAACTACGTTGAAGGCTTTTAGGTAATATTCCGGTTGTGGATATAACTATAGGAACTATATGGATATTTATTGCTTGCCACTGCCTTTTCAGTTCTATTGCCAGATCTTGATATTTGGTAAGGTATTGGTTCAGCTATTGTAGAATGGACATTATGGGTGCTCGGGACTATAGCAGTCTATAGCAGTATGATATATATAACTATGTTTACTTTGTCGTGAAGTGTGATGTCTGGTCTATTGAAATGAATGGGCCTGTCAGTTATGATAGTTCTGTCCCAGTATATTTGGAGGATGACAGAATATGTCGGAGGAAATAGGAGTGAAAGACTTACAATCCATTCACAACATGAAGAACCAAATGTCAGTAATTAACATTTTCTTGAGACTCTTGACATTATTATTACTTTTTATTTATTTATTTTTTTCAAAAAATGAATATTTTTATTTTATTTTTGATACGAGATTGATTACGGCGTAGTTCGTAGCGCATAACAGTATTTTTACGTTATGTAGCCCACATTAGGCTCACAATGTGTTGTTTTGAGCACTTGAAGCTGTATATACTACCGAGTTCCCATGGCCATCTTCCAGCTCGATCATCAGTCCCTGGTTATCATCTAGCATCAAAGCACTCATCAAGGCGAATCACAGGAGCCCAGACTCAGTGGGGTTGTGCCGTTTAATTACCGAGTTCCTATGGCTATCTTCCACCTTCATCTTCTTAAGTGGAGACCGTGTCCACAGGTCAGGTGGAGTGAAATCTGTGAAAGTGTGTGTACATTTTCACATCTGGCAGAATCCGGATGCGAGAAGCTGAGGATAGAACTAAGTGGCGTGCAATTGGAAAAGCCTATGTCTAGCAGTGGACTGCAATAGGCTAATGATGATGATGATGATATTTATTTACAGTATCTTCAGAACCTAAGGTACATTTCAAATTTCAGCTCAATCGGAGATCAGGAAGTAGTACAAATACAAATGTAACTTGCAGGATTTGATTACGAGCAAACGTCATGACAGGTGAAACTAATAAATAAAATGAAATAATAATAATAAAAAGCTTATAAAATAATAAGTACCTGATTAAAATAAATATTATTATTTTTTTTCCACCTTAATGAGAAAACATTAATAATCCTTTTTTGACAAAACTCAGAGTAAGTAGTCGTAGGGCGGCATAATCGGGATTGCACGCGGGCGCTGAAACATCTAGTGGCGGGCCAGTGTATAAGCTAAAGTTAAAAGGTTCCATTCTACTAATATTTGTATGCGTTCTATATTACGTTTTATAATATAGCATCTAAGTGTTTAGCCATGTTGTAAAAGTGTTATGATGTTGCAAACACTCCTTTGATATTTTTTTAATACTATTATCACTTTTGCACTGTATCATATCATTTCCATTTCATTTTGCCTGTAGTAACAAAAAATGAGATGTTTTGTTTAAAGTTATATCCAGTGCCAAGGAATTTTATCAGTCTTTTTATTTCCAAAAATATTTGTTTATTTTAAGTATTTTAATAAAATAAAATTATGATTTAATCTATGTGTAACAGCGAAACGCCAATCAGAATGTGTGACGTCATTTTACTCAAACAAAGGGTATCTTTAATAGGCATGCAGGGAACATCGGTGGGACAACGACGATGACGGGATCATTTCGGCGCTAATTTAACGCAACATATTATAACACTTTATGACGCAATTTCCGATAACATTATAAGGGTTACCTTATTACCTCTGTACCTCCATTAATACTCAATTCGTTCTTTAAACTAAGGGCCATATTTCACCTGTTACAAATATAAAGTTTTGATATAGCTTTTCTGACATATGTTTTGACGCAATTTATATATAAGATACGTCAAATTATCCAGTGAAATAGGGTCTTTGAATACCTAGTCTTCATAATATCTACACCCAATAAATTAAAAACAAAGAGTGTTTAGTCATGAAGAAAAATTTTATCAAGGCAGACAGTTCCGATTTGCCAATAGAGTTAATGATACTACTATCATCTACTATCTACATAGTAAGATTTTTCGCTGTGACCGCATTGCTGTGTGTGCGTAATACGACGTCACGCGGACCATGTGACAACAAAGAAAGTGTAGGCGGCAAAATTTCTATTTGATTTTTATTTGTGTGTTTATTTTAGTTCGGTTATTATTTACGCAAATACTTTTTATAGCCTTAAATTGATTGTTTAAAGTTTAACAACTTTATTAAAAATAGGCAAATACCCTATTTTCCCATTTCGGTATTAAAATAACAACACAGAAAATTACATGGTTTTCATCACTTCTCTATTTCTTAAGTCGATTCTTAATAATCGATTTGCTTAACCAAGAACAGAAAGATTTAATCGAGACAAAACTATGAGACCAAAAAATTAAGAGAAACACAACTATTTGACTGCTTCTAAAACAATAAAACACAAGTTGTTTAAGTTTATAATTTCTACTCTTCCAGGAGATTTTTCAGATGATGTTATATTTTCAGCGATGCGTAATTCCCAAGTTACTCACGCGAAGCGCTTTAACTCAGTTAAGAACTTTTATTTTCAATCTTTTAAGATTGAAAATAAAAGTTCATCCCTTTTATTTTATAAACAGTAATATATTTTAAACTATCTTGCTCATGTATCACTTTATAACTGTAATTTATAAAATATTTGTACTCAAAATTTAACAGAAAAAGTAATTGTTAATTTTTTATTCCACTTTGTTTTATTATCAGAAACCCATAATGTCCCACAGCTGGGCTCGAGTTCCCTCTCAGAAGAGGTTAAGGTTAACGTCACACATCCCCACGCTAGCCAATTAGCCAAGTACTAGTTGGGAACTAGCAAGACAACGTGGCTACGTAGGCAGGTAATCTTGCCGTTGGATGTTTTCAACCCGCCTAAAGGCCTCCAACTAAGCTCACGACTATTATGTTATGATAACAACCGGGACTGACGGCTTAACGTGACCTCCGAACCACGGTGGTCCTCAAGGTATCAAGCCGCCAGCGGTCACCCATCCAGATACTGACCGCGCCTTCATTGCTTACCCTCGGTGATCGTGTCGAATCATCGAGTACTACTAGGCTATGGGCGCCTATTTATTTGCCTGGGGAAAAGATAATCTAACTTCTTTTAATTAAATAATAATTTAAAAATATTTAAACGTTAGGCTGTATCATATATGTAAAATAAATATACCAATGATGACATTGAGTTCTAAGCGCCAAAAATTTAAGAAACTCGTACAAAATAAAGGATTGTAAGATAATTAATGAAGTTATATACTGTTTTTTGCTTTTATATTATCTATAGCATACGGTACAACTCCTATGTAGGCGGAGTTTACCTGTAAGTAATTATTACACTATTGCTGTTTTCGTCTGTGATGTTTATACTTTTATTTTTGTTTTTTTAAGTTATTTTGTCTTATACTTGTTCTACTTTTTTATTATTTTTATTTGCACTACTTTTGTTTTTTTCATTCAAGAGCGTACAGTTATCTGATATATTTGCAATAAGCAAGTCATGCCTTTTTATTTCATACCCTACTTGAGTACATTTTAAAATATTCGACTGTTTATCCCCACTTGCAACTCTCGTGTCTTGTAAATGGCTATACCAATTTTAGTATAACCTAACGTTTTGAAATGTTACTCATTATCCCCTTTTATTTGATTTCCATGACGCTGTTGTTTTTAACATTTTCCAATTACGACTTTACGTCCTCTAAATTACGCCGTATCAGTCTTTTAGAATTTAATATTGAAGTCAACGAACAAACAAAAAAGTGCGTGCGTACATAGTACACATGTCAGAAGTAAAACTTCTTAGCTCTCTCCCACCTCTCGCTCCATGGCACTGTGCGCGATACGACAATCGCTCTATCTCACTTTTTCTCTCGATCTTTCTCACTTGCTTGCTCCCTACTCTCACTCCATCGCTAGTTGCTTCATGCTATCTTACTCTCTCTCAATCGGTCTTGATCGCTCTCTCTCTCTTTTTCGACACTTCCGTTGCATATTTGCGTGATGTTACATTTGTAAAAAATTTACCTTCATGCGCCTACAGAAGTTTCACTTCAAAAATCCATATACTTGTCATATATCACAACAAAACCATCTTCAAATAATTTTTCCATATTTTTTCTGCTCACACATACATACTTCCATCATTTACACAAATGTGTGCAATGTAATTGTAATTTATACGAAACGAACAGATTTATTTTTCGCATATTACTTATTTTGCAATTGCCAGGGACATTTTTTGAAGTGAAACTTCTTTAGGCGCATGAGGGTAAAATTTTTACAAATGTAACGTCACGCAAGTATGCAACGGAGGTGTCGAAAAAAAGAGAGAGAGAGCGATCGAGGCCGATTGAGAGAGAGTAAGACAGAGCGAACGCGAAGCAACTAGCGATGGAGTGAGAGTAGGGAGCAAGCAAGTGAGAAAGATCGAGAGAAAAGTGAGATAGAGCGATTGTCGTATCACGCATAGTGCCATGGAGCGAGAGGTGGGAGAGAGCTAAGAAGTTTCACTTCTGACATGTGTACTCTAACGCACGCACTTATTAAAAAAAAAAGTGGCAACACTATCAATCACTCAAACGTGAAAAAATGCTTCATTTTCTTGTTCTACGTGCGAATCTACCCTTTTTTATTTGATCTGAGTTTAGAATTAAAAAAAATGCGTTTACCCTCTTTACCTTTTCTGTCTGTACCATTGAAACACGATCGTAAACGAAGGGTAACGTCAGTCAGCAGGACAACCATAACATACTCCAGTCAAAAAACTGTACTACGAATAAACTGACAAATAAATAAAATTATGAAAAAACCTTTTTAAGATTTTCTATGGGTGTATAGACGGTATATTTCTACAAATTCAAACTGTTCTTTTGATCTATGTCATTGACTCCATTTTAGTCGATTATAAACAATGCAATAGATTCGCTTCGATTTTGTTACAATTTGAATAAATTCTTATTGACACTGATAGGATTTTTACACCGCAAAGCTATAGCTAAAACTTGGTACTCTGTGACAGAAACCAACATAGAATACAGAGAAAAAGTGAGTGCAGTGAATGTCACTTTTGTGCTATTTTTCTATTAAAAATTTTCATTAATACTGTTGTAATAAAGTTTATCACATTTTCGATAAGCTCAATTATCAAACTTTAACTGTCATAGCTCTAAAGACGTGTAAGTCGACCTTGTATTTTAACACTGTTCAATTATATCACTGCAATATTTGCCGTCGCTATGACACTCACGAAAAATATTATTAGTAAAAGTTGGCGTGACTCTGCGTCGCTGATAGTTCTTGCTAAGCGAACGAATGAGGTATTACCGCGAGTGCATAATGGTGGCTGTGTAAATTACGACATATTGTTGCAGACTCGAACGAATACGGCTTCGTTTGCTAACGGCGTGGTGTTTCCCGGCGGTGTCACTGAGCCAACCGACGGCTCCCAACGTTGGCTGAGTCTTCTCTCCAACTTCGGGTATTCCAAAGAAGATTTTGAATCTTTCCATCACCCTGGCGGCGCCATTACGCCAATTTTCCAAGAGGATCCCATTCAAAGGTAATATTATGTGAACCTTGACATCTGACGTATTTGTGAGAATAAATATATAGGTATATATAAAATGATAATGACAGTAAATAGAAATGTGCTTGCACAGTTGTTTAATATGTTTAATCTAATGGATTATGCTTAAGTAAACATTAACCAAAGCAGTGAGAACACCTATAATATAGCACCTGATCTTATAATTTTAGTTAACTAGACTTCTGTTTGTTCATTTTCTGTAAACTTTTAGTGTTAGAAGAAGTTTCTTCTGATGCTCTAGCAGAATACTAATTTACACTGTCTAATACATATAAATATCTGTTGCTGTACCTAATAAAAAAATATCAGTTAAATATGTTCATTGTTGACAATAATCAACGCTGTAAGATGGTATTTGCATATGAGATAAGCTTGTTTAGTGATTGAAGCTGGTTGACTGACACTGTTAAAATTCTTAGAAGAAAAATAAAGTATGCAAAAAAGTTCCTATTAGTAACTAGAAATAGTGTTTAAGGTTGTATACTTGTTACAGAAAATTTTTCATTACTGCAAGTAAATTAAACATTTTCTAATAGATGTGAATGGAGATGTTGAACATTTAATAATTGTGTCAACAAAAAGTTATCAAAGCAGATCTGATAAATTAACTAGCGTATGGACACTAAATAAATTGGCCTTTGAGATGGCCATGTGTTATCTATATTGTTAGTTACTACACTATGTATACATGTGCTTTTAAAATCTTCTATCTATATATATTATATATAACATTCTCATTTTCTAAAATTTAAATTTTCACATTTTATTTTCTAAAATGTGCTCTACTGGCTTACCTAATATAGTTAACGTCACACTTTGACCAATGGGACAGAGCATTATTGAAAAGAGATGTATATAGAGCTGTGTGAGTTCCAGCAGGGGACTATTACAGGCTATTGTACCCTGCCACAATCTGCTGTTGCATAGTGTGTGCAGATAGTGACAAAACAAAACTGATGTGCAAACAAAAACAATCTTTGAACCAAGTTACTATGTCAAAACTTGAGCTCAATTATTGCAGATCTTTCTGGATTTGTAGAGTTACACAAAACAAAAAAATTTAGTATTTTATCTATACAAATAAATAAAATGGGAGTGTTTGTTTGTAATACTAAAAAAACACTTTTTACTAAATGTTTATGTATGTATAAATAAATGAATATTTCGGACATTTTAACAAACAATGCCACAGTATATCTACCGAAAATAACTTTGTTTACGATTTTTGACTGTTTGTCTGTCAGTTTGTTCTGGGTAGTCTCTGGAACAGCTGGACCGATTCTTTCACTGGCAGATTGCTGATGATATAAAAGTAAATTAGGCTGCGTTTTTAGTCTAGCATAGCTCTGCACTGTTGTCAGCAGTTACAACTCAGCTAGTAAATAGATACGATAAATTGGATATATTCCTAAACTTTTAATAATTCAATTCAATGTTAGACTGAACATATAAAATTGACTTAAAACTTGAGTTAGGAATTGAAATATAATTATATATATTAAAATTGACATTTTAAATATTTGACAAGTATAAATATTTAACATGGACATATAGCATTGTTCACAACACTGCAATATTACTTGACCAATATAACTTAAAAAATTTAATTAACTAGCGTACTATCACCTCAAAGGCAAGCATTAATCTTGTGACTTTTTGAATGATTTGTTTGTGTGGTAATGATTTTGATAAATCACTCCTTGGAATTTCTCTTCTTCTTCTTCTTTTCTACTTATCTCTCCCTATTATAAATTTAATCAAATAACTGTACTGTTGCAACTGTGCGTTGCAATATGTTATGTGTGTGTTGCAATATGTTATGTGTTCAAAAATATGAAAAAGCGAAAATGCCTATTTCCTTTTATAGACACATTCAACTAAGAATAACTGCTATCCGAGAGACATTTGAAGAATTGGGTCTCCTCATATGTAGTCGAAAGCACAAGAAACATCGGATTGGGCAATGGGCAAATGTTATTGAAGACTTTGACATAGCATATTGGCAAAATCGGGTAAATATATAAATGGTTGAAAGTGATTTCGATGCATCTAAAAATATGTAATTTCAAACCAGAGACTACATAACCATTTAAAAAAAATTGTAACTTCAAAGTTTTTATACCAAAAAAGAACATGATGTAACAATGGTTTAAAAATAGAAAGATTATAACAGACGTCTGTAATTTGTTAGTGATTAACTACAACATTCTAGTGTTCTACATTTAAATTTTACTATTCAAATGTAATTACTGAGCTATTTATATTTTTTTGTTACTTTCAACTTCTTATATATATAAATAATATTTTTATATTATTTATTTATATAAGAAGTTGAAATATGTTCAAATTTTTTACATAAAAAGTAACAAACTTCAAAGATTAAACTTTTTTAACCTCCTATGCTTAAAAAACTAATAAGCAAAGAACACAGAATTGGGATATATAGTATTACCGTGAAAGAGACACATTGTATTATATTGATTGACTGCCTCTGAAGCGCAGTGATGGCGTATGGGTCTGCAGGTTTTGGGTTTGATTCCCGGGTCAGACCAAATATTTGTATGATCTGCAAATATTTGTTTCGAAGTTTGGGTGTTTTCTATGAATAATATGTATGTATTTACAAAAAAAGTGTATATGTATTTATATCAGTTATTTTGTACCCATAACACAAACTCTACTTAGCTTGGGACTAGATGGCGATGTGTGTAAGATGTCCAAAATATTTATTTATTATTGTTTATATTTTGATTAATTTTGAATATTCCATAAATAAAATTATCTATGCCTTAATTTCAGCTACACAAGAACCCAGAAGACCTGTTATTGCTCTGTGAGGAACAAAAGTGCTACCCTGACCTATGGTCGCTGAACTTCTGGAGCAACTGGCTAACCCCAACCACTATAAAGAAAAGGTTTAACACTGCATTCTTTGTTGCTGCTGTAGAAGAGAAACCAGAGATTACTAGTAACGAGGAAGTGACTAAAGTTCAGGTAAGGGAATTAAATTAAGAACCACTTTTACCTTCTTAGCCTTTATTACTGTCAAGATTATTTTTGGAGTCACTGGTTCTACCAGTTTTTTCTGAATGGCAGTTTTTCTACGGAGTGACTGGCATCGGACCTCTGCAAACCTGAGGGAGTGATTATTCGAAGATTGAACTTATAGTTAGTTTATTTGAGGGTGCTGACTTCTTCTTTCGATAAATTATTGGAAGTATTAGGAATAAATATAGTGAAAGATAGAATTTGAAATAGACTGGTGAATGAAACGATGAATGACTGGTACTTATGTGTTGCTCTGATACTGAAGCCACTTCACACCTCATACTGTTTCCCCTTTGGTGTACTGGCAATAAAGTGTTACATACATTGTTGTGGTATCATAAAGCAGAAGTTGTAGAAGCCACGGCATCTAAAACTTGATGAAGTTTATAAATATGCTATCCTTGTGGTGTAATTTTTAGATCGAAATAATAAATATAAACATATATGTACTTATTTTTTGCAGTGGTTAACTCCTGCCGAAGCCTTAGAAGGTAACAGGACATTATACCCACCACAACTTTATGAGATCAATCGACTGTCCTATGTGAAGGACATTACAGAATTGATAAAATTTGCGAATGAGCGTAGCAGATACAACACTGAGCTGTGGTTTCCAATCTTTGTAAAAGTGAAAGATGGCATGCTGCATTTACTGCCAGGTAACTTAATAAATATCATTTTTGTATAAAATGATATTTATTTTGTTTTTCTATTGATAATGATTGGAATTTTTGTTTTCAGGTGATGACTTATACCCTACAACTGTAGACTACAACGACAATACTATTAATTATATAGATAAAACTCTACTAGAATTAAGGGAAAGAAGTAAAACACTCAATAGACTCGAAATTTGCGAGAAGTACCGAGTGTTTATAATTAAAAATTACAAACCGGAACATCACATCAATATGGAAGAACAGATTATTGGAGCAAGGCCTATAGTATAATATTTCGTAGTTCCCGTTCATGCCTTAAATATTGGCCTTATTAGAAATAACAAACACAACAAATTAGCTTCTCAAGACAGGATTTAGCTCCATAGACAGAACCATGGCAAGCTCCAGTAACACTTGGCCGAACAGCCAAGATGATTATGAATTGCATGACGTAATAGGTGTCGGCGCTACCGCTGTTGTTGCCGCGGCCTACTGTCGGCCGCGCAACGAAAAGTGCGCCATCAAGAGGATAAATCTAGAAAAGTGGAATACTTCCATGGACGAGCTTCTCAAAGAGATCCAAGCCATGTCCAGCTGTAATCATGAAAATGTTGTCACATACTACACCAGCTTTGTCGTGAAAGAAGAACTATGGCTGGTGCTTCGACTTCTGGAAGGCGGAAGTTTACTTGATATTATTAAACATAAAATGAGAATATCCAACTGTAAACACGGAGTGTTTGACGAGGCGACTATCGCCACTGTGCTGAAAGAAGTATTGAAAGGACTAGAGTATTTCCACCAGAATGGCCAGATCCACAGGGATATTAAAGCGGGAAATATACTGTTAGGAGACGATGGCACTGTCCAGATTGCAGACTTCGGCGTATCGGCGTGGTTAGCTACCGGACGCGATCTCTCACGACAAAAAGTAAGACATACGTTTGTCGGAACACCATGCTGGATGGCGCCGGAAGTAATGGAACAAAATCACGGATACGACTTCAAGGCCGACATCTGGTCATTCGGTATCACGGCCATTGAAATGGCTACAGGCACTGCACCATACCACAAGTATCCACCGATGAAGGTGTTGATGTTGACTTTACAGAATGATCCACCGACATTGGACACAGGTGCTGAGGAAAAAGACCAATATAAAGCCTATGGCAAAACGTTTAGAAAGATGATATCGGAGTGTCTACAGAAGGACCCAGCAAAACGGCCGACCGCTACTGAGCTACTGAAACATTCTTTCTTTAAAAAGGCACGTGACCGCAAGTACCTAGTCTCTACGTTGGTAACAATCGGACCAAGTATGGAAACCCGCGTTCACAAAGCGAGCAGGCGACAACCGGGGGCATCCGGACGACTTCACCGAATGGAGACAGGCGAGTGGGTGTGGGAAAGTGAAGAAGATGATGACGATGAGGATGATGCAGCTCGTGACCGGCCCATGAATACTCTAGCGCGCGCCGACAGCTCCGACAGCGAAAGCGATGATACTCCCGGCGGCGCTAACTTCACTATCGGCTCCCTAAAGGCGGGAGAAGCACCCGTCATAAACCTCGTGCTGAGAATGAGAAATGCACGTAAAGAACTTAATGACATTCGCTTCGAATTCGCCGCTGGCAAGGATTCAGCCGATGGCATAGCAACAGAACTGGTCGGGGCTGGACTTCTAGATGCAAAGGATGCCGATGTGACCGCACGCCAATTACAGCGACTAGTAGATGAAAACTTATTCGCTTCGGCTGGACAGTCACCGCCGCGTTCTATAACGTTCCGTCTGGAGTCGGCGCCGCCCGAGCCTTTGGACGAACAGAGCTTGTTAGGCTTCGCACAGATCTCCATCGTTGACTAAACATCTGGCGCCCAGAATACTATTTACACGTTATGCTTAGAACCTACGTATCTTAGGGGTGGATATGGAATTATATTAGTTGTATACTGTTTATGCGGCAGTAATTTTTATACAATGATAACTTATGTAGCTCGTAGAGATGAGAAGGGGTGCGATTCGTCCGTTACGTCCCCTCGCCGAGTCCAGGCCATGCTGTCGTTGTACGAAAATTATCGCCGCGTAGCTCAAATGAATGTATATTTTACATTATGATTATAAGGGTGAATCTGAATTTATAAGAGTATTTTTTTGTGATCGTACCGTGTCAATTTGCTGCTTTCAAACACTGTAATCGATTAGGAAAACCTTTATTAAAAATTACGATGACAATGTATGACGGTCATAAGCGCGGGCTGCTTAAAAATATCCAACACGTGAGTTTGAGCACTTGTAGCATATTTTACTTTCTGTAATTGACTTGTATAAATCCTAAACAAGTTGAAAGTGCCATATTTAACAAATAATAATGGATATAATACTGTGTTACGCAGAGATAAAATCGCATATATAAATGATGATTACAGTGTTAATTTTAAATAGCAGGTCTATATAGCACCATAGAATGTTCTTTTTACATTGTTATTTGTTTGTTGCTTATTTTGGAAGTATTTTAATAATAAAAGATGAAATCGATTTCGGCAGGATGTTTTATTAAAATTTCTATGATTTTTCAAATATTTAAACTAAAAGCTATTTTGTTATGAAACTACAATTACATAATTATATATTTGTCGAGATTTCTCCGGCATTCGTACTAGCCCGTCGAACGAGCCCGACATCCGCTATAGGCGAGTACAGTAGTACTGCGCTGTGAGTAAAACTAATACAAATCTTGTGTATAAACTGAGTTTGGCATCTAAACGTCATCAACGAGTCTATATTCTACAACATACCAGAACATTACCAACTTTTTTTGTTCAAAACATACGGTAGTCTTAATTCTAAACGTTAACAGGAAAGCAATAACTGTATAAAAGTAAATATATAGGTACAAACATAACGATAACGTCCATAGCATGTTGGTCCACAAAAAAGAAGATTATCAGCTAACAGTATTAGATCTACATCAAGGCCAAATGCCATCGTTTTTAAGAAATATTTAGATTGCGAGTGTAATTGTACCTTTCGATGCCATGTTCCGAATATTGCATGTTGTACTTTACATAATATAAATATAGTAATTGTTATAGTTTTGCGCACTCTACCTTGTTAGATATATACATAGAATAAAATGGTGTCGCTCCCGCTGTTTGTTCAGTTTTAGTAACTAATACAATTTTCAAAACTATTACAAGATTCAAAAGAAATGTGTATATGTGTAAAACATTCATATTATAGAAGAGGAAATACGATAATTTCAAAGACTTTCATGCGAAGCCAAGTAGGGCCGCTAGTTAGATTATAATTTCCCCTGTTGTACAAGCATTCGGAAAAAAATCTTGTAACAATGAGATAGTGTTTAGGTAACGTGCACAAAAACGGTAAGTCAGTTACAGGTAAAACTAGTTAATTGCATTACAGTTCATTTATTTCTAACGTTTGATAGTTATTTAGCTATTTTAATTGACATTTTAATAAAATCCATTCAAGCCGTAGTGATAGTTAAAGCGTAATTTTTAAGTACAGTGGTATCAAGTAGAATTACTTCATAAACATTGTTCGAGGTTTTGTCAAGCTGGTCATTTAACAGAACACGGAAAGGAAAGAAAGGTAGGCAGTCCGGTTGGACTAAAGCGATATCTAGACAGGGCAGGGGAAATTTATCTCATATATCAATATAGATTAAAATCTGAATAGATTTTGCAAGACCTATTAAAGTTTTCTTATCAATAAATAGGTACTAAAATCCAAAAAGGTTTAGAATTTGTGGATATAATAATTCTATACTTTTTTCGCTTAAGTATTTAACAAAACAATCAAGGTTTCACAAATTCTGTTCTAAGACAACCTATTGTTTTGCCTTACGTGCTCCAACAGTACCTTTGCATTTCCTTGTTCGAATAAGAAAATTCTTAAGTGCACATGTGTCCAAATAGATTGTCTTACGTTACATAGTTCGAAAGATTCAAATTTTTATTTTAATATATATATATAGGTAAAACATATTTCAAATTATTTTAGGTCTTCCATATTATCGCATTCGAGTGAGAATACAACAGATTTCCTGACAATATTAATAAAAGAACCGAAATTGCTTAAAATTTTTCATTTTTATATTTAAGTTGTTCAATTTATTTATAATGACCGTCGCCTTGTGAAAAATTGCTCAAAATTTTCTCATTTTAGAATGTTTTTATACTTAGATCTAGTGCTAATATAAAGTATTGAAAAGAAATTACACAATAGTGACTAGGTAAAAAGGAGCTAATCAATAATTGTACTTAAATCTAACGCACTCACTCTAATAAGGCATTATAACAACATGAAACTGTGTCAATAATAGAAATAAGTAACTTTTATTTGAACTTTAACAAAATATAAGTTCGAGTGAAAATACTGTTTCTACCTTTATTACCCAACCATATAACCAAATTAAAAGTAAGTAAAATTTAAAACACTATGCACTAAGGAGGATTTAAGTAATGAGAGATTCGATTTATCATTTTTAATTATTGACACGTAATGTTTAATTTAAACGTAGGTTTAAAATATATGTTACAAATATAATACAAAGGAACAAATTTTTTAGATAAACCTGAGTTGCTTACATGGCATGAAAGGGAAATGGGAACAAAATCATTAGGTACTTTTATTATGTTTAAAATAAATTTATAGTAGGTATGACATATTCCCATAAAAAGCATATACCTTACCAATCATGGTGTTCAGCCATCCTTCACAGTAGTCACGCATCATTCCTCACTCCCAGAGAACTGATAATTTGTGATACTCAACTCATCCATACCATCATTTTGAGAAGAAAATCTTAAACGTACTGGAGTGACGGAATTCTTATAGGCATTATCTATCTCTTAAGATTGTTAATCCCGACCATGTTCTGCTGTATGTAACCTAGATGTATCATAAATAAACATTTTGATTTAATTTGCTGATTGACCACATATTGCAAGTATGCTGTCAATCTCAATTTGTGCCTGAGATAGATACTAAATCTAGGTTTTGCATACTAGTCTAGACACTACGCAAACAGATGCATATATAGAAAGGAAGAAGTATTAAACATATACGTAGTTGGCTTTTGTTTAGCGTATTTATATATATCATGAATGAAAACGGACCGTTTATTTACCATTTAGATTTGTACAAGTTTGGGAGTGTTTCACAGCGCTTAAACTCTACTGTCTTGTCCTCGCGTCAGTTTTTTATACTCCATCGGTAGCTCCTTATCGATAAATATAAAGAAAAATGTGCAGAAAATACAGAAACAGCAACATTTTTATGACTAGTATAATAAAATATATGGCACATCTAAAATAATAAAAATATAAAATAACTTTTGTGCGCAATTCTTAAATTCTATAAAAATAAATATAACAACAAACAAGACGGTTGGAAGACTAATTTGAGTGGAATGTTATTAGAAAGTTTTAAAAACTGTGAGATTCATTAAAAATATTATCATTATACATCAGATCTTTTTTAAACCTTGAAAAGCCGTTCCAAAGCCTAGGCCAATGTAATTAAAAAATAAATTTGACTTAGGAACGTGTAGAAGTTACAAATCTCTTGTGCTGTGCAGAAGAAAATATAGATTAAAGCTTATAAAGTAATTGTACCATGAGAAAGCGTATAGCAGTGATCTTACACTAATTTTAAGTACGTGAATTTAAGTTCTTGTACAAGAAATAATTGCTTAGAGTATAGTCAGGGCGCTGACCGAATAGTTTGACACAGAAACGGGGGCATTGCACTTTTATAATGAAAGTGACGTAATTTTAAATTATTGATTATACTACAAACTAATCTAAAAACGAAAGAGACCAAAATATAAGTAAGAAAGTGTTCAATTTTCACAATGAATGTTTGCGAACATTTTATGAATATCTTTGCCTTTAAAATGAATTGATATAGATACTATAATTCAATGCTTTTAATTCTAAGTACTCAAGTGAATTGGCCGTCACCGCACTGACTAAACTGTAAATATAATAATAACTCCTAGAATTATTTAACGTCCCCGCCAGAGAAACATAACTACAGCTCAGTAACTTTGATTTGGCAGACAGCTACAAAGACTGAATATGGAAGGTACAACTAAATTATCGTAAACTGCATCTATCCGTATCAAATTATATCAATTTCAGTATCATATTTACAATTTTTTTATTTTTATACGGTAAAACAAACGTCATTGAATAAGTTCGAGAATTTACACACATTCTCAATATAGTGATATAACAGAAAAACTAAGCACTTTCATTCCCACATAGGAGGCTTTTTAAAAGAATTGATTAGAAATTCCTTAATGGAGTTTTAGAATTCCTTTAGAAGCAAAATTTGTTTGGCTTAGCCATCGTAACCCTAGTAGTCTAGTTTTGAAGTAGTCGAAAACACTGTTCTATAGAGGACATCGTGTATCACATTTTTATACTGGTAAGAAAAATAAAAATAATATATTTGAGCAAAGCTTCTCACAATATTTCTTGACGTTTACTCAACCGAACAAAAAAGTTTAGCACAAAGGAAGGAACCGAGTCAACATCAGTCTGACGGGGCCGAGACGTCACTGTTCGCTCGAGGCTTTTCGCCGCAGTCGGAATCAAAACAGCTCCAACAGCTTCCGTTTGAAGTAATCCTTTAGCGGTGCGTAGTAATACGTGCGGAGGGCTAACAACTCCGGTTTGCGCCTTAGGGCTCTTAGAGGCGCCCATTCTGTTTCAAAGAGTAGTAACGCTAGGAGGGCTAGAGCTAACCAAGCTAGGGCGAAGGATGGGACGAAGGCTCGCAGTAGGCTGAAGGGCCGAGGTGCTAAGATGGGGACGGCCGGGGCGGCCAGGCGTGGGGCTCCGCTGGCCAACTCGGAGCCGGGGGCTGCGGACGTGGCTCCCGAGTCCGAGGACGATTGCTCGAATGATTCTCGGAGTCTGTATTCCGTTGGGAGTGCTGTAATAAATAACATAACTAGTAAATATCATTAAAGTATGTAGTAACCGTATCGCCTAAAGGTTAGGCTATATATTTGGTGGGTTCGGATGGCGTAAGAAAGCTGTTCCCGGGATCTCTCCCGTCTCAGGCGCAGAGAGTGGCACACCGTGTTAACGTTTTAGTCGGTTCGATTCCGACACACCGCCCCGCCGCAAACCCCGGTGGGGTGGGTTTCCATACGTAAAATAAAAAAAAATTGGTGAGATATTTTATATATTTAATTATATATGAGAAGGAATTAATTCTTTCAATTGTTAGGATTTTAGTTTACTAAAAATAACTATTTTAATGCTTTATAGTTGCGATCTCATATAGGATGATACCCTTACTTTTCCCGCTAGGTAAAAACGACAGGTTCAAAGTAAATTAAAAAATATTAAAATTTATTATTATGTTGCTACACACTATACTTTCATAACATTTAAAGTTAGAACCAATGTGAAAAGTAAAGTTAAGCTGAACGCCAAGCTATAAGAGATTTTTTCTTTCTACGACGCCTGTTAAATATTTCTATGGAGATCATTGTAACCCAATGAAAATATTATATATAAATAATAGTTCCAAAAGTACACATACACGCTTATCAATATAATGCCTTCAAAACATTTTAAATTAGAAACACTATGTATAAACAAAGTGAGGACGATTAAGGTGAAGTATATAAATAAATAAATATTTGAGACATCTGAAATAAATAAATTAATAAATATTTCGTACATCTTACACATAACGCCATCTAGACCCAAGCTAAGCAGGGCTTGTGTTATGGGTACTAGACAACTGATATAAATACATATTATACTTTGCTTTTTTGTAAATGCATACTTATTATACATAAAAAAAACTCCGAAACAAATATTTGCAGATCATACAAACATTTGGTCCGAACGGGAATCGAACCCGAGACCTCAAGCACAGCAGTCACATACGCTACTACTGCGCTACCTATACAAAGCCATCTAGTTTCGAACTCAGCAGAGCTAGACTATGTTTGTACTATGAAAGCTAAACTGATTCAAGAACAGCATTCGAGTTGCCTACAAGAACATCTTTAGGCAATTCGTTTAGAGACTACCAAGATACGGTAGCGCTTCCGTTGTATTCCTTGAGGCGCGAGTTAACTCTTTTGTAGCCATCCAAAGAAATTGTATAGTTCAATTCATGTCCAGAATTGACCGGTGTAAGAATACCATTATTAGAAGTCTGTCAGATAGAAACATTACGTCCACCACTCTTGGATTCTGCTCATGCTTTCCATCAGGCAGGGCAGAGTCATTTTGGCAGCTTAAATATAAAAAAAAAAAAAAAAAAAAAAAAAAAAGAACACTGGTTAAATACGGCGGTCTGGTTCTGTATCCATCATCTGTGTATATTATATTAATATATGTGGTCTGTTTCCTTTTCTTTTTGTTCGTGTTTTCCTTTATTCGTATTGTCTGTTTCTCTTAATGTAATATAGCAATGAATGTTGTGTTCGAATTAAAGTATTATTATACTGTTTACTACATTTAATAAACAAATAAATTACACGTTTAAATATATAAAAAGTAAAATAAAATAGATATTTAAAAATATAAAAAATAATAGACCACCGTCTTCGGGCACTGGGACCAAGAAACCGGTGGTAAGGGCTCCATTTTAAGGATACGAACCTCCTCACTATAAGTGTCGTGTCAAGGAGGATTGCCTTTTGTATCAGACACTCGATCCAGCCTTATAACCTGCTCCTCTTGAGGTCCTTTTACCGTGGGAGAGCCACGCTTCGGCATGAATGGGCCGGCTCGACCGGAGTGATACCACGGCCTCACAGAAAACCGGTGTGAAACAGCGCTTACGCTGTCTTTCATCGAGTGAGTGAGGATACCGGAGGCCCATATCCCGATCCAACGCTCCCTATCTCCCTCACCATCCCCCTTCCCCCCAGGCCGCCATAGTGTGGGTCACCATGCTGCATTGTTCTTTTTCGCATTGAGGATGGTGACCACCACTCTTGGATTCTGCTCATGCTTTCCATCAGGCAGGGCAGAGTCATTTTGGCATTATAATATATAAAAAAAAAAAAAAAAAAAAACGTGTGTGGTCTTATTACTTTTAAGCTGGTAATGTACAAAAGTACATAAAGGTATATACAAGGGGCGGTTACCGGGCGGTTTGTGGTCGTCGGCGGGGCGCGGATGGTCGCAGCACGCCAGCGCGATGTCGACGGCGGGCCCGCTGAGCAGGCAGGCGCCGTTGCAGGCCCGGGACTCCGCCCCGCCGCCCCCCTCTCGCCCCTCGCCGCCCTCGCCCGCGCTCTCCTCTAGCGGCGCGCTGTGCGTGGAGCGCGGCAGGCTGCTGTAACCTGCCACCACGCAACCACTAATTATAATCAATATTTAGGACACCTAACACACAATACCATCTGGTCTAAGCAGAGCTTATGTGATATATACATACTTTTTTTGTCATAGAAAACACCCAAACTCCGAAACAAATATTTGCAGATCATAGAAACATTTAGTCCGATCCGAGAACCAAACCCGAGATCTCACGCACAACAGTCGTATACTCTACCACTGTGCCACCGAGGCAATTTTGACCACCGCTACTTACTATTAACTGCCTAAGAAACGCTGTTTTTATATTTTATATCGATAACAAACAGTATTTTATGACTACATAGGTGCGTCCCGCAGTATGTGATAAGAGTGGTTATTGTTGTACCTCTACAACAATAACGGCAGACAACACCGTAGTGCGTGTCAAAATCAGTCATGTTGATTCAAAGATAATCCGGAACAAACAGACAAATAACTTTTAAAATTGATGTTTTGCTGTAAATACCACAGAGGTATACTTTCATTTGTATTTGGTAAAAAGCTCTTCATTTAAAATTACAGTCACTTAAATGCGACTTATATTATTATTAAATAAAAAATTATATAGATAAAAACGAAACAATCAGAACACACACTACCGACAATTGGACTTTTATTACATAAGTCTAACTCATTCACCATACGTTTAAAATGTATTCATCAACCCAGAACCTAAACCGTTGGAGCCACGAACTTGAGATTTTGCAGCTGATCCTTTTTGTCGTAAACAACAAATTAAAAGGATTTTTGGACACGTGATAAAAGAAGTTAAGTAATTTTCAAAATTAAAAATACAAAATTAAAGAAAAATAACAATCACGCAATTGAATCCATAGATAAAAGCAAGCTGGCTAGTAAAGTTATGGACAAAGAGATTGTGTGCCCTAAACAACACGAAGATTGTGTCTTGCAGATAAAGGTCCAACTATTGATTGCAGGCAGTTCTGTTCGTTTGTCACACATTCGCAACATAACTTGAATTGTCTTGAAAACGAAAATCGTCTGGAGTTCGTAATTCGATCATATTTCATGAAATTTGTTATTATACTTAGTCTTGCCATAAATATTGTTCAAAGATGAACAAAATTTTTTTAATTGTACGTAACCTTTTTTACTATTACAGTGTGTTAGTTTAATACATTAATATAAAACCATTAAAAATATATAAAGCTTATTCGAAGTGGTCTCCATTGGCTGCAACTAACTTTTAGGCCAATATTATCAACAGCAGCACGCACTCTTTCTATGGGAATAAATATTCACTGCCAAACGTATGTTGTATTGTTTTGGGGAATTACTCTCTAAAACTGACCATAAATCATAGACCAGTGGATTAATATCTGGACTAGTGGATGGCCAGTCTTCAGCACTGATAAGGTCCGGAACGTTAGTTTCTAACCAAGATTGGGTGGATCGAGCTTTATGACCCGGCGCCGAGTCTTGCTGAAAGGACCATTCTTGGTTATTGAACATGGTGTTGTTAACTACTTTCTTAAGAATGGTATCTTGATACACTTGTACCGACATTTTAATACATTTTTCACAAAAATATGGCTCAGTCACTACTTCATAGCTAACATCTCCCCAAATTAACAGAATCCCCAAACCATCACTGAATTCGGATAGTGCCCACGTTGTACTCCGTTGACTAATTCAGCTTATTTAGAGCTTTCAGTACAAAAACGGTCATTTTATTTGTTAAAATTTAATTGTAAGAAAAATCTCAATCGGAAACGAAATTTTTCTGTGACCATCATGACCAGTGCGTCTCTTATAGGCTGCAAGTCTTAAGTCATCTTTTAAATCTCCTGAATTAAAATGTTTTGCTTTCGAACAGGATTTCTTCGAATTCTTTCCCTTACTGCTTTAATCGCCTTTTTCGAACGAACACTACGTGTACGGCCGGATCTCTTTCTTTCACAAATAAATGAGGTTTCATTGTACCTATCAATATCCCGGTATATAAACATTTGACTAATGCCAAGCGTATGGAGGATTTTAAAAATTGTATTTAGCTAAATACAATTTTCTCCATATCTACCTTATGTAATACAATCACAGCGATTCGGTTCTCTTTATCACACCCCATTTCATTTTCACACAATTAACAAATGTATAAAAATGACAGATTCCAATGTTTATTTTTAATTGTAACAGTATTTATGGCCAGACTAAGTATTTTACGAATGTATGTGCATATACATCTAAAGCAACGTACCAAAGTCTCCAGTCATGGGTGTAGATGGAGTGGCTGGCACGCTGGATGCTTTTCTCTTGCCTCCTGTCGTCGGGTCCTCCTTATTGAAAAATACCAAAAAAAAAACAAACCTAAAGTTTTGGAAATATAAAAAAACTATTTTTGAAAAAGGTGTTAAAGGAATTTTCCTTCTTAAAATCTATGACAGCAATCGAAATATTCTATAGCGTAAAAAGGTATTAAAATGAACTTAAAAAATGGTAGTAGCATTAACAAAATTTATATTATAGACAAACTACAAAACTAATAAATAATAGGTGATTCTCTAACTGGTGTTTCCACTGCCCATATTTCCTTGAGTTCGATTACCACCCAGGACAAGCAACGATGAGTTCTTAGTTATCTATATAATCTGTCTGTTGTATCATGTGAATGTTCTGCATATTTTTAAATAGAGTAGTTACTTGTGACAATATATGCGTTTACACCGTAAATATACATTCATATATAAATTAATACATTTTAATATTTATCTATACATGAGCATAGTACACAGACAGTAGTACAAACTCTACCAACTGAACCATGTGGTAGGTGTTTCAAGATATTAATAGCAAAAACTTTGTACCCCTTTTTATATAGAAATTATGCGAAAGGAGTAGTATAAAATTTGAAAAAGTTAAAGTTTACATAGGAAACAAGAGGAAAGCTGAAAATTAAAAATAAAAAGAATTATGGCCAAATTTCGACCACTCGGCGACCACTAATTATTTTTAATACATATTACCATTAGCAACTATTACCAACGCGTACCTGGGGATCTCTAGGTGCTAGTAGACCGTCCCTTTCTAATATTTCTCGTTCCGTACGACCGACGTATTTGAACTTGGTGCCCCACGAAAACAGACCACCACCGGAGTAAACGCACGCGTCTGATGATGAAGGCAACCTGGAAATACATATAAGACTCAAATTAAGTTAGAAGAAACACAAATATTTAGCTACGTGTCTCCAAAATGGCGATCTATCTAAACCGCTATACCCATTCTATCTTCATCGTCATGAGAGACCAGGAGATATTATAGTGCCCAAGTGTGTGCTCCAACATAGGTGCACTCTCTGTTCCCTCACTCTCATAAACCGATGCGGCGGCTGTCCAACACGATCGGGGAAGAGATCAGGAGCCGGACCGACAGCTTTATGTACTCTCCAAGGCATGGGGTTCAGGCTTTCATAGTTCACTGATGAACATAGGTATCTCCTAAGGAAGGAAGTTTTGGCGTAATATACCAGCTGCCAGATTGTTTAGTGGGTTTGTGTTAGGTTTTACTTCTCTTTGTACTGATGTTGTCTCTCGTAGTTTGTGACCTTCTACAGCTCTTAAGACATGGGATTAATGGGGGTGGTGACAGACGGTATTTTTAATCCGTCTCTACACCGAAGGATCACGCTTTGCTACGTAATTGTAGTGAACTCATTGATGCTCACAAAAAACCAAAAATAAGACTAAATTAATTAATTTATTAATAGCTGGACCAAAATTTAAATGGGACCACACGGTAAGCACCAGCTTTCAAATAAAAAAAGAATCTACAAAATCAGTTCACCCAGTCGAAAGTTCTGAGATAAGAAACATAAAAAAATATACAGTCCAATGAACCTACTCCTTTTTGAAGTCGGTTAAAATATATAAATGTATGTGTGCAAGAGAAGTATTAGTAGCCAATATGACTATAGACAATCTGAAATAGATGTCAGTATTGGAGATGTTATCAGCTACTTACGTAAAAAACAACATCTGCTCTATGGCACAACACCAGACATGTCTGCAGGCTGCTCCACTCGGACATTTGAACCCAACAGTGTGCTTCTTCTGCAACGGAAAAATTTTACTTATTGGGTCTTGCACAGGATAAAAGTAATATTTCTATCAAATATGATGATTCTTGAGGCGTCGAGGGTTCGTTTCCTGCCTAATGGGATTAAATTTTAATAATCTATCTATACTTTTATGAGTATATCGAAATAAACGAACTAAAAAAACATGACTTTTGGCTTGATAAATTATCTGGAAAGCAAATAAATTTTTGACATCAGTTTCGGGTAAGTGCTAACATAAACTATATTGGAGATCGTTTTTTTGTTTTTGCGAAAGACGGTCCCCATTTCATGTCATCCACATTTTTTATATTTTTTATCATTAATTCCATCACGACGAAGACTTGAAGACTCGAAGACTTAGAATTGAAGACTTGAAATACTTGACATTGGCAGAAATAGCTGATCCGGCTGATTGCCATTCATCAAAAGAAGAAGATAAACTATATTACATAAAAAAAAACTTATGAATTTTTGATTTTCATTTTAATTTATACTGTGATTTTTGTTTGAATTTAAATGCTAATTTTGATTTTGAATGAGATTAAAATTTTTATTCAAAGTAATTATATCTTTGTTTTTGATAACTTTGATTTTGATGTTAATTTTATTTAATATGTTTTAATTTAATTTTATTTAAATTGTGTAATTGTAGGCATGCTTCAAATATGGACTTATATGGTCTGTAATAAACGGATATTATTATTTTTAAAAAACACATTACAAAAAGTGAAATACGGTTCATTGTGAGCAAAGACGTGATACGAGAATTATATATAATAGATTTATTTGTTTGTTAACTTAATACAAATACTTTTCAAAAACTCACTAAAAAAATCTCTTTGTAGCTCATGAAATGTACCGTCAATATGTAAATATAATGCGATACACATTAATAATCAGAAATTCCATACTGGACTAAGAATCAGCACACCCAAGTTAAAACATTATAATGTTAATTGAAGGTCGTTTTCATAAAAATTCAAGACTTTTCTCGAATATGTAGTAATTAGTAGCAAAACACGCGATTGTTACAGTTAAATATGTACGCATTGCTGACTACTGTTGTACGTAGTTTTATTCGTAATGGTTTTCTAAATAAGTTTAAATAGCTTTAATACAAATTCTACCCTTATAAATAAACATGTCCAGACATTTTAACACAACGCCATCTAGTTCCAAACTAAGCAGAGCTTGTACTATGGGTACTAGATAACTGATATTAAAGTGTGTATTGTAGTAAGTGGACTAATGATAAACAAATTTATAAATTTCTTAATAAACATTTCGGACATCCAACATACAACACCATTCAATCTCAAGCTAAGTAGTACTTGTATTATGGACAACTAAAATAATATAAAAACTTACGAACCTTTGTTTAGAAATACATATGATACATAGAAAACACGTAAACTCTGAAGCAAATATTTGCAGATCATACAAACCTTTGGTTCGACCCGAGAATCGAACCCGAGGCCTCAAACACAGTTGTCGCATACGCTATCACAACACTAATATAAAATACGTATACATTATTGATAAAGAAGTGAATAATTATTTTCAAAAAAATACTCGACTGTGTATAATTTTAATATTTTATTTTCTTTTTAATTTTGATGTACCCAGTGGTGTCACTCTCACGACTAAGACGAATATATTGACACCACTCTCATAAATATACGACAAGCCGTTTGGGCTCTAGAGCGTGCTAAAGAAATATACATACGTACATACACTCGAAAATATAACCCTCCTTCCTTCGCAGTCGGGTAATTACACTTACAGAACAAATGGTGTTATCACACAATTTTTAGTGGATGGCCTGGGACCTGGGTGGGAATCGAACAGAAATTGTTACTCGACCAACAGGCCAATAAAATATTTATCTATGTATGCAAATGAATTAAATGGAAACGTGTAAATAAATTCAAATTAACAGCTTTTCACGAATTGCATGTGAAAGTAAATACGGTACTTACATCCAAAAAATATTTTTTGTCTGTCTGTCAGTTCCGTCTAATCTCTGGAACGACTGTTCCGATTTTGACAAGTCATACACTGACAGATAATTGATGTTAATGAGACTAACATAGGATATAGGTTACTTATATTTTATAAAATTAAAACCAATTAAATAACGAACAATATTCAATTCAAAAGCAACAAAATCCGTGAGTAAATAACCTGAATTAAAATGTTTTATAAATCTCGGTCATTCAATCTAGTCAGTACCAGTTTCAAGCACATTCATAATAATACAAGAAACCGTTACAAAAGTCCAGTATTCAGGACCAAACATAGGGTGAGCACAGATGTACTAAATCAAGTATGGACAGATGTTAACGGAATTATTGGTCCTTGTTGAATTTTATTTAATAAACGAGTATGAACTGTATTATATTGT
This sequence comes from Hyphantria cunea, assembly GCA_003709505.1. NCBI lineage: Eukaryota > Metazoa > Arthropoda > Insecta > Lepidoptera > Erebidae > Hyphantria > Hyphantria cunea. The sequence goes on along the minus strand of PKRV01000251.1, from coordinate 1,230,328 downwards.
GCTAAGTATTGTTGATAATAAAAGGCAGCCATTCAGGTATTTTATAATACATGTATGCACTAATCCTTGTTATAATGTGAAATAATTGCAGGCATACTGGTTTTAGTGTAAGGGTGCCCATAAAAGGAATTTGCATAAAAAAAATATTTGTTTCAAATATTATTTTCTAGATTATTGTTTTTACAATATACTTAAAAAGTATTTCTTTTATTTAGTGATTGTTTAAATCCAGAAAATATTAAATAATGACACAGATGTACTAAATCAAGTATGGACAGATGTTAACGGAATTAGTGGTCCTTGTTGAATTTTATTTAATAAACGAATATGAACTGTATTGTATTGTGCTAAGTATTGTTCATAAATAATAGGCTGCCGACATCAATTGAATAATAGTTATTTTATAATACGTATACGCACTAATCTTTGTTATAATGTGAAATGATTGCAGGCCTACTGGTTTTAGTATAAAGAAGCCCATAAAAGGAATTTGCATAAAAAAAATATTTGTCTCAAATATTCTTATCTAGATTCTTTATTGTTTTTACAATATACTTAAAAAGTATTTCTTTTATTTAGTGAATGTTTAAACCCAAAAAATATTAAATAAAAAGTAAAAATTAAGGGAGGGCAATTCAAACTTACAAAACGCGTCACTATTGGTCGAAACAAATTGTGACGTCAATAGTCATTTAATCGAAATTATCAGAGTTGAAATACAAACTGTGTTAGTTGTTTTTGTGAGAAAAATTACCTTCTGCCATGATTTTTATACATAGCGAGAGACGCTCATAGCCCAGTTGCACTCGGTGATTAGAAACAATCAGCGAGGGCAAGCAACGACGGCGCGGATAGTACCTGGATGGGTGACCGCTGGTGGCATGTTACCATGAGCGTCTCCATGATTCGGAGGTCACGTTAAGCAGTCGGTCCCGGTTGTTATCATACGATAACAGTCGTGAAGCTTAGTTGGAGGCCTTCGGGCGGCTTAAAAACATCCAACGGGAAGATTTACGTAGCCACAACGTATTCTTGCCAGTCCCCAACCCGCGCTTAACGCTGGCGTGCGGACGTATGGCCTTAACCCTCTCCTGAGAGGAGACCCGAGCCCAGCAGTGGGACATTATGGGTTGTTGATTGATGATTTTTATAGTAATTAAAACTGTAAATAAGTAAATATAGTAACTGAAACACGGAATAGTAAACAAACACGAAATGATAATGACGTCATTGGCTGTGCGTAAAATAGCGGCGTTAGAATAACTCAAATTTAGTCAGTGTTTGAAATTACACTTTGAAAAATAGTTTGACTATTTTCTGGCCTATTTATATATTTTTTCCTATGTTATACAGACGTATATGATTCGATTAAGAAAAAAACATATATTACCTATTGTGGGCCAAAGATATATATTTTTGAATAAAATCGTTTATAGAATGCATTCTATAAATAGTCAAAAAAATGCTAAACATTATTTAAAAATATAGGTATTCATACGAACATATACACAATTTTAATATATTACATATTTACATATCCATTATTCACCTTTTTTTTAAAGACGATTTTTAAAAACACCCAGACTAAGAACAACAACTTGTGGATTACACAAAGTTTCGTTCCATTTGATGATCGCGCACACAACACATCATTAGAAAGCGGCGAGATGACCACTGAACCACTCCACCATTCTTGCAGTCCTAAGGGGTTATAGGTACTTACCTCGGGGTAATTTAAATGCACGATAAACATCCGTCCTTCGAAGTTAATTTTGTGCACTTCGGACCACTTAAAGTGGTGGGTCTTCCTACTGCCTTGAAAGATGAGGATGCCGCTGTGGTTGATACCCAGGTACAGCTGGTTGCCTCGATGGTCCTGCTTAATGAGTGTAAAAGGAAAAATATCTGTAACATTTACAATTTTACAGTCAAAATACACAATATACTAGTTTTATTTGCTGTGTCCTTTCTTACCAAACTTTGTCAGTACTAAAAATCATTAAAATAGTATCAGTGGTTTAGCCGTGATAGTTTATTAGTAAGGGTAAGTGTTTATAGGCTATAATCTTTAGATTTATATTTTTAACTATTTTCCATATTTGATACAAAATAAAAAACAAAATGTTATGTTTCAAATTGTATTGTTTATTTTATTGCGTATCTTAAGATTATAATTATCGATTTTAGCATTTACGGAATTTCATTAGTTTCAGATAATTAAATGATAAATGCTTAAAAGCAATACGATATGATTCAATTTAAAAAAAAATTGTTATCCACTTTAATGCGCATGGTACGACTGAAATAAGCTATATATTATATTTGTTCATCACATAAATTTTTACTTTTAGAAACGGCAAAGGTTCTAGGCCAAACTCGGGTGTATGACAGAATGAGAATCTTCTTGTTTTTTTTCTTTTTCTTACGAATGGCAAACTATTCTTCTTCTTTTGATGATATGGCAACCAGTCGGATCTGCTATTTCTGCCAATGTCAAGTATTAAAAGTCTTAAATTCTAAGTCTTCGCCGTGATGGAATTAATGATAAAAAATATAAAAAATGTGGATGATATGAAATAGGGACCGTCTTTCGCAAAAACAAAAAACGATCTCCATGGCAAACTATGCCGGTGTCGACAATTCTGCCAATGTCAAGTGGGATGGAAATATGTGGGTTTTATGAAAATAAAATGAAAATAAAAACAGAGTGACACAGGAAAGGAAAGAATGGAAAAGGTTGGAGGAGGCCTTTGTCGATTGGCAAACAGATCTCGGAAAGATAACCAAGCAACAGATGTTAGTTTTAATAGTTTATATAGTTTAAGAGTCCAATGTTATTATTTTATAAGAGAAACGCATTGTAATTTATTAAGAGATTTGAATACAAGGCTATATTATTATTATATATAAAAATAAAAGAATTGCAATTATCAAAATTTTCCAAAATTAGCAGTTAACTTAATGTGGGTCAACCTCCTTTTTCATTATTAACCGAACCGATGTAAGGTACTCGTCAAATGACGTAAAAATGACATTATGTGATATCGTTTTTTGTTTTTGCGAAAGACGGTCCCCATTTCATGTCATCCACATTTTTTATATTTTTTATCATTAATTCCATCACGACGAAGACTTGAAGACTCGAAGACTTAGAATTGAAGACTTGAAATACTTGACATTGGCAGAAATAGCTGATCCGGCTGATTGCCATTCATCAAAAGAAGAAGAAGACGGTCCCCATTTCATCTCATACACATTTTTAGGATTTTTTTATTACTGATTTCATCACGACGTAAACTGATTGAAGACTCGAAGATTTAAACTTTGAAGACTTTAAGTACATGAATTTGGCAGAAATAGCTGAATAGCTGGTTACCGTCTCATAAAAAGAAGAAGGACGTTTGGTTATGTATAGAAATACGTATACGTTTGTTATATGCGCATTACTTTTGAATATCCTATACCGCTGGATCGATTTTGGTCTTTAGTATCGTTAGATTAGTTATACTTTAGTAAAAGTATACTTTACACAGAGTACAATATATATATAATATGAAACTTTAAATAACCGGTTTGTGAATTGATAAATATTCTCTCCGTGTTTGCAACATTTTTCTGCTTCTATTGGTCGCAGGATATCTAACACTAAAATATTGTTTTTAAATATATAATATATATAATAATAATTTCTGGAATGAACGCGCGTTCATCTCCAACTCTTTAGTTCCACAATATTAATATGTATATATTATTACAGCAGGAGAGCCATGCTTCGGCGCGAAAGGGCCGGCTCAACCGGAGTAATACCACAGCGATAACAACGTGAAACAGCGCTGTGTTTCATCAAATGAGTGAGGATACCGGAGGCTCATAAACCCCAACTCCTCCTCCATCCCCCTCCCCATCCCCCAAAAGTCGGCTCTAATCAGGCCGACACCCCCACCACTGTCACTCTTGTACACCAAGATCAACAGCAGTAATCCACGAACACACCGAGTTATGACCCTCGGGAAGTCCCACGAAAAATTAAACTGTCTTGGAACGTGGGTGGATTAACGAAATTAATCAGAAGGAAAACTGGAGGAGTTGGAAATATAACATGTCCACCTCCTTTGCAAAGCGGGAGACAAAATGAAGTCAAAATAGGCAGTCTCCGTTTCAAACCGGAAACTATATTTGATTTCTATAGTATGTATGGCAGAACGGAAATTCGCCGCAGTTGACACAAGATCCCCATAATATACCGCCCCAGATATGGATTATAAGCTATTTAGCATTATGTTACGTTCATTGTACTAACTGACCCAGAGGACATGATGATAAAATCTCTCTATATATGTATATATATATTTATAAGTCAAGAACAGCTGAACCGATTTGGCTGAAAATTAGTGGTGAGATAGCTTAGAACCAGGAGACGGGCATAGAATACTTTTTAAATATAATTTTTTTCTACCCGCTTGTGTTGATACCAAACTTCCTGTTTCCAAGGTGTGTAAAGCCTTATAAGAAGAATACTGGCAAAGAATCTTATGACCACTCTTTTTGAAAGTCAAATACATTATATCATTGACTATTACACTATAATTAAAATTATCATTGAGATATACCGCTATGGTGTAATACGCGTTTGTAGATAACTCACGCGTACATTTGATATAGTCTTACATTTCCGCAAGGGTAGATTCGTAAGTAATGTGCTAATGTGGCAAATAAGTTCATTGAATTTGATGAGTACCTTGACAGGATGAGGGTCGACTCCATACGTGTCTAGCTGGCAGGCGATCTTCAGGAATGTGCGCTCAGCTTCTTGTGTTGTCATGCCCTTAACCCCACCGCTACCACCTGGCGTTCCCTCCACCGGTTCCCTGTGTAGTTCCTATGGGTTTTGTAAACAATTTTAAATTTCTCTGTTATGTTCGTATAATTCTGTTGTGGTTTATAGCTTGCAAAATACTTAGTAAAAATTGTTATCAATGCTTATTTGTATTATCTGTAAGTAACGGAACACTAGAAGTTTTATCAAAGGAGGAAAATATCCTCATATTCAAACTTATATTCGACAAAGAAATACCTGAATTATTATGGTTTCATAAGTATATGGGTACTTTTCGCTGTTAGAATTTAAAAATACCTAACTTCTACAAACAGTAATTGTCACTTAAGATTTACATTATTGAATTTTCAAAAATAGCCAAATTGCATTAAGAAGAACTTCTTTGTACGTCAATAAGTTGATTCCTCCTAAACGGAAGGACTTATTTAGGTATTTTAGTTTATTTCGTGGAGATTGACCCTACATATTCGAAGGAAAAATTTGTAGAAGACTTCTCCTAAAGACTAAATATTTGATGGCAATTTAAGTCGCGCTTATAATCCCTTCAATAAAAATATAATCCGCTTATAATTCCCTTTTTAATTTATACTTGTATGTGCTATTTTTAAGGTCGGTCAAAAAAACATTAGGTAATAAAGTAACAATTACAAATAACGAACATAATTGTGTTTAATCAATAAGTATCAAAAAGTGATCGAGAATATAACACTTTCGCAATATGAGTTATCATATAGAACTGACCACTTCCTCTGAATAAATAAGTACCTACCTAATTGTTGCATAATGAAATTCAAACAACGTGTTGTGGCTTCGTCATTATTTCTCTGGAAATTGTACGAACGATAGCCCAATAATTTCGCAACATTTAAATCATTGTGCAAGATATTTTGTGGTATTGTGAAATCATACACGAATACAGGTTTTCTTTATGGTATATAGGGCAAACGAGCAGACGTATCGCCTGATGGAAAGCGATTACCGCCGCCCATGGGCAGAGGTGTCACACTTGCGTTGCCGGCCTTTGGGGGATGGGGAGGGGGATAAAGGGAGGGGATGGGGAATGGGGCTCCGGTATCCTCACTGACGCCATGAAAAACGGCACAAGCGCTGTTTCACACCGGTTTTCTGTGAGACCGTGGTAACATTCCGGTCGAGCCAGCCCATTCACATGCCGAAGCGTGGCTCTCCCACGGTAATAATGGGTTTAGAAACACGAGTATTTTTTTTAAATATATATGGCAAAATAGTTCATGTTTTATTAAGTGCTATAATGATAAGGTAACAAAGAAGTTAACGAGAAATTTGATGGTCTATTGTTAACAGTTTTCGAGGGGTTCTTAAAAACTCTTAATTCACGATTTATATACAAATAAGGCATAGTTGACGAAGCATACTATTTTTGAGTATAAGGTTGAAAACGTGTCTAGTCACAATTCAGAACTTCTAAAAACTCTCACAACATGTAAAAAACAAGTACAGATAGATGTTAATAATGTTATAAGGTACCCTTTATCAGGTTGGTATCTTATAAGGTCCCTATTGAGGTAGGAATTTTAAAACAACTCTACGCTTATTCAATATACATACAATAATAAATACTTTCTTGGGCTCACGTTGTAGTTTTCGTTTTAAATTAAGGTAGTAGAGCCACGCCAATTTCAGCACGAACGGGCCTTCTTAACCAGGGCTGTAACACCCCCTCACAGAAAACCAACCCAAAATGACCGCATTTGTGCGTCGTGTTTTGTTGGTACTGATAGATTAATGAGTCACAAATACTGTTTATTTCAATATTAACTTTATTTTAAGTAAAAGTACCAGGAACACATACAGTCACTACAATGTTACAGAGCAGAGAGAGACGGTCGAGCGTGAGCTGGTGTTGCAAGGCGCAAAGTTCAAAATTACAAAATTATATTTAACACTCCTCCTGAATTTAAGCCCTTTCAACACTGACAATTAACAAAAGTGCTTGCCAAAAATCTTAATTTAAGATAATTATTTAGACATAAAATATCTTTCTGAAACTTTAACAAAGTGAGCTAAATCAACACATACCAAGTTTAGCTCTCAAAAATTTAAATTTATCTTTTGACAATGCTTTTGTAAGTATGTCTGCATACTGATTATTACTACTAACAAACCTCAGAACAATAATCTTCTGATGATAATTCTCTTTAATAAAATGGTATTTGATTTCAATATGTTTACATTTTTAATGATACTAATTGCACTTTGGTTGTCCAAATAAAATATCACTCAAAAATTGCTAAATCCACATGGTTTCCTTAGTGGCAGCGCAGGCTGCCATGAATTCTGCCTCTGTTGTAGATAAGGCTACTTTTGCTGTCTTTGACTGGACCAACTTACTGCTGCTCCATTCTTAATGAACACATAACCAGTTACAGAGCGACGTGTACCCAAGTCATTTGCGTAGTCTGCATCATTATAACCAGTAACTTCTGCAGGTTGTGCAGTTTGTGAGTAGCACAGCCCATACTCCTTTGTATCTTTCAAGTATTTGAATATCCTTTTAACTGCATTCCAATGGGTTTGGTTGTAATTATTCAAAAATCGACTCACCAGACTGACAGCAAACATTATATCAGGTCAACTCACAATGGCCAGGTGCATCAGGGAGCCGACTGCCTCTCTATAGGGTATGTCTTTATCAGCCTCTCCTCTCTCTTCTTTATACAGTTTCAGTGGAAATATTTTCTTCACTATTATTATTTCTGGTAGAATTCTTGTGTGACAGTTCTACTGGGACATAGTCCCTTTTGACAGTAGATTCTAGAAATATAGCATGCCTGCTTTTTATTACCTTTTTAGTTTTTGGTATCACAAATCTATATCCTTTACTATGATCACAATAACCAATGAAGATCATTTTCTGTGCCTTGGGGTCACACTTTCTGCGTTTCTCTTGAGGTTAGTGTACCATAGCTTCACAACCAAATATGCGCATGTGTTTCACATTAGGTTTTTGTCCTGACCACAATTCTTCAGGTGTTTTAAATGATAGGGACTGTGTTGGTGAGCGATTTATTACATAAGCAGCTGTGTGTACTACACACGCCAATCTACCCAAACAGTTTTGGGCTGCTGTTTGGGTAGATTGGCATTAAGCAGCATACATTTAGCTCTTTCAATAAGACTCCTATTCATTCTTTCAGCAGCCCCGTTTTGTTCAGGGGAATACGGTGTGGTAGTCTGATGTATGATACCTGCAGCTTTTAGATAATCAGAGAAATTCTTGTTGACATATTCCAAGCCATTATCTGTGCGTAGTATTTTTATGAGTATTAAGCTGATTTTCTACTTCATTTTTAAACTCTTTGAATTTTTCTAACGCATCTGACTTGTTCCGGAGAAAATATACATAAATTTTCTTTGAAAAATCAACAAGAAAAGTTATAAAGTATTTGGCACCTCCTGGTGTTTGTGTCTCCATAGGGCCACATATATCTGAGTGGACCAATTGAAGCAAACCCTTTGCTTTGTTCCGTTCACTTCTAAAAGGTAGTCTTGTCTGCTTACCTTCCTTACAAGTGACACATGTCAGATTTTCTGAATTTGCTGAGAAAGTTACATGGTCAGTGTTATCAAACATTTTCTTTAGACTGTTGAAATTAAGGTGTCCCATTCGTTGGTGCCATAGAAAGATATCATTTTATTCAACATCGGACATGCATGCATAACCTCCTCCAGGCATGTTCAGCTGGTACATGTTTTTGATAATACTAGCTGTAGCTACTATCTGAATTTCATTGTTCATAATAACACAGCCAGTTGATAGTTTTCCCGACCGGATAGCTTTTCAATTAATGCCAATTGGTTGTTTGTTGTCATTTTGTTTGAATTTATTCACTTTCAACACAAAAGTTTGTAATAACAAAAGTCACGTAGCCGGTTTGAGGTTAAGTTCACTTATAATGTTTTGATCACTGTTTTTACAACGAGATTTCGCACTTTTCTTGTTTCTGAGCTATCTGGGCCCATAACCTGATAGATTAGATAGATAGATAGATAGATAGAAAACTCTTTATTTGCACACTATAATATTACAGTTAGAAGAGAGTACATAATGTTAGACAGAGTGTACAAAGGGCGGCCTTATTGCCAAAAGCAATCTCTTCCAGGCAACCTTAGGATGGATCGAAATGTATAGGAGAGACAGTGGTAGTTGTCGGTGCAATGAGTTTTGAATTAATTATTTGCTAATGAATATAACGAACCACATACATATATACACACATATACACACATATATACATATATATACATATATATATACATACACACACACATATATACATACACATACCCACATACACATACATACACATATACACACATAACCATGTAACGAATACTTATATGTACTAATACACATATATACCAAAATACATAACTAAAAAACGAAAAAAAAAATAATAATAATAAATAAATAAAAATATTCACAGCATACCCTGTTTAATGATCATTTTAATTAAGAGGCATAAAGTTCATAAACCATTTTTTTAAATGCATTTATTGTTTGCGCTTGCCTGATGTTCACCGGCAGTGCATTCCACAAGCGTACAGCTTCAACAGTAAAAGACTGGTCGTAAAATTTTGTGGAATGCTGAGGCATCTCCAGTCTCAAATCCTCAGATGACCTTAGACATTTTTTATGTGTGTCATTAAGGAACTTGAATCGTTCTTTGAGGTAGAAGGGAGCTCTGGGATTAAACAAAATATTGTAGAGAAAAATAAGAATATGAGTATTCCGGCGAGAGCGAATTGGAAGCCACTTGAGCAATTGACGGAATTCAGAGACGTGATCATATTTACGTAAGCCAAATACGAATCGTATACAGAGATTTTGTAGTCGCTCAAGCTTATCAAGATGTGCTTCAGTGACATTCAGATAGCTGACATCGGCATAGTCGAGAATTGGCAGAAGTAGTGCTTGTGCAAGTGCAGCCCTAGTTGCAATCGGAAGAAAATTGCGTAATCTTCGTAGAGACCGGGCAGAAGCAAATATCTTTCGACTGACCTCTTGTATCTGTGAACCCCAAGACAAGGTATTGTCTATGCAGATCCCTAAATTTTTGACATTAGTACTGATCTCAAGGGTGGTGCCACCAAATTGAATTTGAGGTAGTTGTGTCCAGTTAATTCTCGAGACCAGTCTGGAACCGCCAATAACACATACCTGTGTCTTAACAGGATTAACCTTGAGTCCATGATTATGACTCCATTGGCTAATGCGACGCAGGTCAGTATTAATAGTGTTGAACGCCTCCAGTAAAGAGTCGATCGGCGCTTGAGTATATATTTGTAAATCATCTGCATAAAGATGGTAGAAGGAACTTAATTGATCAGAGATTGAGTTTATAAAAACAGCGAAGGGTAAAGGAGATAGAACATTAATGAGTCACAAATACTATTTATTTCAATATTAACTTTATTTTAAGTAAAAATACCGGGAACACATACAGTCACTATAATGTCACAGAGCAGAGAGAGACGGTCAAGCGTGAGCTGCTGTTGCAAGGCGCAAAGTTCAAAATTACAAAATTATATTTAACAGGTACTAACCGAGACTGGAGGACTAATGACAGAGAATTATCTCAATACTCTGACATAGTATGGGTCACCATGATGCATTTTCTGCATTCGCAACAAGTATGGTGACCATCAGTTTTGGATTCTGCTCGTTCTTTCCATCAGGCAGAGTGGAGTCATTTGGCAAGTTCATGCATAAAAAACATGCTTTGCCACCAGATCTTCAAATATAAAACATTTTGCAAATAACCAATGAATTATGATTATTATTTTTTCTCACCTGTATACTCGCTTCAATGGTTTCCGTTTGTCTCAGTAACAATCTCATTTCTGTTACATAATTACCAACGTGAATATTCGGATCGTAGTCGCCAAGTTCGACTGCAACATAAATACATCACATCTTTATAATAGTTATTTGTTATACAAAAGTGCAAAGTTGCTTTTTAACCGCGTGCACAATTTTGATGACCGAACAAGCGAAGGAGTCTAAAATTGAATCACCAACGCAGCGATTGATTCAAAACCGAACATGCGAAGGATTCTAAAATTCAATCACCAGCGCAGCGAGTGGTTCAAAATAAGAATCCTGAGCGTTAACGAGGAAATGAAAAGAGCGCGATATGAAAGTCTTTGCACTCGAGTGCAACACGTAACTGTTCATCTCACCTTAGCGAGGAAATGACTTAATTCAAAAAGCAAATGGCGCAGGCAAGGCAAATAAAAAAAAGTACACCAAGAAGGTTCCAAGTCTGAGTTTCTACAAATTAAAAAGGGTTTTGTATGATCAATTCGGCACCATGGAGGTAGAAGTAAATAGGTTTAATGATGTTTTGAATTCACAAACTTGTGCACACGATGTTCTAAATTCATTATCATCAGCCTATCGTAGTCCACTGCTGGACATAGGCCTCTCCAATCGCACGCCACTTAGTTCGATCTTCGGCTTCTCGCATCCAACTCTTAGTTCTAAATTCAATTTACTTTATCCTCTAGTGGATAAAAACGGCTTTTACACTCAGATATCGAAAATACTCTTTCCGAGATGTGGGGATAAAAAATATTTTAAGGTTAAAATTAAAAAGCAATTTGATAAACGGAAAGTACAAAAAGCTGTTTTTTATGTATAAGAGTTTTCTTTTATTAATACAATGCTAAGAAATTCAAAGTTTTATTAGTTATTTTTATTGGAGAAACCACTTCTGCATTAGGAACATACATCCCAGGTCGCGGGGACCTTTATAAACATACATCAAACGGACACTAAGAACACCCAGACTCACAACAACAATTTGTAGATCACACAAAGTGTTGTCCCATGTGGTACACTCACAACACTTGATGCGTAGAAAGCGGAGTGGTAACCTCCTAAACCACTATCACGACTGTGCAATCGAAGATTCAAAGTCAAAGATTACTAGATTTGTTTTTTATTAAAGTAAACTAATTTAGTTATTGTTATACTGCAGAAGATACAGATATGTGTTAGTCCTAACCCTCTCCTGAATGTCATTACAGCCAGAAATGTCAGCTCTACATAGCCATGCAAAATAGGAGAATATATTGCTCCTATTTTGCTTTTTTTGCTTTGACTTTAGTCATCGAGTTGCGGAAACCCCAGCCTGCAAGCTCAATGCCACTCCTACTATTATTAATTAACTATGTACATTGCATTGGATCTTAATAACTGACATAGTTATTAAGATCCAATGTATATTAACACATTATGGATATATTGCCGAAATAAGGGTATGATTATTATTATCAATTAAAACTGTTACACCTAATTAATAAAAATAAAATGTCACCTCGGCAATACACAAATTAATGAAAATTTCTTTATAAACAAAACTCAGTAATTCAAAAATAAATTAAATTAAAAATATGTACATACAGTACATACATAGATATATTGAAACATATGCTAATGTATTAAAATTGAAATAAAAGGCTTACTTTGTATGATAAGTGCCCCCAGCATTGCCGCTTCATTGGCTGTGCAATATAACCTCCCATGTAAGAGGTCTCTTTTGAGTTGTAAGTATATCTGGAACCTTGTCACATCTTCCTTTAGTAGTAAGGGATTTGGAGGGTAGAACTTCACTCGAAAACTGAATAATATTGGTGATGCATCTGTGAGTTGGTAAAAAAAATTATAATCTTAAAAAACTGACAGTACATTAAAAAGCTTTATAAATTCAGTATAATTTAAAATAAATTGTAATTATACCCAATCTAGACTGCAGTGCAATCAAAAGGGCAGTCACCAACAACCCATAATGTCCCACAGCTGGGCTCGGGTCTCCTCTCAGGAGAGGGTGAAGGCCATACATCCCCACACTGGCTAAGTGCTGGTTGGGGACTGGCAAGACAATGTTGTGGCTACGTATCTTGCCGTTGGATGTTTTTAAGCCGCCCGAAGGCCTCCAACTACTGTGAAGTATGATAACAACAGGAACCGACTGCTTAACATGACCACCGAATCACAGAGACTCATGGTAACATGTCACCAGCAGTCACCCATTCAGGTACTGACCGCTCCGTCGTTGCTTACTCTTAGTGATTGTTTCTAATCACCGAGTGCAACTGGGCTATGACCGCTTAGGACCTAACACTGCAATGGGGCAGTAAATCAAAGTAAAGGTGATTTCAAGATATATATTTTTCTTACCATACTTAATTCACTTTCTAACAAGAAAATACACTCTTAATTTATATAAATTTAAGAAACCTAAATAGGAAGAAGCTTGTTTCACATACATTCCAAAAAATCAATGAAAAAAAATAAGCCACCTTTGACTCACTGCCCTCATTCATATTTCAGTAATTTTTGTAACCCCAGTGTCACACACATGAGAATCTTTAAAAAGTTTCAATTGAAATAATTATTCTAATTTCATTTGTCATAATTTTTGAAACTGGAATATTGTTACTAATAGATTTTTCTCATAAGAATTTTTGAATTACCTTTTACTTGTTTCAGTATTAATTTTGCCATGTGAAGCCAATGCTGAAAAAAAAATTAAAATATTTCATCAAATAAAATTTAAATTCAAACCTTATGTATAGATAACTATGCTATTTTTTAAAACATTGATTATAATCAATCTGTATACAGATCAAAAGATTATTATTCAAAGTAAACTAAAACTAGATGTGTATTAAATAATGCACATGTAAATCAATTAAAAATGTTTCAGCAAAATTTAAGTGTACTATATATATCTTATTATCTACATTTCGAAATATATTTCTTTTAATAATTATATGGAAGAGCAACCTCTTCCTAGCAAAACTAGATATATTATTTTCAATTTCATATTCAACATGATTTAAAATATTTTTCGAAAACTTACAGAAAATTTTATTTCCTTCTATAGCTATGGACTTCCCATTTCTCTCTTACTTCAACTTATCCACTACATTTACCATTTTCATTTCTATCATTCATCATAGGTTATGCATAAATATTTATTTGTACAATACATACTATTTACTATATATTTAAATATTTACCCTTTGTCCACCGGCGTCCACATACCGAAGTCCAAAATAATCAGTCTCAGTAAGATTTAACTGTTGACATACATGCTCCAACAAAAATTTTCCTTTATAACTCGGCTGAAAACAATCGTTCCATTTTTAAAATCACTTTGATCGTATGAAGTAAGTGTGCAATTGTTTTCGTAAAACTTACATGAAATTCACATTCTAATATTTCTGTATCCTCCAAAAGTCTCACTGTGCATTTATAAACAATATCTCCGCGACTTTTGAACATGCTTCTTACTTCAATTAAGCATAAATTAATACAAACTTATCCTTTTAACCATGAACATCATATTGAAGTTATATACAGTATTATTGTATGAATTTATTACTAAAATTTGTCCAATTTCATTTTAATTTTAAGACCGGATTACAGAATCTGATGAATGGGGTGCGGACAACAAGGTGCGGGGGGCTAAAATTTTGACATCTCTGTAGTAAACGAAAAACGTTCCTACGGCTCTACGTTTAGTACCTACATTTTCAGGCTTACTAGGATAGTAACTGAAAGATTTTTTAATAACACTGCTTTCGTAATATTTTTGAACTCATATGGCATCATAATTCATTTTTTATAGATAGTTATAGATGATTTTTTTATTTTTTTACACTATTACTTCTAATGTAATTTTAAAATTAATATAAAATAAACAAATAATCTTATGATTTCTACTTTAGTTGTCATAAAATCTTATCAAAAACTGATAAGTATTTATTTTGAGTTACTATTTGTTCATGACTTTTAGTACGACTTTATCTTTTCTGGGTTTCTAAACGATTTCGTGGATCGTGACGCCATCTCCTGATTCAATAAAAGAATTGCCATTAAAAAAAATATTTCCACTAAGCTGTGGTAAATTAATTTTCTAAAAAGATTTATTAAAAAGAACTGTGATAATATGTTCTTATTTTTCTTGTCAGATTTAAATTCTTTTGTTTTTAAGTTTCCAAAAGTTGCATAAACTATTTCTAGGAGGTGAACGTATATTTTTAAACCTCTATCTAATAAATATACTTTTGGTTCATTACCATTACCTGATATTATTTTGCTTACTCTATCGGTTATCTCATTCATATCCACATATGTACTTCCTTCTTTCCTTAAATTCATTTCCACAAGCTAAAATATATACTACCCGTGTGCGACAAGTTGAGACCTGAGTGCGGTGATGTCACTGTCAAGTACAGTTCAAACAAAAAATAGAACTAGCTTAGGCGGAATTTTGTGAATTTTAGGTAGCCGTATTCTATCGTAAACTGAATTATAATGTTAACCCCTCATTATAATACTTGTTATTAGAAAACAATAACAATAAAACGGTCAAAAAACGGAACAGGCTTTTTAACAATAAAAAACTTAACAGGAACAATAACAATTTAATTTAACACGGACTATTACAATAAAACTAATAACAATAATAACGATTTCGGGAGTGCGTCGATACGCGACGGGTAGATGCGCGGGGTTGGAGGAGAAGTGTCGGACTTCACGCGGGTCGTGCACGGGTAGTACTTATCTTTTTAATTTAGATCTTCTACTTTTATTTATTATCTTTATTGTACACACTTAACAGACAGAAAAAAAGAAATACAACATACAATTGTGACGATTGGCGGTCTTACGGCCTTTCTACAGATAATTTGGTGACATTAATAAGGGTACCAGTAGTAGGGTGCACAAATCTCAAATCTGTTCTAATGTCAATATTTACAAAAAAAACACCAAATTCAAAATATTCCTCATTCATATACAAATACACATCTACTCATGTTATTCATATACATAAATACATACACAAACTTAATATAT